>JAXRJS010000043.1:4899013-5119013 GCA_037127375.1 Dione juno
TGAAAATTAAACGTCAGAAAATTGGAAGATGGGGCAGTAAATGGGAAATTGGTCCTCTAGGCTCCAATCGAGGTCGCGCTCTAAAGTGGCGTTCCTCACTATCGGGGGGGCCCGAGTGGCTCTTCGGAGGGACATTTGCGTAAACCCTGAAGACGTTTCTTTCGAAGGTTTGGTAGTCGGGATACCGACTGTCTCATCTGCACTATAAAGTTTCAGGAAAACCCGACGATGGCGATTTAATTTTACACGATTTTTAAATCGCGTGACGAGATTTTCTAGAAAATATGACGTTCCGGTTAAAAAAAACCTCGAGCTTGGGAAATTGCAAGCTTCGCACTGTATGAGTAGTCATTACGCTCATACGGCCCAACCCTTTTCTCTGCCCTTTGGGAAAATTTTAAAATTAATTCGTAAATTTCTATAATTTTCGCCGGCGTTCTGTCGCCGTGTCGTTTTTGTGACGTCGTGGTGACGTCCCTAAAGGATTTGGTCTTTGTGCCCGTAGGTTTTCGTGTGCGGGCTTTCAGCGAAAAGTTCCGTCTCAAAAATAGCGGCCCGAAAGAATGCGCAGCGGGATCGCTCCGTTCGCGCACCAAAACCCCTTTGGACGTAGGGGCAGTGGGTGGGGACCACCCCCCCCCCTCGCGCCTCGCACCTCTCGGAGCAGGAACCTCCGCGGGCCCCGCTTCTGCGCGGACATCCCCTTATCGGCCCCCTTGCCGACCGCAACCGACTCCGGCCTTGTGTCAGCTCCAGGGCATCACTGAGTTGGGCGTTCTATGGCCGGGCCCGCTTTTGGGGCGAACCCGGACACTAGAGGCGCGCGACTTGAAAGCGCGCTCCACTTGTTTCCGGCCCCAACTGGCGGTCCCATGCCCCCCCCGGGTGTTTTACCACCCCCCGCGTGGAAAGCCCAGTATAACCCGCACGGGCTTCCAGGCCCGCAGCTAGAGGGGTACAACCCTTAAGATCGCCATCCGCCCGCCCGGGTATGAGGCGGAGCTGTCGCCCAAACGCAGCTGCATGGGGACATGATCCTTTTTCCCCTTTGCGGCAGCGTGGGGCTATCTCCAAGTCGTTGTTGGAGCATATTTGTATGTTCCTCAACGATAAAGAAGAGAGTCGCGGGCACCGACTCCGCAGATCCCGGGGATGGAGGAGGCGCCGCATCAGCCCTCACCCCCTGCCCGGGAAAACCCAGGCCCGCCGAGAGGCCCCCGAATCCGATCCAAAGAGGCTTTGCGCGCAACCCACCCCCGCCGCCCCGGGGCCTCAAAGGACCGACGCCTTCAGGCACAGCCCCGGGCCCCCTAAAACGGTCGCACTCCCCTTTTACCGCTACCACCCCCCCGCACCATGGGTGCCGCTACTGATAGCTGGGTCCCTTTTGCCGATGCGCTCCGGGCAGGGGGCCCCACGGGCGGCGCAGGCGGCACCGGTCCAGCAGCTGCACCCGCCCCAAAACCGAGGCCTCGCTCCCCACCTCTCGTTGTGGAGACCCGCCCAACTGGGCGACCCATTTCCCGGGGTGCTCAAAGAGGGGTTTGGGGACACGCACCCAACGCGCGCCCATTTGGGAAAGGTGTGCGCTTCTCTCCAGATCGGAGGGCGATACCGAACAATCCAGGGGTACCTCGCCAACCTGGAGATGACGGAGAAGATCAGCGGGTTCTCCTACGCACTCCCTCGGAAATGAGTCGCAAGGTGGCCATCAGGGGGCTTCCTGTGACGACCACTCCTAGGAGATCACGGAGGCGCTGGGAGAACTCGGGTACGGGCCCGAGTATGCCGGGCCCGATCCGGGCGAGGAAAGGTCGGCCGGGCTGCATCTTCTTTGCGGCCCTGGTCAATCCCCCGGACCTCGTGCCAGGCATCTACAGCATAAATGAGTTGCTGTACATGCCTGGCGTAAAAAAGAACCTGGCGCAGCCGGAAGGGCCCAGCGCAGTGTCACCGCGCCAGGCCTTCCGGCACTCGAGCCATGGGTGCCACCGCAGATTGGCCTGCGTGAGATGCGGAGAAGAGCATCGCGCGCAGGACTGCCCGCGCCCATTAGAGCAGCCCGCCACGTGCGCCAACTGTGGGGGGGCCCATCCAGCCAATATTCTTCGTGCCCTCAAATAAAGAGGGAGCTCAGGAATAAGAAGGCTGGTACACTGGCCCTCACAGCTGCCTCTAAGCCTCCGGCATCGGTCGCCCCGGTCCCTACCAACATGGTAGCCGCGGACGCACAGGCCTCTTCTTTGATGGCTCCGGCCAATCCGCCTTCTACGAGGGATGGCGGAGTCGGCCGTAGTGCCTCCAAAAAGAGGTCTAAGGGTAAGAGGAAGAAGGGGACGGCCTGTTCTTCTTGCCCCAACCAGCCAACCCACCGCAGTCCGTGCAGCCCCTGATGCTGCCCAAGCCTCCCGGATCCAGGCTGCTCCAGTTTCGGGCGATACCCGCGCGTCCCTTGACAGGGCCATCGACGTCCTCAAGGACGTCCTTGTTGCCCTCAAGGAGAACCGTGGACCCTGTCGAGGTCGTGCTGTCAGGCATGATGCGTTTGCTCACAAATGGCTGAGCTACGCATCATGTTCTGGAACGCCTGTTCTCTGAGAAACAAAGCCACTTCCTCCGGCTCCTTCTCAGAGAACAAAACATAGATGTGGCTCTCCATAAATGAGACCCATCTGAGAGCCTCAGATCCCCTAGCCATCCCAGGCTACCACACCCTGCGCCTGGACGCTGAGGAAAACGCGTGGCGCGGCCCCTCATCGCAGTCAGACGCAGCCTTCCTCACCTTCCTCTTCCTGACCTGGCTACGATGTCGTTTCAGTCCCTGGGGATCGAGGTAATGGTGGCAGGCAACCTGTCAGGCTGTATGCCATCTACCGACCCCCCAACTCCACGCTAAGACTTAGCGAAGTGAGCTTGGTCCTTGGTAGTACAACCCCCACCATTGCGGGCAGGGGACTGGAAACGCCAAACACCAACGCGTGGCGCTGCCAGCATTGCGTGCACCACGGGTAGAAGCTGTTTCGAGGACCGGCCGACAGGAATGGGTATGTAATGGAAGGGCCATGACGAGCCAACCCCACTACCTCTCATAATAGCAACTTCATCGGGACCACGATCGACCTGATCGTCCACAAAGGGGTCGATGCTAGTCTCGGTTCCCTCGAACAGCCGGAATCCCTACCATGATGCCTATGGGTCTGCCCACCTCCCCGTCCTCTTTGCCGTACGGGGAACGCCAGCAATCGCAGTGCACCCCCCTTACGTAGGGGACGAATCTGCTGGCCCCGCTTCGAGGCCCTCACTGCCCAGCTGACTCGGCCACGAGAGGAACGCTTGATGATCCGCTAGTGTCGATAGACTTGAGGCGTCGATCACAGCGACGATCCAGACTGCCCTCCGTGAGGCTACCCGCCCCCGCCAGTCCGGTAAGACTATCCCCAACTCCACGGCACATTGCTGACCTCATTGCGCGTAAGAGGAAGACGCGCAGTGAGTGGCAACAGACCCGCGAGCCCGCCACCAAGACGAAACTCAACGTCTTGGTGGAGCGTATTCGCGCAGCGCTCGCGGAGTCCAATGCCGAGAGTTGGACGCGAGGATTCGTGACGCTACCGAGGACGAAGCGTCTTTCACGAAGCTGTGCCGGCAGCTTACCAAGAAGCCACCCCCCATCCGACCTCTCTTCCAACCCGACGGCACGCTGTGCTACGACTCTCAAGGAAGGGCCGAAATCCTGGCAGACCACCTTGAGAGTCAGTTCGCACCCAATCCCAGCTTGCTACCGGAGCACCACGCACAGCTGGAGCAAGCGGTCACCGCCTTCCTATCCGACCCCCTGGCCCGAGTCCTCCTCCGCCCTTCTTTTCCCCGTCGAGCGTGAAGAAGGCGATCGCGCGGCTCAAGCCTAGAAAAGCTCCGGGGATAGATGGTGTGCCTAACATGGCACTACAACATCTCCCCATGCGGACCATATCATCACTCACCAGGCTTTTCAACGCCATCCTACGGCTGGGTATTTCCCCCGGGCATGGAGGGAAGGCCTGGTAGTGATGATTCCGAAGCCAGGGAAGGACCGAAGGCGCCCCGACGGCTACCGACCCATTACCCTGCTGAACGCCTCATCCAAGCTGTTCGAGAGACTACTGCTCCCTCTCTTGGAGGCGCACTTCCAACCGCGCCCCGAGCAGTTTGGATTTCGCAGTGGTCATTCGACCACTTTGCAATTAGCACGCGTCCTCCACTTCGCAGCGGCCGCCATGAACAGGAAGGAGAAGGCAGCAGCGATCTTCCTGGACGTGTCGAAGGCGTTCGACAGGGTGTGGCACCCGGATTGCTCCACAAAGTGATCCGGGCGGGCACTCCCCATCACCTGGTGAGGGTTTCTGGCCGAATCCCTCCGCGGCAGAACCTTCCGGGTTAGAGTGGACCACGCTCTTTCCAGCAGCCATCCCATCGCAGCAGGGGTACCCCAGGGTAGTACCATCTCTCCTACCCTGTATTCCATGTACACCAATGACATTGCAGTTCACGACAATGTCACACTGGCCCTCTATGCCGATGACATTGCGTTCCTGGCTAAGTCCCTGAACCTCACCCACGCGGCTCTCAAACTCCAGCGTGCCCTCGACCTGCTACCGGACTGGTTTGCGGAGTGGAGGCTCACGATTAACGTGGCCAAGACCCAAGCGATTGCGTTTGGGCTCCACAAGCTGCCTCCTCCGCTTGTTCTCCAGGGTGAACAGGTTCAAGTGGTCCCGCCAAGTCACCTACCTGGGCGTCTCCATAGAAAGGAAACTTTCTATGTCGGCCCAGGTAGCCAAAGCCAGGAACGCAGCGCGAGCTGCACTGGCCCTGCTGCGTCCCTTATTCCGATCCCGCCTTCCCCTCCGCACCAGGCTGGGGTTGTACAAAACGTACGTCAGACCCCATCTGACGTACGCGTCCCCAGCTTGGTACTCCCTCACGAGTCCTAGTCTTCGGAAGGTCCTTGAGACGGTGCAAAATGTGGCTCTCCGACGAGTCGTCCAGGCTCCTAGATACGTGAGGAACGCTACCATTCAGCGCGACCTCCGTATCGAAAGCCTAGAGAGTCACATCACCCAGCTAGCTGCCCGTGTCTACCACGGAGCCGACGCCTCGGATCACCTCACATCCGAGACATCGCTCCGTGGCACTCCCGTCCGCCGGACGCCCGAAGACTACCTCGAGACATCCTTCCCCCTCCTTCTGATTCCTGAGCTGCTACCATGGTCGCTGGTCGCCTAGGCTGAGCCTCCCCGGGATCACCCGAGGGTCTCATTCGGCCGGGCTGACCGCCCGGGTAGCGCATAGCTCACTCCTTTCGTCCAGTCCTTCCAAATCCTGTCCCTTTTTAGGACTTTTTACCTCGGGCTAAACGCCCAATCCAAGGACCCGCCCATGTTCATGGGCGGCGGAAGAGCCTAACGGCAAGAGGGCACTGCCCTGAAGCCGTTTTCCTCTCCCCCCTCGGGGGTCGAGAGAGAGAATACATCGGTTCACATCGGGCATACTTACCTGGCGTAGGGGACACCGTGATCAAGTAGGCGGTTCCCCCAGAGCGAGGCCCCTCCATTGCACTGCGGTCGGGTTGACCTCTGCGATTATCCCTAATGCGGATAACTCGGACGCGTTATTTTTGGTAGTGGGGACTGCGTACGCGCCGTCCCCCTTTATATAACTAGTTTTCTCATTTAAAACAATAATACACGGGACCAAAATAGAATAGACCTTTCGAATCGTCTTAAAGTAAAAACTTTATATAAACAGTAAAATACAACCACATAAACTACGAACATTTACATTACGTACTCACATAGACATTGTAAATTATGCGCTTGCCACACGACCAAAACTCTCATTTCACAGACATTCATTATATAAAGTCTTGTTTATATTTTCTGCCTTTTACTCAAAAGAAAACTTTTTGGTTTGTAATAGTAATTTTAGAAAATGTTTTGGTGAAGGTTATAATACAAAAGGTACAATTTAGTCTTAATCTTAAATATATTCAAATAAGGTCTTAAATAAAGGTTAAATACGTATGGAAGCATTAGCTGCAGTATTGGTATTTAAAAGAAATATGACAGTGCTCATCTAAATACTTAATCTGCTATATATATAAAAAAAACTTCCTCAAGTTTTTCTATCTGACTGTGAACGTCGATCCCCACTCAGGAGATATATTTTCATTTACCTACTCTAGTAAATTTGTAACCGCATCTATTGTATCAGTCAATCATGAGACAGCTACGGTACTTAACGGCTCAGTTAGCTACTGATTTTTCAATTTGATATTATATAAACGATTGCATGTAATAATTTTATATGTGACTGTATGTATGTATTCAAAACAGAAACTTGTAAAATAATAGACTATAACTTATATAAAACAATACCTGAGAGATAACTTTTTCTTATAAACAACAAAAATGGCAATAAATACAAAAAGCTGTTATTAATTGACATCTATGATTAATTAGCAAGACATAATTTGATTATTTTTT
The DNA here is from genome assembly GCA_037127375.1 of Dione juno. Taxonomy (NCBI): domain Eukaryota; kingdom Metazoa; phylum Arthropoda; class Insecta; order Lepidoptera; family Nymphalidae; genus Dione; species Dione juno. Next base: position 4,905,538 of record JAXRJS010000043.1, read on the forward strand.
GTCATTTTATTTATTTATTTATTTAGGCAAGCCAACGTAACATACAATGAGACTTATTGAGGAAAAAGTATTGTGTCCAATAATGAGAAAGCGAATTACACTGTACATCACACTTACAGGCTAGCTCAACATGATTAAAAAAAAACAACAAGCATTTCTAATCTATGACCCTACACCAAGTTAAATACAACAAAAAAAAAATCAAAAATACAAACAAAATATACAAAATTACAACTAAGCGTCTAAATAAAAACAAACAGAAAAAAATTAAATATTAATATAATAATCAATTGTTACGCAAAAAAAAAAGAAACCAACAAGTAAAACAAGCAAAGTGATAATTGACATTTGAGTTAATATTTGAGTGACATATAATAGGTCATTTTCACTATCGTCATCCCTCAAACTCATAATATTTCTTTAATTTTTTCTTAAATACTATAATGGAGTCTCTGAAAATATCAATATTTGCTGTATTAAAGATGGAATTGTAACTTTTCAGAATTCTGCTTAAAGGAGCATTTATGCCAAGGTTTGACTTTACCATCCTGCTAAGAAAAGTATATTTCTTTTTTAATTGAGCTCTAGCATTTTTTCTCGGTATGATAAACATAATCTTTGAAAGTAGTTGGTTGCAGTCTATTCCTCCATTTATAAGTTTATGCAAGAAACAAATGTCCAATAACTCTACGACTGGCAAGGGAACGCGTTTTGTAAAATGCCATAATATCAATATACCTCTCATTTCCCTTTGCTTTATGATCTATAAAATTTAAATGCTTTAAAAACTTTTTTTGTACTCTCTCAATCCTGTCCCTGTGTGTTTGATAGTATGGATTCCACACTGTAGAACAATATTCCAATTTGCTTCTTACCATCGAGTTAAATAATATTAGTTAAGTATGAGATTTTTTAAATTCCTTAGTGTTCCTTATGATAAAACCTACCGTTTTTAATGCCTTTTTTAATAAATTTTCAATATGAGGTACAAAACTTAGTTTATTATCTATCGTAATTAATGCCCAAATCATTAATTTGTTTTTTATTATTTATTGTCTTTCCATTTAGGTTATATGAAAAGCTGATATTTTCCACTTTTCTACTAAAAGTAATAGTAAAGCACTTTTGGTAGTTTAGATTTAGTTGAAATTTATTACACCAAAGGATTAAATTATTAAGGTCTTGCTGCATTAGCAACGAATCGTTTATATCTTTTATCTCCTTATAAAATTTAAGATCGTCTGCATATAGATGAAAACGGCAATATTTAAAACATTTCGTTATATCATTGATAAAAATTCCAAACAAAGTAGGTCCAAGAAGAGAGCCCTGTGGCACTCCTGATGTTGCAATAATTGTACGAGATTGATAACCACCAATAACAACGTTCATTTCTCGATTTATTAAATAAGATCTGAACCAGTCAAGTAGATTTCCGTAGATGCCATAACTCTTAAGCTTATGTATAAGAATCGAGTGATTAACAACGTCAAAGGCTTTAGCAAAGTCCGTGTATATGCAGTCTATTTGGCTACCCTTATCCAGTGACTCTAACAAATTATCAACAAATAAAGCTAAATTTGACGCAGTTGATCTTTTTTTAATAAAGCCATGCTGTTCTTCAGTCATTATAGACTTCATATGCCAATTAAGCACTTTACAAATCAACGACTCAAAAATCTTACCAAAAACTGATAATATGCATATAGGTCTATAGTTTGATATTTCCTTTCTGTCCTTGTTTTAAATATGGGTACAATACGTGCTTTTTTCCATACTTTGTGAAATTCTCCTTCATCTAAAGATTTTCTAAATATAAGCAGTAGTGGCCTAGTCGAGAATAATGCACAACGTTTTACAAAGATTGGAGGTATATCATCCGGTCCAGCTCCTTTATTTGTTTTTAAATTTACCATCTTGCTTTCTATTTCAGCTTCTGTGATATTAATTCTCTGTAAATAATAGTGCTGACAATCATTTTGGAAATCCTTTTCTAAATTGAGTGATTTTTTTGCGTTGACTGGAGTATATATATATTAGAAAAGTAATAAGCAAATTCGTTACAAATGTCGGCTCCATCGGTAAATGCAGAACCTTTTAGTATCATAACGGCTGGGAAGTCACATTTATTTTAGCGTTTATCTTTTAAAAACGAATAAAAATTTTTTGGATATTTGGTTATGTTATTTTCAACTCCGTTGATATAAGTTTTATAATCTCTCTTTATAAGAAATTCACACCTGTCTCAAAGTAATTTAAATTCTATTTCATCTAATGGATTCTTATATTTTTTAAAACAAATTCTGTATTTATTTTTTTCAGCCAATCTTTTATTCAAATGATTAGAATACCAAGTTGGGTATAAATTTGTTTTCCTTATATTTTTCTTTGGTACGCAGTTTTCGATCACCTTACGTATCTCTCTATAGAAAACTTCCGTCATTTCATAGACATTGATTGAATTTTGAAATAGAACTTCCCAGCTTATTTCTGATAGTTTTTTATTTAATAACTAAATTAAATTATAATCAGCACTTAAAAATTTGTGTCTCACCATTGTAGATGTTTGCAGTAATGCATTCTTGTGAGTAGTTTCATAATTTATTATTAAGGGAGGGTGATATTTATCTACTGGACATGCAAAAAAATTACTATGTTCTGTGCTAATGTTGTTATAATTGCTAAAAATAAGGTCTAAAATTTTTCCATATGAATTACAAATTCCATTATACTGTGATAAATTTGTTACTGCCATGAAATCATTCATAAATGCACTTGCTTTGTTTTTATTATCAGGAGTAAAACTTTTATTATTCGACTCTTCAGTCCAATGTACTGCTGGTATATTAATATCTCCTATTAGAATAGTACAGGATTGTTTATGAATTATCCGTTCTATATTGTTTACATAGGTTTCGAGTACTTCATATTTTAAAGGTGACGGAATGTAAACTGCACATAAAGAGACTGTTGTTGAGTCTAGGATAATATTTACCCAAAGATCTTCACATTTTGTTTCCCAAGACTCTACCCTATAACTCTTATATCGCTTCGACACAGCAATTAATACTCCTCCTCCATCTGATTTAAAACTATCGCTTGACTCGCGATCTCGGCGAAAGACATTGTAACGATTGTCAATAATTTCATTACAATATATACTATTATTGAGCCAAGTTTCAGTAAAAACTATAACATCGAATCAGTATTAAGAATGGCAAGATAAATAACATTAGTTTTAGTCCGTATGCCCCTTACATTTTGGTAAAAAATCCGTAATTGTTTCACCATTTACAAAACTCAAAATAAATAAGTACTTAAAAGTAATACAAAATAAAAATATATAACCAATATGTGAGTATGAATACCACTTTAAGTGTCTTTTATTGTAATATTTTTTAAAAATTCTTTTGATTTAACTTGTATAACTGTCACTCGATATTGATTTTCTGAGGTAAATATTGCTATTACGCGACCATACAAACCGGAACTGTTTTTCTTTTGCAAAAATTCTGGCAGCAGCGTAAATATCCTTTGCTGTTGATGTCAAGTGTTCTGATATATATATTGGCCTTTTATCTCCAGAAATACCAATATGTGTTGTGTTTAATTTGTTGTCTATATTATTCTTATTAAACTTTATCACTCCTGCTAAGAAACGATCTCGTAGTAATGGACTGCTAAATTTTACTAGAACTGACCTGGGACGTGCTGATTCTTTGTTAATTTTAGCTATGCGAGTACACTTGGAGACAACTCCTGCCGTTATTGGTACACTTACCACTCTCCCAATCTCTGTTCTTTTCTATTGTTGTTAACAAATTTTCACTTCTGTGCTCTGGAATACAGTGTAACTCTAGGTTATTTGAACTTATTTATCTTTGTAGGTTATTAATTGTATTGCCTTGGGAGTTCAGCGCCTGTCGAAGATCGTTATTGTCTTTTTTAAGGATTGTTATTTCTCTTTTAGCTTCCTCTAGTTCCTGTTTGATAGCATCAAAATGGCTCGATAAAAAGTCAAGAGATTGTTTAATATCTTGCAAACCATTTAACTCCTCGCGTCCTTGTTTGAGATATCGCCTCTTTTACTTCACTCCTTACCGCTGCTTGTAAGTCGTTGTGGTTGTCAGGTTTGTCCTTGTGTATGATTGTCCCGGGCGGAGATGGCACTACGTTTGTGTTGTTTCGATTGTTAAGACAATTTGTCACGTTCACTGTCCTCGCGTTACTATAGGCTTATTACCAATTGATGTAATACACTCTAAATGATATTGAGCCTGACATTTAACACATTTAAGTCTCTTCTGAGTAACTAAAACACTTGCATTGCAGGCACAACATTAATTTGTCATTTTTAAAAGTTATGTTTAGTAACAATAACAAGAAATAAATAAATATGAAAGTTAAAAAAAAAACAAAAAAATGTCAAACGGAAAACTCGAGGTGATGGAATCGAACTCGGGGAGCAAGAGTTAATTCCGTATACTTTCCGGATAGTCGACTTAATGTCAACAGCAAATAGCAAAATATTTTATATATACCAGTTCGATAGCCACTATTGTGCACTTATAGTCATATTCGTTTTTACATTTGAAGGTAGATGAATTATCACTTGCAAAGTAAATTTTTGTATTTTGATATTTATTACGTTTATGTTAGCAAATATGCACTTGTTTTGTTCTCAATAGTCGCACACAACACTAAGATCACACGTTATATTAGTTTATTTGATTTTGAACACTTTATACACGAATACATCAATTTAAAACTTGGAGTATGAACATAGCACCCGTTGAGTATGACGTACGACGTCAACGTTCCTACCTACTGACATATTTATATAGATAACTGTCTTGATGAAATGAAAATGACGATACTTTGCATGCATGCAATGTATAGAAAATATTACGGTTTAATTGAAGAGACTTTAGGTATCTCTTATATTCAGTGGCGTCAAACAATGTCACTCTCAACGTAGTACCTATCAGTCAGTATATTATGTATGAACATAGTAATAAGATCAGTTTGGAAATTAAACTACAGTAAAATGGTTGCAAAAATAGAAAACTGATTGAACCGGAACAGTAAATAGACAAGCCAGTAAACACAATTTAAAAGCTCGGGAATTCGATCGATTTAAATTAACTGATAGAAGCTCTCGCTAAGGAACGACGCTTCTTCGTATCGGAAATGGGAACGAGGTGTTTGCTGATAATTTAAAAGAATCTTGCTATGCAAATTGAAATGGAAAGTAAACGTAAGCAAAAGCTGCCCGGTACTTATCAAAGAAAAAACTTAGTATACTTTAGAATCTGTTCCATAAACTTGTGCATTCCAATCGAGCTTCAGCGTAGCTTTTTGTTTAAGAACTTTGCAAAATTAAACAAATGCTTATTTGCTATTATTATTATTCTGCAGACTAAACTTATTACTTATGTATATTTTTAATGACCGACAGCAGGACTATTTTCTTTATTAAGTAGTGAGTTGCGGAATCCTAACCAGCAGCGTAATACCGATGATATTGACAAACAGTGTCCTTTGAATATTATACAAAAAAATTAAGAGCAATTTTAATCACTCAGTACAAAAATAAACCGAAAATATCATGACACAAATATCTGTTTTCAACGAGAAATCTACAATCACCAATAATTCAAAGTAAGTGAACTTAAAACACATTTTAACAAATATTGTATTATTAAACAAACGTACCTAAGATTAACGTTAACCGTACCTAATTTCAGCAAGACGTAATGTAGGCTTAGAGAAGTAAAGCCGCTCTTACCGGGCATGTGAAGGGTTTGCGAAAGCAAAAGGGAGTGGGGTAATGTCCAACATGCTATAATCCTTAGTTATTTTCTCTTGATGAGGATTTACTTCTGCCACAAGGGTCAAGAATTGTTTAAGGAAATGGTGTTTGTATTTTATTTCGAACTTCATTATTATATTTTCATAGTTTTTTTTTTTATAATTATCTAATTATTACATAATTGAAGAAGATTATTTTTTCATTAAGGTCATTATTTCATCAAACTCAGGAACCTAGTTCTCCATCTATTAATGTATTTTACACATGCCTATTACATGTAAAATCTTTCGTGTTAGATAGTAAAATTAATACGTCGTATTTGATTTACATTCATTTTAAATTACTATTTCAAAATTAAAATATTTTATATTTATATATTTCAACTGATTTCAAAAAGTAGTAAGTTATCTAATTAAATTAAACTGTATATGTTTTTTGTATGATTGTTATGTATCATAGATCGCGTTTCAGAGGTGGCTGAATATAAATTTTACGGCATTTGTTTCAGCACCTTTTGAGAAAATAATTTCAAAAATCTATATTCTGCTTTCTTTTTTATTTAAACGTATTAATGTTATGATATGTATTATAGGCACCCATATATATTATTGCATGAGTAATGATGAGATTCTAAGAGGCCGTTTTCCTGCATCCGGCACGAAGGACCAACTTTATAGTGTTAAAGTGTTTGGATGAGGCGGAAATTACAAAGGGTCATAATTTTGCTGTAATAAAGTCACGTACACCAATGTAAACAGCTAAAACACTTTATTGACAAAACATCTCAGGGAGCAATTTTTGTATATAAATAATACAGTACAGTCTAGAACAGAGTGCTTTAACACTGCCTAACTGCAAATATACCAAATAAAACGAATAATAAATATAATATATTGATAAGGTAGCACACAATTCTAAATATGACTTCATTTGATATATTATATTATATAAATATAAACATATACAGATAAACGCATAAAAATAACTAACTATACCCCTTAATTCGATACCAGTTAAAAACCAGTACATGTTTACAAATTTAATAAAATTTTGTCAAGTCACGTAATAATTATTATCTGAACCTTTCCATATTGTGTTATTTCAGCAATTTAAAGTCATTGAGAGTTACCTGAAACAAGAATATATGTGTTTATTATAGCAGTTTTATAAGCCATTTAATTAAAAGATAAGCAATGAACGATATTTCAAAATTTAATTGTATTATATTTATATACATATTTATAATATTAAAGGTCATTTCAAAAGTATATTGTTCTTTGGCTGTGGGCATATCTGTTATTTTTAGCCATAATGGTCCCCCAAATGTGTTTTTACTAAGCCTCATCTATATATTTTACCTATATAAAACTCTTCCGTTACTCGTTACTACTAGCAGAGAACGCAGCGTCGAAACATGAAATTTGACATGTATAGTCTCGGGGATTGTTTAGAAGCACGAAGAAGACAGAGAAGATTCCTCAAAATTTTAAATAAAGCGGGAAAAGCACAATTTTAATTTTTACGCTCGCCGCAATTGAATAACATAATTTAAAAAAAAGAACCAACATTCGTATAGTAGTAATAAAAATATATCATTGTTTTAAATTAAAATTCAGCTGTAACAATAATTATCAAAAGGCTATTTAAAGAATATGTACAAAAGTTTTTTTCTATTAACCGTAATTTTTATCATATAGGTAAATTTTCTCCAATTACTGAAGGTTGGCAGTCAGCTCAGAGTACTTTTCTGTCTCTAGCGAGGCGAAATAGTTCAGCATCACTCGCAATTCCAGTCCATTCCCTGATGTTTCTTAACCATGACTTAAAACTTAAATATACCCTTGTATGCCACATAAAGTTTTTCAACAGCACTTAAGTAATAACTTGTTGAGTCGCCGGAGAACCTTTGGTTAGTTAAAATAAACTGAAATTGTTAACCGAAAAGAAAAATTTTAAGACTGAATATATTTTAAACATTAAAAAAGAACAATAACTACGATTACATAAAATCTAAAAAGGAAAAGCAAGCCAGCCTAACACTAAATGAAATGACACCTTTGAAATAATTTTATAATAGAGATATATACACAAAAAGAGATACAACGTCACATAGAAAGAAACAAACATAAAGACATGAGCTTAATTTGCGATATACTTATATATTTTTAATTTGCATACATTGCGTATACCTACATATAAATTTTTTAGAATTTTCTTGCCATTTTTATATATATTTGTTGGTAGTGGAACCTAACAGGATATGTTTTTAATTGAGATGAAATATGGCGTTAAGTTAAAACCACTAGCGGTAATATTAAAATATTTTATATCTTAGTAAACATAAAAGAGATATTTAACCTACGCCTACCTAATACAATTATAATGAACTTATTTTTATACAGATATTATTTATAAATATATATATTTTATATATTTTATTTTATACAGAATATTTATTTTTCACTGATTAACTTTTACAGCGTCATAAAATGCACATTTAATCTATTTAAGCTATCAAATGTTAAAAAACACTTAAGGTAAACGTTGTGAAAAGAACGAAGATACAACTCGTAAAACTTGAATAAGAGAAGATAAATACTGTTCTAACGTTTGAGAACTTTTAATTGTTTTCGTCCGGTCTGCTTGTCCGTTTTGTTTAGGTGAGACTCGAAAGTACAATCAATTAGTACTTCTATTTCTGAACGCTCAAGCTGAAGACGGTTTCAGTAACATTAATTTTGTATTAACTTTTTTTAAATTTCACACTTTATCCGGCAAATGGCAGGACAGACAGAGAGACCCTAGTTTAAGACACTCCGTTCTCCAAATGTCTATCTGTATTCTTATTACAATTAAAGTATTATTTCACACTAAGGATAGATAAAAACATGAAAAAATTTGATCGTAGCTGGGTTTGGCTTAGCGGTCAGTTCCCAAGAGGTCAGGTTTCAAATTCCACAACGTTCAAATTTAACAAGTATAGTTTTTATTATTTTAACCCATGTTTAACTCATGAGTTTAGTATTATTTTTAATAAATTATTACCATTTTAACAAACGACTTTTAATATGATTGCGTGAGTGCAAATGTTTATTATAGACGCATGTATCATTATAAGGAACAGCCTACATATATACATACTTGAAATAACGCTCCCTCAACAACAAAACTGAAATATAATAAAAAAATCTATAATCAACGATTATCTCCGTCTAGAAAACGTCTCTGTTTGCTAAGTTCTTCAATGAATCATGTTATGTAAATTAATTATATAAATTCAAGACTCAAGATATTAATTTGGCAGAATTAATATTCTTGCAAATGACTGAGAGAATACCTTAATAACATTAAAACCAAAACTAAGATGACTGCTACTTTGATCTAATAGGGTAATTTTATGCTAAAATATTTAAGTACTTTAAATATTTCGTGAAATTGAAACTTGCAGTGGTAGTGGGTTTGAAGTAAGAAATAAATATTCATACAAATAAGCTTCGGTAAGTTAATTAATTAATTATGTCCTCCAATATTCTAGCCAGGTTATTAAATAATTATATTTCTAATTCTTCATTAGAAAAAAATATATAAAAAAATAATAATTAGAATAAATAATTAGATTAAGAATAAATTAGAATATTGATATTTCACATCACAAAAGGAAAGAAGGACCTAAGATATTGTAAGATATTGTAAATAATAGAATTGTTTTTAGGTTAAAACTTAAATGATTAGAAACTTCCAACTATACGATAGTTTATTGTTCAACAAACTAACATAGTTAGAGTCGTGAACTTAGAAGGATGACTCTGCAGCTTCTATTATAATATATCTTTATAAAATATCTATATTATAATAAAACAGTCAAAAAGTATGTATGTACGAAAATGAATGAATGAATGAATTTCTTCATTTTTGTCAGTATGTACTCGTATGTCTATTTTTCCATGAACAGACAATTTCTTGTACATGCACACATATGGAACTAATGGATTACGGATTTAAATACTACTTTTGTACAAATGTTAGCTAGCCTAAGCTTAGGCAAGATCTAGGCTGTATTTCTTTTTGAAAACTAGAATACCTTATGTAGAATTATAGTACAGTTAATCTATAAAAAATAATGAACGACGAAGATCTGGAACATCTAATGAAGAACCATAAGAGCGCAGCTAAACTATAAGAAATATTAAAACGCCTTCTTAGCAAATGTTGTTCAATATGGTAGCCGTTACTCACAGAGATTTAAAAAATAAAGAATTGGAATACCTAACGACGTGCAAGTAGTCTACATAAATTATACCTAAGTAAGACGGAAATACCGCCTTAGGAAAAGATGTTCCTCATGGAGGGGAGTTTCAATTGGCAAATAAATATCATTATAATTTGATGCCATCGTGGTGCAGTGGTACACCGTTTGCCTGTCATAGTGTTGGTACTCAATTCGACCTCCATTCAAAGGCAATTATTAAAGCGCGCTGTTCAGTTCCGCCACTCAATACTGCTTGTTGAATTTAAAACTGTCTCGATGCAGAGAACGGTGTAAAACTCGCATACAATTAGTTCCATAAGATATTTTTTTTTACCACCCTGCTTTATGCATAAGATGAATAAACTAAATCTACATTATATTGTCTTCAAATAAACTTTTTTTTTTTTTTTTTTTTTTTTTTTCGCTGGGAAATGCTTTTACGCAGACCATCCCTGAGTAGGACACTTGTGTCATACAGAGGAATGGTACTGTGGGACTCATCGAACCCGACACTACCCACTAAAACCCAGCGGAAACCCTCTCCACCTATATGAGATGCTGTAGGATCGCTTGCGCATGCCACTACAGCACCTCGGTGGGAGGCACCTAACGTGGGCCACTATCGCCTTCGGGGAGCCCCAGTGTATCTTCCAGGGCGCCCGCAGCCCCGATGACTTGCGGGAAGATCTTTATGACCTTCCTGCAGTAGCTCCTCTAGGGTTAGGGAGGTTGGAGATGCGCGTACCGCCTTCTCCTACCTCCCGGTCTACGACGGCGGAGCAGATCTGCATCCACGCTAAGCTCGCGCGCACGCTCCGCGGCCTCCTTCTGTGCGATAACAGATTCACAGAAGGAGACTGCTACAGACCAGTTCCTCTCACTCTCCAGCATGGCTTCCATCATACTAGACAGTGAGAGATCCCTACCCACCACAGCCATCAAGGCGTGGCGTTGCGGAGCCCAAGCGGGGCATTCAGCCAGAGTGTGATGCGCCGAATCAACGGAGGCATCACACTCGTGGCACGTTGGTGACATCTCCCGACGCGCAATCTGATGCAAATATTTGCCGAAGCAACCATGCCCCGTCAATACCTGCACCAGTCTGAACGTCAGGACCCCAAACTCCCTTGTCAACCAGCGCTCTAGGTGGGGGCGAACCGCCTCCACCGTCGCCAGTCCTGCCACCGGTGAACCCAGGTCCTCCCTCCATCGCCGAATCAGGGCTTCGTCTGCTCTCTTCCTGATCCGTCCGATAACCTCACTCGATGGTTGCTCACCTCGCGACCGCTCACTTGCACGGAATGCGTGAACTCTGGCGACCAATTCCGCCTGCAGCTCCCAAGGCGGATCGCCTGCCAGGAGTGTAGCCACCGTCCACGACACTGTCCGGTATCCTCGAATAGCTCTAACCGCTATGACCCGCTGCGCTTTACGCAATTGGGTCTTGTTATGAACGGAGAGAGCATCGGCCCACACAGGAGCGCCGTAAAGTGCCATGGATTTCAACACACCGACGTACAAACGTCGACATGTAAAATCGGGCCCTCCGATATTTGGCAGTAATCTACCGAGGGCCCCGGCGGCGTTCACAAGCTTAGGTGCAAGCTGAGCGAAGTGCGACTTAAACAACCATCGACTATCCAGGGTTAGTCCCAGATACTTCATCTGGGGCCGTACCTCCACCTCTTGGCCCTGGATGCGCAAAGTAGCCCTACGTGGGGGCCCTTTGCGAGGGCCATGAAAAAGTAGGGCCTCAGTTTTAGGCATAGAGATCTTCAGACCCAGCGCTTCGATGCGGCCAATAACAAGACGCGTGCCGGTTTCAGCCAAGCGTGCCGCCTCCTGGTAGGATGGACCTCGGGCCGTGACCAAAGTGTCATCCGCGTAACAGATGATACTCATCCCAGGAGGAAGACGACAGCGCAGGAGCCAATCGTAACCGATGTTCCACAGTAACGGGCCCAAAACCGACCCTTGTGGAACCCCACAACCGACACTTCGTCGACCGATCCGGCCATTTCCCCCAATCCATATGACTACTCTATCTTGGAGGTAGTCATCTAACAGCCGCCGGAGATAGAGAGGCACCCCATGGGTCTTCAAATAAACCTAACCTAACTCATAAGTATCGCCCCATTTCTATCAAACTAAAATTTTAAAATGTAGAGTAACATTTTGTTTCATTTCATAATGAGTTCAAAGAATAAATTACAAAGGCTAAACCAAGACCGGTATATTAAATTCAAGTTCGAGACTTTTCCGCTGTAGGTGAAGATATTAAAAAACCAATTTCCAACATTTAACAGAAAAACATACCGTTGAAGAAAAGTTGCAATCAAAAAGTTTCTTAGGACGCTCTCATTCGCTGTTAGCCGTTAGTTTTAGTATAACTCTTTCATTTGTTTGTTTTGTGGGAATCTAAAATATGAAGTATGGCTTAAAGCTTTGAACTTTTAGAATTTATAAAGTGTTGTTGACACTTCCTGGCATACAAACGAATATAAATGTAATGTAGAAATATTAGCTAACATACTAAAATCAGCTATGAATTTGATAAAAATCACAATAAAACGACTAATGTTTTAAGAAGCTAACGATGCTTCTAAATTTCACCGTCAAGGACTGTGAATATTAGCTGAGCCAGTTAGAGCGCTTCGATTTATGCAAAAGCGCAGTTTCATGTCCTGCTATACTGAAATCTATAAATGGTATTTACTTATGTTATCAATATGTGAACTTAAACTAAATTATGTTATATAATTTTATTATTATGTATATTTCATATAATTATATTAGGTACTGCTTAGTAGATGCCCACAACTTTCATCGATCGTTCGATCATTTTTGTAATACCATAGCATTTCATTATTTCTTTTTATTTAATTTGAACCTTTTATAAAAATATTGTATGAATATTTTGCCAATATAGAGACCATTTCTGTACGAATATAATACAACAAAGATTAAGTCATAGACATGTCTAAAAGTCTAAAACTAAATCTCTTTAACATCAATTATGAACCCTTTATACATACATTACATCGTTACAGAACATTAACCCGCCTTGAAGCAACTGTTCGTTTCTATATAGCGATAGCATAGTATAATTTAAACTGAGAAATTAGTGTTCTGTGTCTAAATTATACTAAAGCAGATATTATTATTGTAAATACAATTTTTAATTTCCGTCTCTGGATATAAAAAGAGTCAAAAAGATATTAAATTTTAATAAAATTAAACATGGATAATTAAAATATATAAAATAAAGGCTTGAAACACTGCAGTGTTATTTTATATATTTTTAATTTCAAAATTACGTACGTTTTTTTTTTGCACATTATAAGTACATACTTTAAAACTTAAATAAAAAGCAAAAAAAACATCTCGGTAGCATATACTAAAAAGAACAATAATACGACGATTGACTCATTAAATAACAATGGCTTTTTTTTCCTCTGCCAATTTCTTTAAAAACGGTATGACTTACCCCTTCCATCATACAAAAAATTACATAACCCAAACGACGCCTGGATTTTACGCTACTTAACGTAATGTTTAAAAAAATGTATCCAAAACGTTATTTTAAAGCAGCGTCAAATATTAATATATATATAAATTTGTATCGTAATAAAATTTTTATCTTTGAATAGTTAGCGTGACACAGCTCGGTATAAAAAGCTCAGGTAGATTTTAATTAAATTTTATGATATAAAATTTTAAACCTTTACAAGTAATAACTATGTCAATTTCCTTTTTATAGGTAAAAAAGAAGGACTTTAAAGCTTTATATTCTATACATATTTAAAATTATAAAACGCAAGAAATGAAAAACATAAAATGCATTTACAAAATATAAGTTATGCTGATCTTGTTAGACAAAGTGCACAAAAGTTGGGAGTTATTTTTTTCGGCTTAATGGTTATCCCTATTGGCCTTGGTCACCGGTTGAGGAGGGAAGAGGGTACTCTCTCCCTGAGAAGTAGCAAGCACTTCGTAGTTGCTTGAAAGGAATCGTCGGCGACAAAGGCATCTCCTGCGAGACTTGGATCTCGGCTTGCGACCGTCGACAGGGTGAGAGGATAATAAGCTCAGTAAAAATTTATCACGTTTTATAGAACTTAGGGCATAGTAAATAAGAAACGTCACAGTATATATAACAGTCGTTTATCATGTAAGTTCGAGAGTGTTATGAGTTTGCGCAACGCAGCGGACACGCAATGGATTTGGATTCTATTCTCACTCTGAAAAATTCTCCGTCCGGTGAGACAATTTCTGGTGTTGGTTTTCACTCACACGGGATTTAAAATTGAGTGGAAAATGAGTTGGGATATGAGAAGAAGATGTATAAACCTAAAATAAAAAATCTTAACATACTTATATAATATACGTAATTAAAACGTACGATCTAAACAATAAAATACAGCGAAGCCACCTCAAAAATATTAATTGATCTATCCAAACAAGGTTTCATTATAATTATATAATAAATTATTAGTCGTTAATATAAAGAATCGAAAATTCAATCTAATATATATATATATATATATATATATATATATATATATATATATATATATATATATATATATATATATATATATATATATATATATATATCTAAATTAATGAAGGCAAATTCATTACAATAAAAAATAAAACGTATTTCAAACTCTTTGGATGAATAGCACAATGGCACAAAAACTCCCTATGCCTAGGTACCAAGAATATGAAATAAAGCCTTAGACTTGACATTGCACTAACAGTCACTATTCTCTTATTAAGCATTTAAAATTCCGGTAAAATATTAAAATACTTAACTGATGTTTAAACGTGGCACAAAGTGAAATTTTGAGCGAATTTAGTTAGCGCTGGAGGTAGTGAACAGATTAAGAATATTTTAATAAATTAAATCGAGTATCTTCATATAACGCGTTAGAGTTTCTAACAAAGCATCGCTTAGTAAATAGCTAACAGATTACATTGTTCCCTTCAAATGCAAATTACGAAGTATTAGCGATGAGTATGAGAAGGATCGTTAATGAAATCTCGGCGTCTAGTGCCTACTGTTTGTTAGTTTAAGATTTGTAATAAAGTTGTAGGTTTTTGTTTGAGAATTTATTTATTTCTAATATTATACTGACATACATACCAGTATATCGGATACGATTATAATATTGAGGACGTCCCTATATAGTGGGGCAGAGTCTGTGCACCTCATTTAAAGAAACATTAAAACCATTTAACATGCCTTTACTAAGTTAACGAACATGCTATAGATATCTTGAAATTAGAACAGAATACTTAAATATTAGTTTTTCTATGGCTACCTTCCAGCTGATGATGTCATAGTAAAATAATGAACTCTGACTGACTGATAAATAATGATTATGTGATTTATTCACAGTCGGAAAAATTTTATACATAAAATTATTTTATTTTCTTTTTTTTATTTTATTTTAATTTCTCAAA
Source organism: Dione juno (assembly GCA_037127375.1). Taxonomy (NCBI): domain Eukaryota; kingdom Metazoa; phylum Arthropoda; class Insecta; order Lepidoptera; family Nymphalidae; genus Dione; species Dione juno. Next base: position 4,921,068 of record JAXRJS010000043.1, read on the forward strand.
TCAGACTAATCGTTGTATACACAATGCGTATAATATACCTAGAAGATTTTAAATCAGTTTTCGGTATACGATAGTGCAGACATTTTTTTTGCTGTTTGGTTTGAATGCCAACGTGTGTGTGATTAGTCAGGGATTTTATTCTAAATCTAGTATGCCAGATAAAATATATTTTCCATACGTTAATACAATGTTTTCTGGAATATTTAGGTAAGTACACTACACTGATAGCTGATAGCTACATTGATAGCTGAGATTTTTCACTAACAACCTTACGATGGATTTGAACCCAGATTCCATGGGCAGATTAAATTAAATAGAAATTGATAATATCAAACGTGATTCTTGCAAATTAAATAGCACTATTAGGTAAATATAAAGGTATGTATTTAGCTACTTATGCTTACAGTTAGATTGTGAATGTTATGCTTTTCCTTTGAGTAAAGTTCAGTGTATATATTGCGTGCATCGCTCTGTTGCAACTTGCAACTAATAAGCATAGCGTCGGCATACAAGTTTTATTACTTTACGCAAGAGCGATATGAGTTTTACCTTAACTAAGTAGTTATACCTAATAAAATGTATAGTATAGTAATTCTAAGAGTATATATCTATATATTGTTTATGAATATTTCCCAGCACATTATAAAAAAGCTATTTTAGGTGAATTTTTCTCAATCTTATTACAATTTTTTTATTGTCTTAAATATAGAGGACCGCGAAGAATATTAGGCAGGGTTGGTCTTGATGGCTTATGTTAGACAAGCAAATAAAACAATAAACATATGGTTACATAAGGTGCGATTTTAATATATATATATTTTGGAAAAGCAAACTATAGGTACTGTCATCCAACCAGAAATGTCTCCTATAGTAAAAGACTCAGTGAACATCTATTTTAGTTTTGATATTTTTTACCCATATCTATATCAAAAATAATCGGATATTTTTCATGGCTTATTCTCATACCGATATACAGATAGAAATACTAATTCGCGCATATTAGAAATATTGTAAAACGCTTATTGATGGTAAGTAACTAATGTAGTATGAGTCTTCCTCTAACGAAATCAAGGTAACGAATACATTCAGAATAGATATATATGTTGAAAATAACAAACTAACACGAACACAGCAAATCTATAATAATGTGAGTTTATAATAGCATCCGAGTTATCCGTTTGCTTTGCAAGAGCAAGCAGTTCACCGCGACTTTACCAATGATAGCATAGACATATTACATATTCATATCCAAAAAATATATAAAAGGTTATTAAGAATATTTACATAATAATAATTTTCTATATTTTATCTACATATTATACATATAATATGTACATACATAATATAATAATGGTCCATACAAACGTACATATTATGTATGTCATGTTATTATACTTCTGAATAACACACTAAAATTATCCTTTTAGTTTATACAGTTGCCTAAATAAATAAGAGTTATTTTACTAAGTAAAAAAAAACATAAAACAAATTATAATATTCCATGAAACGAAAACATTCGCGGAAACGTTATCGATATCATACAATACAAATAAAATCGTCGATATCTTAGTTAACTTCAAAGTGGTTGTGGACACAAAACCCACTGATTATGTCTTTTTCAGTTTCACATTTTAGCACCTAGTGTCAAGACACTTCGTTCGCCGCTTTATGTCCAAAATCGAGACATTGCGTGTTGTGTGAGGCAAAATTCAACGCCGCGAATTGTATTGTAAGAGTAATGAAATCAAAATAATAATTGATTCCGCAAGCGAACTATCGCGTCAGGCACTATAGGGCGATGGTCCAATGTTTATATAAAAAAAAAACGTTGAAAAAAGTTATATCAATATATCAGGGGTATACAGTAAGTTATACCTAGCAGTATATAAGTTATATCTGGGTAAAATTTGAACACAAACGTAAATGTTAATACTTACCAGTAAGCAGTAAACAAACATTGGTCCATATTGAAAATGATAATGTTTAACACAACAAGGACCCGGCATCCAATATTCCCGTAAATTCGGCGTGCATATGAAAACAGATACTCAATATTTAATTTCCATAGCGAATTGTTTTGTGTTAAATAACAATAACAATGGAAATAATGAACTCTACTGATAAAATATTCAATAGACCCCGTCTCGTGTAAGGATTTAAATTGCTTTATACAAGCTATTGTATGCGGCTTTATTTCTTGGATTTTAAATGAGTTTATCAATAAGTAATATTACGGCTTCGCTACCGTGGTCAAATGCAAGTATATATATAAGAATTGTGTATGACGTATGGGAAGTTGTAGGTGCCTACATTTCGTATTAGTAGTTCCAGTGATTAGTTTACTTAACAAAACACCCTATCTTATTTATAATGTTAGTACGTATATAACTAATAGTAGACTAGAAAACTGAACTGTACTGAGTTGTATAAAAATATTTTTTTTTTATACTAAATGATAGTTCACTATCAGAATAAAGCATTTATTGAATACAAATCTTTATTCAGAGAGTTCATTGAAACTATTCGAACACAATTATATTAAAGATATCTGAAGGTTGTTGACTTTTAACACCTTATTAGATAGTCGTGTTATTTCAAACTTTTATCGTAATTGTTTAAAGTTACATTATTATTGGAATGTATAGGTAATAAATACTACGTAGCGCGCGTCTGGTCTAATCGAAATAACTAATGTAAGAAATAATTACGAAGTACTGACTGCACAGTCACTACAGTCACTAAGATTTTTTATTTAGATTTTTTGTTAATATTTTCATTGCCCCGCTCTAGCAAGACAAAACGCAGCGTTAAATTCTGCCATTTAACTCTTAATGTCTCGAATTCGGACAGAAAGTGGAGAGCAGAGAGCAGTGTTTTGTATGGGTACAAAACATAAGATATATTTACGATGTAAGCATACCATGAGTTTCAACTAAAAACGCAATATTCACATATCGTAACATAATAATTTTATCTTATTTCCTCTTATCCAATTAAACTGTACCTATAGCATTTAAATAAAGTGTTACACATACATTTATTATTTACTCCAAAAAGAGATTTCTTAAAATAATACTAAAACGATAAGACAGTAGAAAATAGTGTCAAGACACTCTGATCAAGACAAAGCGTATTAAGTGGCATAAGTCACATCGGACTTGCCCTTATCAGAGCGACAAGTTTTAACCTGAGTGGAGAAAGAACCCGCAACTTCGTCTACAGTAACTTAAATTAACAAAATCACCTCACCATCTATAATTATTTAAAATATGTAGAAATATGTAGCTAAAAAGTACCATAAAATACGTTTCGAAACTCCATTGTATCACGATGACCGCGCAGGAAGCGGCCCATTGACAATCCTTTGTAGATCGCCGCATGAATATGAAATACCTACGTGAATAATTTTACTCGAGTGTTCTGTCAGCTGTGGGTACTCGTTGATGTGAAAGTGTGCCTTATCAAAAATTTTATATGACGCTTTTTGGTACAAAGAAGAAAGACTAATTAAAGCGCAGTATGAGAAAAAGATAAAAATAATGTAAATTTTAGCCAAGTAGAAAAATTCTAGTACCATTTACATACAGAGTAACTGAAATGTTCTCTTTAAATAGCTATGCAACTGGAAACAAAATTTTAGAGTAGAATAAAATTTATTATGACATTATAAATACTACCATCGTGGCGCTGTAGGAGGTTTTGACTGTAAACGTGATGGTGACTTGGTGGTTTGGTCCCCACACAGGAAAAATATATAAGATCTTGGCGATTTTTAAAAGAAGCTTTTACCATCGCGTATATTGGATGGATTATACATTCCGATGTGCATTGTCCGTGGTCACGGGAAGTCTACCCGCACCTGCAGACTACTGCAAAGTATTTAAGATGTTAGATTTCCAAAAAAAATTATAATTCAATATAACGCGATTCTGATAAACGAGTTTCATTAAAAAAAATATAAAATATTTTAATTTCCCTGCTTTGACAGATTCCGTCACCCATCACGTAATGTCTTTAAAATTGGTCGGAAAGAGTTCTTTGGATTCTCTCAAGAAGTGAAGCTCACGGAAAAATAAGTATCACGTATAAAATGGTAATCAGTGTAGAAAGTAAGTACTATACAGTAATATTTTTTATAATATTATATGATTTGAATTCAGAACCATCGCATTCAGTCCGAAAAGTCCCAACCTGGCCGCATAGTCTGCGAATACATACACAAGTAATATGAAAAGAGTATTAAAATATAACTCTATAAATTGTTGATGAGTCATTTCAAAGAGATAATACATTGTATGCAGTATGATAGATGACATACGAGATAAATTAAAATGAAAACATTAAGTGTTGCGTGAGAATTAATTCATAAAATTTTCTTCACACTATCTGTTTATGAATGAGTTTCATTAGTTTTCTAATTTGGTTCATTAAAGTTACTTACATTTTTACGGGACAAAACCATTTTAAACAAAATAAATTTATATTTGTGCTTCGTACTTTAGTTAAAATATGATCAAAAATATGATAAATTTAAAATATGATAAATTTATAATTTCATATGTAAAAATCTAAATAGACATAGACACTTATTATGAGTAAAACTTTTAAAGTACTGTGGTACTAAGTTTAAAGTGCTGTCTGTGGCCTAAAATATTATTTAACTTTCAATTAGTGTAGTTTTATATGAATTGAATAGCGATTTCCATAGAATATATAATGCCATAAAATAAACTTGTTGAGTTGAGAGCCAAGTTCAATATTGAGTAATACATAGTTTTAGACTTCACGGACAAAATAATCTATGTATATGGGTGCCAAGTTCGCTTTCACTTATTTGAAAATAAATATGTGGGTTAATAAATAGCGAAATCAAATTTTCAAAATCAAAGTTTATTTTATATGAAGAAATTATTACTATTATTCTATAATACATTGTATTGTATACATCAACTAACACGCGGTCGTTATTGTTATCTAATGCATCCTAAATTTCATACTTCAAGTTACAAAATTCTTGTAAAAGAAAATCATTCTAAAAACACATTATGTAACTGACTGCCCGTATATCTGACGAAACGTAACGTAACAATTCATGGTTACAAGAAAAAAAATCACCATTAATAAAAATCAGGCTATATCCGGCAAGGATAAAGGTTTGGGACATCTCATTCGCTCTTACACGACCTATTTAGTGAAAAATTCGGCGTCTTTAAGACAAATCGTAGTATTTCATCTATGTCAAGAATGTAGAGCCCTTGAATATTCAGTACGATAAAAACAGATTAATGTATAGGTATTGTAGAAGGTAATGATGTCAAATTTCGCTCGAGGGAATGTTAATATATGTTATATTGAAGAGGACACACCAATATGTTTAGATAACATGTATTACTCCTCAATTTGCTAAGGTCAATTAAGCATATGTATTCTTACATATGCTTAATTGATGCATAAGTGTTGAATTAATATGTCAAAAAATACGGCTTATGGTTGTATCTTGAAGATTACAATTAATTACGCAGGAAAAGCAACAACGTGTTCTTTTTTTTAACTTCACGCAGTAAGGTAAGTAGAGGGGACATAGTATTAGGAGACAGAGTATTAGTAAGAAAAGGCTGGAAGCTGGAAATGAAGTATCATTTCCAGCTTCCAGCCTTTTCTTATGCAATTTAGCTTTCGAAAATTGACGTGTTAATTCTTGAAAATCAACGTAGTGCTTTGGCTTGTCATTACAGCGAAGAAAATGAAACACCCCGAGTACGAACCGAACTATTGCCGCTGCGCAAAAAATTTAGGAGTTTCTAGAACTCCAAATACTTGGTGTTCTATTTGCCCGTTGATCTTACATTCGTTTAAATTAATATGAGTATTGAAACAAAAAATATTTATAACTTAAAAGATAAACGTAAAATGTAATTTATAATTTTATATTAAACTAGTGAACGCCCTCAACTTCATTTACTTTATGATCCTTGCCACTGGACTGCCAGGACTGCCATCCTTTGTCATTGAGATTGTATTATACGTGTTAGGTTTTTACATGATAGCAAAAAACTGCATATTACGTTCAATAATTATTACTAAAGATATTTTTATTTTTTAGTTTACATTATCGATTTTGGTTCTATATCAGGTGTCCCAGATCCTTGATAAACCAAAATATCAATGAAAATGACCATGACGTTAAATGAGTTTTATTAAGATATATAGCCATTTCCGTTTTTCATGTAGTTTAGCTTTATATAATGATTCTTCATGAGATGTTATAAAATATTTTCAAATACAAGATACTTTCACAAAACGAAAATTTTAACGAAAAATGGTCATCACGCTCAATAACTTTTACTAAAGAGCCATTTTCTGATTTCTTAGATGTTCCAGATCCTTGATTTTTATTTCATTGGAAAGTGCTTACCACGCCATCCTTTTTTGTAATGGCAGCATTTCATTATTTCTTGTAAATCAACTGGTCTACTGCATCAGGTATGCTAGTCTTCAAAACCTATTATATCCTGTCTATTAAATCCGTCCAGTACTTCCGAAGATGTGCGTGTAGATAAACACAGACAAAATTCTTAAAAATCATAGATTTAGTCTATAAGTGTTTTTCAAAATCTTTGCTTTATTTTTTCATACAGTTTCGTAAAAATATTCGATGTATAGACACAATTTTTTACTGTTTCATTATAGTATAAAAGATAAAAAAATCTTTTATTTACCTTAAAAATTAAAAATTCACAGCTTTACGCCCAATTCAAACCGACAATTATGTCTGGCTAAGGGTAATATCCTTCTGTACCATACTGGCATCAAAGTTAATACTAAAACAAAAACCCTTCACCTCATTCACATTTAATGCAATGTACACCAAAAATATTAATCCTCATCGTAATCTTGCTATAACAAGCCTGCAAACTCAATAAACAAGTCCAAATTTGTACAATTTATAATGATATTTATATAAAATTATCAGACACTGAGTTTTATCCTCCCTCAACCCCGTCGCTTGTTTTACTTTCTGTTTGACTACTTCACACCTGAAGGATCAGTTACGTAATTAATCATTGGAAGGTAGGCCGTGATTAATTGTTCAGATTACGATTGCTATCAAAACCTCCCCTAATGTGGTCTGTAATCTCACTTAGCGCACTTTTGTTGGACTTCATGATGAATGTATATTGTATAGATGACAAAAGTATATTTTCTATATTTTTGTTTTATTATATACTTTGCGGATATATAATTCTTAAAGGTATAGATGAGACAGATGCTTGAAGAAGTCCTATGTACAGTGAGCGCCAAAATACTGGGAATGATAATGATATATAAATAGCGATAGAGTTTTAAGAGAACAAAAATAATATTTTAGAAAGGTGAAGTTTTATAATTTAGAATTGTCGTTATTATTATTCTTCTATTCTTGATAATATTCTTATTAATACCAAGCAGAGAAAGCTAAGAGTAAAACATTATTCTGTTTACTCTTTGACGCCCTCATCCAAAAGCGAGCAATGCTATATAAAAGAACTAAGTACACGCACATATATATCATTACGCATTACGCGCATATATAGTATTTTATGGAAATATATCCCCATTTCATCAGTTAGATATTGTACAGACTAATTCAATATAAAAACTTTAAAATATTAAATCCCCAATCCGGATGGCTTCGACTACTTATTTTTAAGGCCCATTATGCAAACTGTACATGCAAAGGGATATTCAGTGCCATTTTGCACGTACGAGTATCTACTTCGGAAATCGAGTATCCAATTTGCATTACATTTTCTTATCCTATTGCATTTTTTTTTTGATAAAATTTACAATATTGTATTTTTAATAAGTTGGATAGTTACATAATATTGTGTTTATGAATATTGAAAATTCTTGTAGTTAAATTTTTATTCATAGTGGTAAGATTTTTCAAAACATTAGATTTTTATACTATATATATATAGTGACGATAAAACGTTTAACTAAAACGTTTGTCCCTGTTGGCCCACATTAAGTCATTTCGATGGAATCTGAGCTGTTAAGTAAGGAAATTCAATATCAAATTTTATATGTATCTCAAGACCGGAAATATAAATTATATTAGATAAAATAAATCCCTTGTCAACTTTAACTGAAACTTAGTCGTATGAAGTAGTCAGAACACATCAAACATATTACCATTTGGCCATGACAGCCATTCATGTAAGGCACTCGTCCCCTATCTTTTATGAATAATTTACATTACCCGCATTTATGCTCTTGTAATACAATCCGTTAAACCTCACATGCTTTGCTTCAAATTTGCATACAATTACTACTAAAATTTGCTCAAAGCTGTTTTACAGTAAATAATTTCGCAGTCCAATGGTACAGATTCACGACAAAAAGCGGATGAATTCCTCTTAATAATAATGTTAATTTAACTCTTGGATAACTAATCATTAAGCATAATAAGCATTTAAAATATCTATTAAATTGCTCCGGGTAAAGCTTAAAATTTAAACATATCCTCACAAAAATGGTTTTATTCTTCATCCTATAATGCCTCTCTTTGTAGAGACCACAAACATTGATGTTTTGTTTCATCTGACTTTATTAACACAATCTACTTTAACCTCTCTTTTAAGCCACGCAAAGAGAGCCAAGCAATGACATTTTGCTAATAATATTATCATTAAAAGCTTAATGTCAGCATATACGCATTTGCTCTGTATAAATAAATATGCGCTATATTTTTGTCACATTTTTTAATCCACTTTCAGTTATAAATCTTTCTATTTTAACAAACGTCTCGATATGGATAAACTGTTACGTATATAAGCCGGCTAAATAAAAAAAACAACAGATAATGAGTATTTTATACACACATCCTGATAAATGACAAAGTAAGGTGATAATACCTTTTATGTCCAATCACTGACGTTATGTCATGGCATTTATCAAATTTCTAGTTCTAAAAATTGTACTAGCTAACTATCGCTAACATCGAATAGTCCAGTTGAGAATGTCTAACATTAAAGTATAATAATAACAATCTTCAAAGAACAAACAAATACAAAATAATAACTTCCCAACCATTTCCAACAGCTAGAACAGTATATTCGAAACAGCTCACGTATTTATATCTAGTAGTAGAACCACTACTGTAACAACTAGAGAATACAATCATTAAGATTTAGTTTATATCTCCACATATCTGTAGGCTTCTGTTTAATAACCCAATTAGACAAGGTCTTGGTTTGCATTTGCTGAGACAAATTATTGCGGGTTTGTAACGTAGTGCTGTGGCTTCTAAGGTATAAAGCTTTCTTATGTGCTTAGGTTTATATTGGTTTTCTGATCATAAATAATTTTTATTTTTTTGTTATACGATATCATCTGCTTACGTGAGAGCGTGGTTGCTCTGTGGAAGCATCTGACTGTAAACACGATGCTTGTGGGTTCAATCTACACTCAGAGGAATTTTCCACTTCCCTGTTCTGATAACGCCACTCAACACAAAAGCGTAAAGTGACGGTCGGAATATCCCTCAGTAGTCTATGTTGAACGTGCTGAGGTGGGATCAAAGAAAAATCTGCCAACGTTTGATATAACTGTAATGTTTGCGAGTAAATTCAATATTTTTGGAAATTTTCCGTTTCATTTACATTTACAGATAGTAACGAATAGATAGATAGATAGAGAGATTAAATATTTAAATATTTAAATTTGTTCGCCAATATTTTTTAATAAACATAAAATTACAGTACAATGTATGAATAAGATAATGAAAGCAAGACTCATGACAAATTTTTGAGGAAAAAATAATAAATACCCCTTTTATAGGCTTTTCATGAACAACTTTATAACAAAAGACCCGCATTATATTATTCAAATTTGTTTATAGCTTTATTGTTTGCGCGAATTATATTTTCATTTATTCTTAACCACAGCTACGTTTTATTTTTAGTAGACAGACACAAGCTCTCCTTTACAATTGAAATCTAAAACCTCTTAAACATTTCAGTAATTTATGTAAGTAAATCTGCATCCATACGGTAGTAGGTATCGCTTGTTACTTGAATCCTTACTGTGCCACGACCGTATAAACTTATAAGAATAAAAATTCAACGACAAATTAATAAAATCCTATTCCACAAAAAATGCATGTGGTTTTACAAAATCTACACTTTTTCAGTTCAATATAGAAACCAATAAAGATTTCGATATATTCGAAAACGTGTGACCTAATTTGTGCTCCGCAAGTGGAAAAATTCGATTTCGTACAATCTCCCAGTGTTCCGTATAATCACTTCTTCAAGTAGCAGGTGCAATTCGCGAATTGCTACCATAAATTCTAACTCATAATACCACCCTCTATTGAGACGTACTTATATTGGAATAAAAACCAGTCCAATTGAAATATGTGAATGGGGGAAAGTTAATTAATTATGTTTGATTATCTAATTTTAATATGCCTTACCAATATATGAATTGATTTGTCGCTTAAAAACCACACATTCGATTACGCTTAAAAGGGAAAAAAGACCCTTAAATAAACTTGTACAATATATCCTACCTATATTTATTTTATTTTGTGTATATTCATGAAGTAAAGATTACGTACGACGCGCGGTGGATAGGCTATCACAGACCTCATCCGGTGGACAATCTGGTCGTGGTCACTCGTCGTGGAGGTCCATAGGGGGGCCTATGTTTCTACATGTCCAGTTGGCGCCGAAAGGGTAACATGATGATGATATGAAAGATTTTTAAGTCAATACGTAATGTCTTTGAAACATGTATAAAGCGATATACCACTAGGATAAGAAGTAAAATGTCACTGAGTCAGTGAGCAAGTCTCTTTCCTATATTTAATAAAGAATATGACTTAAAATTTATAATAAAACAGAATATTAAAGTAATTATTTTCTCTAATCAAACGTTCCAAGCCAGACTATTTTACAATGAAAGATTAATTAAATTGCAGAAGAAAAGTAGTAATTTATACGGAGGGAAACTTTGCTCCACGGTACGGCAAGACGTCCTGCATAGATTCCTGCCGGACAAAAGCGTACGGATGACAAACGCTATTGTTGGCCAAAGTGAAATCCGCAGTCGCCGTATCTAGAGCACGGTCAGCTTAAGATTATATTTTCCATTATAATATTGAATCCTTTATTTGTTTATATATTTGTGGTACAATTTAAGTTTCAACTTTCAAAAGCTCATTGGCGCTCATTCAAGAATATCTCTTAAGAAATGAAATCAACTACTACTTTGCTATAAGTCTATAGATTAAATTTAATGTAACCTTTTAAGATAGATTAATAAGATAAAATGCAAATTTGAAGAAAGTAATATGTCAATTTTTGTGTTATATGTTGTTGTCTTTAATTTTGAATTTGAAGTTCGTACTCTTTTGTTATTTTTTTTTATTTAAGTAGATATTTAATGTACATATTGGTTTAAATGACGCAGAATAAAAACACCTACATAATAGGTTGATCTCATAAGCAGTTCTGCTTGACTTCTATAATAAAATATAAAAAAAACACGCCAAGAAAAAAAGTTAATATATAGTAACATTGATATAAATGTAGGTATTATATAAATTATACAATAGAATTATAATTTCCAATAAAAGTAGAAGAATCATTTCTACATTATTGCTTTCAGTTAAGATATTCTTGGTACTGCCAAGTGTCTTTTCATGGACAAAAGTCTACTAAGACAACTTCAAGAATAACTTCTTTCAACTTTTTGTACTTGAAGGATACCAAGGTACTATGGACTTAATTGGTTTAGACATTTTTATACAGAGCATAGTGATGTTTGACTTTGTTATAAATATATTTATAATACCAGCAATAATAAAATATTTTTAAGTAAAGAATGAATTAATTATTTTCTAAACGTATTTCGTAATTGTACTAGTACCTGCTTTTTCTTAAATTCACAACCTTGTTCGTCTAATTAAATATTCGGCTCAACCTAAACAATCAAAACAGCTATTATTTCTAAAGTTCTTAATAAAAACTGCTATTTTTCAATAAAAACTCCAAATTTATGTAGCAATAAACAAAATGTTTCAAAAACGTGGCTATAAATCAATATATATTGGCGGGTACACGCGTAGAATGTGCTTATGTAATTCCGATATAAGCCATTCAATGAGGGAAACACGTTATGGGTTTAATATTTAATGGCGGCTACAAGGTTGCTGGGCGCAGGGCGTAAAATTGCAAGGATAGGTTTATTTACCGAACTAGTAATTTCCCATGGCTCTGCACACCTCAATTTCAGATAACAAATTGCTGTTAGTAAAAGGTTGTGACGCAGCCTTGCCATGTCTATCTAAAATTTCACTTGAATTCTGTGACGGTAGTTTAAGGTTCAAATTTTGGCTAGAGATATCAAAACTATAAGACTAAGATATTTTTAAAATTTTAGAAGGATATCTCTAGAGAAAAGGTAAGAAGGTAGTGATTCTCATGAAAAATTAGATTCTGACACAAGGATACCATTAATACATACGATACATTGCTAGCTTATGTAATATAAATAAATGCTAATATGCGTCTCTGATTCTAATAAATATACTGAAGAAAAGTACTAAAACACAACAATATGTTAGACAAGACAGAAACGTCAAAAAAGCAAAATATCCTTTCCACCAAGAAGGTAACTACTATCCTAATACCCAAAAATAAATATTACGAAACCAATACACGTATAAACATTATGCCTCGACATAAAGGTGTACGCATACTATGGACGTTTCACACCTGGATCCTTAACAATCGTTCTATTCTATTCTTCGCAGTATCGTAGAGCTCATTAATCTGCACTTAACCTAATTTCGAGGCTAGTGGCTTAATGGCACACAACGCTCTTATTGAATTACTTTGTTGTCGTAAAGGGATTTAAATTGTGTATATTCTTTCTCTTCGTCGGATCCTTTATATTAGCCTATAATACACTTGATCTTAAGGATAAATGTTTAGTATGTATTTCTTTTATGTTGATTGTTCCCTTGGCGCCTATTTTGAATCACTTTTTAATACTGCAGATTTAAATTTGTGGTAAAAATTTAAATATAAATATAAAAAATATCAAATATTCAATATACTATAAAGTGTCCTAAATAAATAAAGGAGTCACTCACTCTCTCTACTCGCTGAAGTTAAGTAAAGTAATAAAACAGTAAAAAGTTAATTGTCTGTGTATTTGCATTCGCGGATTATCTTTTTTTGTAGTATAGATATTATAATACATAAATATATGATGCTTGGAAGCGGTCACAGAACGCAATCCCAGTATTTTGTGATTTGTCTAAGGCTTTTGACTGCGTAGACCACTATACATTATTACTCAAACTTATTTATTATGGAGTGAGTATACAATAACGCTCGTAATCTAATTGCTTCATATCTCACTAAAAGGATTCAGCAAGTTACTGTAAATAATGTATATTCGTCTGGTTGTTATTTAAGGATAGGTGTGCCACAAGGATCGATTATAGGGCCTTTCCTATTTTTAATATATATAAAAGATTTTTCTTTTTTTTGCTGAGAATTTATGCGATATTGTATTATTTGCTCATGACACTTCTTTTATCTTTAAAGTAGACCGTAATAAAAATAATTTTGACGAAGCGAATAGTGCACTGTCGCAGATTCTTCACTGGTTTACTACTATCAATTTAGTATTGCGCGCGAAAAAAACTAAATATATAGAATTTACTATACCCAATGATAAGAGACAGAAGATAAAGTTAAGTCTCAATAATGAAATTCTTAATTTCACTGACTCTGCAGATTTCGCAGATTTTTAGGAATAACTCTGGATTTGAGACTTCAATGGGGTACCCACCTCTCTTCCCTTGCGAGTAGACCGAGCTCTGCTGCTTAAGCTGTTAGAAAAGTGAGACGGCTTACAGACGATATTACTGCTCGAATCGTTTATTTTGGTTATTTTCATAGCATCTTATCCTATGGAATATTGCTTTGGGACAATGCTGCAGAAATTGAATCAGATATGAATCAGATATTCAATATTGATGCAGATATTGAGTCAATATTGATAATTCAAAAAAGAGCAGTTCGGACTATTTACAGCATGAGAGCTCGGGATTCTTTGCAAGAAGTTTTTAATAAACCGGGTATTCTTACAGTCGCGTCACAGTACATCTACAGAAATATTTTGTTTATACGTAAAAATATTAACAATTACCTAAATAACAGTGATGAGCACGGTATAAATACAAGGAGTAAAAATAAGCTGATTACACGTAGTTTTCCCCTTCGGAAGGTAAATAAATCTTTTATGTCCCAAGGTATGGGCAAGGCATGTATAATAAGATTCCACAAATACTTACAGACTTACCCTTCGAACAATTTAAAGTGATGATTAAAAACATATTATAAGGGAAAGTATATATTATTCAAACCAAGAATATTATACGGATGTTAGTGTGCGTAGTTAAGTACTGTTGGTGCTGCTCATTCGGGTTTTCTCAGCAGAACTGCCCTCCGAGCTGGTAGTAGCTGCTAATAGGACTGACAATACTGACACTTATGTTAATTGACTGTAAGTGCTTGAATAAAGAATATTTTTAATTTGAATAAAGAATATTTTGATTTTGATTTTGATAATTAAATGCTGCCTAAGCCACAGTTGTTCAGCATGATATACATTTTCCAATGACGTATACATATAAAACTTTATGACCTGCAACATCTAATGAGCTATAACAGAACAGATAAAACGTATAAAATAAGGATAATTAACAAAAGTTGTTCATTATAATGGGAGATTTTTGTTGTCCAGTAAAAATAATTTCAATAAAGACAACGTCTAAACTAAATGAGATATTTATTAATGGTTTCGATCTCTACTCAATTCTTTAGAAGTCTTGGGTGTTTTTATACTACCTGTTACGAAGGTAAAAGCCTAAAGTTAAGAAATAATTCACGGCAAGCGTGGAAGTCACAAGAAAATTAACACTTTTGTAGTTTTAGTAAATTCATAAATAGTAAATTAAAAAAAAATAGTAAATAGTAAATAAAAAGTAAATTTTATTCAAATTTAGAAATCTAACACTATGTGGAACTAAAAATCAAGTAATGACCAGCGTGGTGGACATTTTCTTACGTACAAATATACATATATAATAGTAACATACCGTTGTTATATCACTCGGCGTATTGTTTCTTTATAATTTATAATTTTGAGGTTGAAATAAAACATTTTTATTATCGTTATATGTAACATCAACGGTTGATAATTGGAAGTACACGTATGGAAAGGATCATAAACGCGCAAACGGAGTTGCAACTAGTATGTAATAAAAATACTCACTTTTGATTTAAAGGTAAACTTTACTCCCTTTATGTTTTAAAATAAATTAAGTAATTGTGAACATGATGATTTAATACCTGGAACAAAATATTCTAGAATTAGTAACATGCATAAAAACATAGATACGTATAAACTTAATTTAATGCTTATTTACTTTGTAGATAATTATATATTTATAGATTTTATAGATTAAAAGGAGATTTTTTTCATTAGATATAAAAGTTTATAGGTTAGAATAGATAGATAGAATTTTATAGACAAAATATAAAAGTTATAGATTTTCTAGAAGAAATTTGCTTTGCTTGAAGAAATTTAAATAAAGCTACTTTGTCGGATACTTCGAATATTTCTTGAAGCTTCAGATCAATTTGTAAGAAATGCATAAATTGTTGATTATTGTGGGTTTGAACTTTTAAAGCTATTCGAAAGAAAGATAATTTTATAAGTTCATTTTCATGTCCCTTAAAAATTGTCGAAAAGCAGAGCAAGGAGTGTCTTAACACAAGGTTCTCTCTGCTACTGTGAATAAAAAAGTAGCTATTTACCTATTTAAGTAGTACAACTTTTTGTCTCTTTGCATATACTAAACTATACGTAGGCAAAAGTATAGAACAATCTCGTCATCGCCAACGCAGCATCTTTAAGTAATAAAGACGTAATGGCGTAATCTATTTTACGAGGGGAACATGTGTAGTTAACATGAATACTAGCGGTTAAAGTTATAGCCCTGTATTGTTTAGAGAGGTCTCTGTGCCTATGAAAATATAGACAATATTTGACTTTCTCATCTTATCTTTATTACTCATATAAAGGTTTACTTAATAAAGTTTTGATCATATTTTAAACAAAACATTGGGTTACCACCACTGGTTCAAGACATTTTGTATTGGCCCCAGGTACTCTATGGTAGCTGCTAGTGATGTAAATACTTAGTTGTACACTTCTATGAGAAGTATTTCTTTCTTACTTTGACGAACCAGACTGAAGAGATAAATATAATGTATACCTCCATAAGATGTTATTACTTCAATATATGTAGTAATTGACATGTTTATAAAGCAACTGTGAACGTGCTTAATTAACTATTAATATCACACGTTTATTGCAGATTGAAATCCCTCACGGAGAGAATGCTCGTATTAAAGAAACGATTCTTTATTAAGATACAGCAGCTCAGCTACCGAGAATATGATTGTGTAGTGTGATAATGGGTTACATTCTTGATTTTTATTTGAAATTTATTTATTTTAGATATTTTTGTTTTATTCGAGCTTTAAGTTACGCCACGTACAAAAAATGTTTCTATAAACGTCTTACTGTTTCTATACTTACGTAGAACGTAGTATATTGGGTGAACGTAGTATACAGTTATAGAAAAAAATATTATTAAATTAAAAAAAAATATGACACTTACAAATCGTTGCATTCAAAAGGGAATCAAAGTCGTAAACCTGGTACAGTAATTCGTTCTCATTTCTACGGGCAGAAATGAAACAATAAAACAACAGGCACGCCGGTTGCCACTGCGCGTGCCCTCGAAAGAATATATTTTTTGCGAGTCTAGCCTGCAGTAGGTATCTTTTATTTCTTGTACATTTTTGGATAGGAATATCGAATTATGACTATCGTGATGCGAGAGTATCAGAAGTTGTGCTGGTATATTAAGTTGGCTATATACTTATTGTTTAAATTATTATATTTATGTGTATTATTTTGTTTTTGACAATTCCTTAATTTTTAAGTTCGTGTTCTTGGTATTAAGATATGATAATTTTTAATGAACTTTTAAAATATACAACGTCTACACGAGAACCTTCAAGATTTTAAAAGTACATACAATTTATGTTCCTTGCTGGACCGACTTAAACACAGGTAGCTAAACTAACTAACCTAAAATTATCTTAACTATAATAATAATATACTAGGAAAACGCTTTGCGTTTTACCAAGCCCATTCCAAATGAAACAAAACCATTTACATTTATAACGCGTAAATATTATATTTAAAACGGCTCCCCTCAGATAGTTGTCGTTCACCCTCTAAAAAGCACAAAATGCCACTTCGCCCTTTGTACTTTGCTAAGCTCGTAAAGGGAGCCCTTGACGAAGATTTGAGTCATTTCCATGCAGACGCCTTATCTCTAATAGCTGCACATAAAAGGGTGTAGGTATATGTATAGCGTGCCTTAAAAGGTTGCGAACTATAGTGGGCAGTGAAGGCTACGTGGCTATATTTAAATGAGTGTCGTAATGTTATGATTATTTCATTACATTAGAAGCTTCAAAACGAGTTTTATTTACATTAAATCTGTACAATAGTACCTAGATATTTTTGTACAGATTTAATCTCAATGGAACGAGTGAATTCGTTTAGGTTTAGTGTAAGTTAAGTTAGTTAAATTATTATTATGAATATGTCGAAGTTCGGCAGGAAATATAGTGCAGTAATCCAAATTCAGTTCTTTGATTGTGGCGTCCCTCGCTTGCCGGTTGAGCTAGTATACTTTGTATCAAGACGCCATCATTGACAAGTTTAACTCTCTTTCCAATTATCCATGGGATAAGAATGTCGATAATTTTCTTCATCTAACGTTCTTTATAGACTATGCAGAATGAAACTTCCAAGTTCAGTCAGATTTCTCCTATAGTAAAGGTGTACGTTGAACTGATTTTTAATTGAATTTTGTACGCTACGCTGTACCTATTTTGTTTCTGTCATATAACTGACATTACATTATAGGCACGCATCATACACCGCTCAACTCTACCTACAACTATGCGGTAAACTTCATACCTTGTGTTTAAATTGTGAGAAGCACACAAAAAACTTATTTAAATAAATATTTAAAAAATATATATTTATACGTGTAATGTTTAAAAATTACAAATACATTAATTACTAAAGCTTAATTGGCTAGAACGTTTGTATCTATTATTCCAGATTGTGTATGTGCATGTCTTTAAGTTTTTGTGGTTAATATTTGTATAAGTGAATTGAATATCAACTACACATAACTACGAGTACTATTAATAGTTTAACGCTATCGTGGCGCAGTGAGATCGTGGGACAGCATTGTACTGTAAACGCGATAGTTTTGGGTTCGATCTGCACGAGGAGTATGAGGGATCTGATATGGGGTTGCAAGTAATTTCCATTTCGCGATTCTGATATTACAAATTGCGGCGTTGATTTTCACATCTTATCTCGTTGGTGAATAGTGTAGAAGGAGGGTCACGACACTAAGTAGTTGCAATTCCTGTCATGCGGGACAACGCATGAAGCTAAAGCTAAAGCTATATTAATTGTATTCAGTAGTTTCTGATACTTTATTACTAAACGTACTTTATACTTATACGTCCTGATAATCTTCTTCTAAATCTTTAAATATTTTCACTATAAATAATTAAAATATTAGTTATATTAACATTTATTCTTGTTGTTATCTTCGTTACAATACCAATTATCTAAAAATCTATTAAAACTGGCCTTCATACTTGTTGATCCTACATAGTGGCTTAGTAACATGCAATCCAGTGTTTCAGCGATACTGTGTCTGAACGGGTAGGTACTAGAGACAAGAGAGCAGAGTGCACTCGAGAGAAGCGAACTCCTGCTGAGCACTTCAACAATTGTATTGTGTTACTAAAATCTGACTGTCCGTGTGGTCCTTGGGAGACGATCGAAACTATTTATATTTGAAATAGCTGACTTACCTTTGGTCAGATAACATTATACGACAGTTGTGTTCTGATTTAAAAATATATTAATTTCATGCTAAATATTATATTTGTAAATATATTAATATTGTAAATAAGGAATTAGAATAATCTATAAAATCTGGTTTAAATTGTTTAGAATTATTATTTTTTCCTTGTTTAGTTTGTTTAGAATTATTCTTTTTTCCGTGTAATCGCCATATGCAATCTTGTTTTTGAACAGTGCTTGGAAATGAAAATAATTCATTATATTGAGTGAGGATCGAGTACTTAGAACGACGTCGGACGTACCAACTACAATTAATATTTTTTTTACTCGTTCACTTTTTTTCTGCCAATATATCCAAAAAAAATCTAGTAAACATCCCATAAAATGTATGGAAATAAATGGAACAAAAGATTTTTCATAGGTAGAAATTTATACAATTACATATAGTAATATGTGTATTGTATTGATTATTGTATTATATATGTATAGTGTCACCCACTGAACCTGTTACTGTGTGCGTCAAATATATTGAAATATTGATTACTATTCTCAACCTAATATTACTAAATTGGGCCTAAATTTAGACTCAAAATAACTTACAAATTAGTTCATAAATATTTAATATATACAGTATATAACAGTGTTATTATATTTTGTATGTAGCAGTAGGTATGCATGGTTTAATAGAGCTTGGGACGCGGCGGGCGTGAATGAACGTAATCGATTTAGTGTTAACGAGAAATAAATTTTATTATAACTTTTATATATTTAATTAATATATATCTACCCATATTTTTATACTAGGTATCTGTCTAAATGTTTATATATGTGTATACTATCCTGATTTTATTTCTATTTACTTCTTTTATATAATTTTTGTGTTAATGACGAAGCAAAGGGTCGTGATTTATTCAGCTGGACTCCCAAATAATGATACCAACAAATAAGCATAAATATGTCAACAACTAGAATTAAAATTTTGTAGTTTACATACAGTCAGACTAGCTTAATATTCACACTAACTGATCCTAACGTACATGAATCTTGTACCATATATTACATTACATTACATATATATTACAGTTTTTGCTAAATATATATGCATACAAATATGCATTAAAATGCATTAGCGGGCTACAAAATAGAATGCCCAACTATACTAGAGTAGAAAACAATGTTTCACAACAAGGTTCAGTCTATGCGCTCGAACACAACCCTCGGCTTCCAAAAATTTCCACAGGTTTCTCTGAGAGAAACTTTCAATGGAATATACTTTTTGTTGAACAAAACTTCGGGGCCTCCGTCCGAGCATTTAGATACAAGAGATTGTAGAATGTATTCTGTTAATTAAAATAAATCAACACTACTTGTCTGCCAGCCAAGCCAAAATAACATTAATTAGCCAATATATAGCCAAAATAACATTAATTAGCCAAATTAATTAGCCAAGCCAAAATAACATTATTGAAAAATAGATAACCATTATATAAAATATGAACTATCTTTATTGTATGGTAATTGAAATATTTTTTTCTACTTTTTAGTTTTTGTTTAAATTTCAATTTTCATATAAAAACTATTTTCTGATTTTACAAAAAAACTTAACTAAAACCAACTAACTTTAACAACTTTCTTAATTTGACTGCAAATTTTGACATACAATTTTGAGTCATTGATCCGACTTCTGATAACGTTCTCTAAGAACTGAACTTAATTTAACTTAAGTAGACAAAAGAACTATTTCTTTTAATACCATAAGTGAAATTAAAAATTGTGAGGGAACAAAAATTTTCTTATTTAAACAGTATTATTATTAGCCATTTAAAATCTTGAACTTTATACTTATTCTCTACAATTACAGCACTCGCAAAATGTCTCTTCAAACGAAACATCGTCTAATGGCGAATGCAAATAGCCGCGGGGAGCGCCTCCTATGGGATTTGCAGATCTATTGGGAGCTACGTACTAACTTATGAA
Source organism: Dione juno (assembly GCA_037127375.1). Classification (NCBI taxonomy): domain Eukaryota; kingdom Metazoa; phylum Arthropoda; class Insecta; order Lepidoptera; family Nymphalidae; genus Dione; species Dione juno. Next base: position 4,942,089 of record JAXRJS010000043.1, read on the forward strand.
TGATTTATGCTTCGCGAAGCTTATTTGTAAAGTGACTGAGTGTGCTAGTGTAATTTGAAAATTATGAAAATATCAGACGAACAAAAATCTTTAGAAAGTTGAAGACTAAAAATAGAAAATTCTTTGAATATATAAACAAAACATATGTTACACATTATAAGTCATTAAATATACATTCACGTCCAAAAAAAATTTTATCTTATCAAACTCAACATGACATTCTTAAAATTTTGCAAATTCAGTAACGAACTTATAACGAAAAAGACAATTATAACTGAGTGGCAGGTATTTGACACGCATTCTCTCTGGAATAAAAATTAGAAAGCCTCAAAGTGTTTTTTATTTCTGGCCATATTCTAGTGATCGTGACGGGAGATCGTTAAAATACTATGCTAAATTCTACTTTGGTTGCTAAGTTTTATTAGCTTTCACTTTTGCAAATTTTTCTAACGTTATAGGTAAATAAAATTAAAATGAAATCTCCTTAACGATTTCTGGATACAAAGAATAAAATATAAAATCTTATATTTCAAAGAAACCAAAAAAGAAAAAGTTGCCAACGATATTTCATATTATATTTTAAGAGCTTTTTATGAATGAAACCTGAATACTGAAACCCTAGTAGTTAAAATAAATTAAAAATTTTGACCAATTATGTTTTTCTTTTTCACAATGACTTATAGTAAAATATTAAAAAGATTACTACCAAGTTGTCAAAGGTCTATCTATTAATATTTAATTTCATTGAATGGGTCAAGCTTTGTATTGCACAGTGCGGTCAGCGAAGTTATAATAGGATTATAGTGAAACAAAGCGATCTAAGCAGATTGCCATTGAAGCGACTATTACCAAGTAGGTACAACACTATTAGTAATGAGATAGGCTTATGTTATTTGGTCTCAATACACTTAGTTTGGATATAGTAAATCAGATAGCATTAATTAACTAATCTGTAAAGCTGTGTTTATGGCGTAATAGGGATATTTGTGAGTGCAGGTATGGTTGTGGGTTCAAAGCCTGTCTGTGGGAATCATAATAATTTTTATTTTCTCTCTCATTCAGTGAAGCAGGCGGAGGGAACCCACTGACAAACAGTTCTTCGCAGTCCTGCTCTTTTAGAAATAGTGTATTGAGATGCGAGTCACATATGTTATTTTAATAGATCTAATAGAAGATGAATAATAGAATAAATTGTCAAAGAGCCTAAAAATCACAAAATATTGACGAAGGAGGCAAGAATTTCATAAAACTAGCATAGCAATTGAATTCAGGCCAGCACTCTCTCTTCAACATGATTATTCAAATCCGAGTATAAAAGTGCACTTAAGAATATCCAAGAGAAAACTAAATTTTATGGATATGGAAATTGATTCTCTTGATCTATTCTCTATTTGGGCAAAGCTGATAGAGCAAATACAACTTAGATATTCTTTATGTTTTATATGGTTTGCCAGTCTACTACTGTGCTCACTTTATTGTGTACTTAAAATCAAAGTGATATCCCATAGATCAGGGCAAAGGGAATCTAGCGTAAAGACATTATGTTCATTACTTTCCGCCCATATTTCGAGACACGCTGGGTCGCGGAACTTATCGCTGCGCTTTGTCTGTCAGAGCGAGAAAATCAAAACGTTTCAATCCTACAAGTGAGAATCGAACCCACAACCGTCACATTTATAGTCAGAGCAGTCCCTGTGCAGCAACCCCGCGACGTAATGTTAAAACGATTATTTTAATATTTTAATGATATTGTAGTATTGAATTGTTTAACTAAGTGTGATAGTTTGTAATATTACGGTCTCCAAAATAAATTGAAAATAGAGAGTTTGTATACTATATCTCTCTTTTTTTTACAAAAAATACATAAATATGTAGGTCTGTTTTAAACTTACACTTATTTTAAAAAGAAGAAGAAGAGAAGAGACAATATTAATAAATGAGCTATTAAATACCAATAAGACACAGTAAAATTCAACAATGTAATCGACTTTCCCTAACGATATGTAAACGTAACAAGCTTTCGTTTAAAGGAGCTTCAATTTCCACTGAAGTTCGCTAACGAGTAGCATCGCCCACGCCGTACGAACATATTCAGACAGGTTAATTAGAGCATTTATACTAAATGAGATGAGATAGGCACATGAATTGGCAAGTCTACTTCATATTTAAGTTGGATGCATTTGGCATATTTTTTAATATGATTATTATAAAACGACTTTGTAATAGTTTAGTTATAAAAGTTTATTTTTAATACTACTACTACCCAACAAGCGACAGATATGTAAGAATGGAGACTTTCAAGAGTGCATATCAAATCTATTGCACTTAAGGTTATTTTGAACTTAAGTTAATTAACGAAGTCTCAAGTTAATTAGCTCGTGTACTACAAAGGTAATATATAATTTAAAACTTTTCTAAGAGAACAAATGAAAAATATATACCTGACAATTAACTATTCTTAACATATATTTTATACAACTTTAACAGTTTTTAAGGGAAACTGGCAAGACTAGACGTCAAATATGTATGCCAGAAAAATTAGAAAATGTCAAACTTTTCCTACTATTTTATATAATAGGTAAGTAAAAGGTTTTTAAATTTCACATTTACAGTATAAACGAAAGTATTAAACGCATCATACTCAAATAACGTTGATGCCGTAAGTGCACTTTCATAATTGAGTAAGCGCGAGTCCCATTACGTCGAAATGTATTAAAATACACAGCGAAAAAAGAACACAGTTAAATAAATAGATAATAGTTGCAATAAAGGATTTTCTGTATGTATTGATTTTTTACTGTTTATATGTAAATAGGATTTGTGCACATATATAAAATGATTACATATTTATTTATTTATTTAATTATTTTTTTATTTAACATAAAATAAACTAAAATAAATGCACAATCGGCGGGCTTAATGCTAAAGAGCATTTTCCCCCAGCCAACCCGGTTAATAAAAATACCTTTTACAAAAAATATGCTGTTTGTATATTTATATTACAAAAGGCAATATATTTAGGAATGCATTTTTTCAGTAACCTCGTATAGGCACATTATTTAATCTTAGATAAATTTACGAAATACTTACTTCGAAATGTTGAAATTTATAGTGTTCTTTTTTTAAATTGACACATGCTTTAGTTTATATACTTTTAAATTTGATAAAATATAAGTTGAATGAACATGGAATGCCTTGGTCACTTATCTCGTAATAATATTCTTCCATTAACTATTTTGTTCACCTGTTAACAAAAGTATAAAACACACAAATAACATTGCAACACAAAATAAAATAAAGAAGAAAATGAATCAAATAACCGTTGGCGAGTAAAAGTTAGTCGCAACGTCGCAACCAGACGTGCAAGGGCTTGAAGTTTCTAATTACTTTCATAATGAAATGAACGTCGCTTTTAGTTATTGTTTTATAAACAATGGACTTAGCAAAGCAGCATTTTAGAAATTTTTATATTTTTTTATATATTTTTATTCACATTTTAATGTATAATGTAAGTATAGGGCTGTATATAATATATATATAGGGCTTACATTGACTTTCAAGCTTGTTTGCAGGGTAAGACAGGGATAACTTAATCTAATATTAAGTTAAGACCTTAAAAAATGTTTACAATTTTTCTGTTTTAATATTATTACTAACTTTGTCGTAGTTAAATATAATAAAATAATTTTAATATAAAAAAAGGGGAATACATTTCAGCATGTTAATCTACCTATGCTAATTTATTAAGCTAAAGTGTGTGTTTGGTTGAACGCGTTAATCTATCTATCTATGTAATATATTATTATTATTAAAGGTGCGAACTAGAATTCTCCCATGCTATGGCCTCGTAGTATTTCGAATTATTTGTTACAACAGATGTGGCTGAGTCAAATCGAGAAATGTACCGGTATCAAATCCATGGGACAATTTTTGGGAAGCTAGCCTTCAGGATTGAAGGAGCATCCAAATATCAAGTAGTCATGAGTAGATAATATACACAACTCTTAGCTATTTCCATTTGACAACGAAGACAAAACCGCAGGTAAAACTTAGTTTGATATAAAATCACTTTAACTTTAACAGTAAAGTGCCAAAAATAGTTTTTAGAATAACATATCAATTTCATTTGAAGCGGGTGTTAAGAATAATGTACACAATCTATTAATTTTCCAACAGCTGAACATAAATCAAGCCACTACAGCAAACTGAAAGTTTGCTACATAAATTATATGAAGTCCAGTTTTTACTGGTATAGTTTAGATATTCGAAAATTATAATATTATTCAATATTATTTTAAGTTTCAATATTAATTACTTAAATAAATAATAAAATGTGTTTAATAATTCATTAATAAAAAATTGTGCTGTATTCAATTGAAGAACAATTTAAAGAATTGGGCCAAAAACGAAAATTCTGAAAAGCTCACTCAACATATCAAATAAGTTTAACAATACTGTCGAGGAAAACCACCGGAAGCTAATTTTGAGCTTTCGCTAAGACCTGTTGGAACGTGACACGCATCTTGACACTTGTCGATTGTACGCGATGAAAGTTGTTTGAAAATGTAATATTCTTTTAAGGATATATATTATAACTTGTAAAATAATATAATTGTGTTGTTTAAACAATACTGTTTAGTGTCACTGTTTAAAACACAAATTTAAATTCAGACGGTTATCCAGTATGAGGTAATATGTGCAGTCTATACTCGTATATAAAATTTTAATATACGAGTAGAGAGTATAATTTTGGTTCATATAATAATATAATCAAATACATAATCTTTTATATATATATATATATATATATATATATATATATATATATATATATATATATATATATATATATATATATATATATATATATATATATATATATATATATAATATATATATAAAAGTCAAAACAAATAGCATAAACCAATGTCAATTTCAATTAACTTTACATTACTAAAATCAGCTTAATGCATAAAACGTGTCCGCCTTGTAAGGATTTGTTAGCTATGTTCATAAATAGTAAGGAAAGGTAAAAAACGCCCTAGTAGACGACAATTTCACCAAGTCGGAAAATGGTCAAAGCTATTATATATTCGTATTTTTTTGGGTTTTGTACCTCGAAAGGAAAAAGCGGACTCTTATAGGATAATTTTGTTATACGCCTTGCGTGCGTTTGTCTGTCTGTCCGTCTGCGAAGACTATTTCTTCAATATCACGTGGAAGTATAAAGTTCAAATTAAATCTATGATTCCCTTAGAAAATAGAAAAATGAAACTTCTAAGTCAACGTAATCAAAAGATATAACGAGCGTTTATGCTTCATTTTGCCGCATTTGTATGAAATTTGCGAACTACCGAAAAAACTTAGAACCCAACTTCAATACAAAGGAATAAATCCGAAAATTGGAATTATATACAAAGAGATTTATTCCGTTAGATTTATAATTTCAAGCATCAAAAAATAACTACGGTTAGCTACTACAGTTGAAAACTAACAGAAGTCACAAATAGACTGTGTTTAGATATAAATTAATTTGTATATATTTTCATTACTTTTCCCAATTAATCAAAGCTAACCTTAACTAACTATAACTCTTATAAAATATATATTTTTTAAATAAGACCGAATATAAAAAAAATGTAAAGTTACGTTAATCAAAAGATAATGATGATTTATTCTGTCCACAACTTTAATCTCATTATCTCAAAACTAGATTTTTCGACGTAGTGCCTTTTCGATTAACAGGGACGAATTATACATACATAATATACACGACGATGATACTATGTTTATTGTATTGTGTCAAGATTTTCCTTTTTGTTGTTTTTCTACTTAAATGATGAACAACTAATTTGATTTATACAAAAATAGAAGAGAATGTTTGAGAATTGTTGTGAAGAAGTTCCAAGATAATGTGATTTTAAAATTAAATGTCTCTGAGACTGAGTGCACTTGATTGCGTGTATTTACTATTCAAATGACACTAGTGCATAGCAAAATAAAGCAAATGTTTAGCGACTGAATAAAACCAAGTAATGTAATAGTGTCTGAGAAAGTATTTTAAGTTTGCAAAAATTCGTTTTGCTTCCAATGTTTGGAGTTCGCGAACTCATTGAAGTTTAATGTCGTGTTGTCATTGAATTCTTCGATCTTTTACCGTAAAAGTGTCAGACTTTTCAATAGTGAGCGCGAATATCGATACAGTTCTCTAAAAATGGAGTTTGATTATAAGAAATCTATATAGGTACATGTAATAGAAATGTATCTGATCGCTGTCTGTACATGAAAGATATATTAAAAAAACGATTATTAAACGCACTTAAAAATGTGATAGAACCCAAAAGAATGATATTTAAATATTTTGTCTATGTGTTTGTGCACACTAATAGCCGAAACAGCTTAACTGATTCAAATGCAGTTTTCACGACTTTCCGAGATTTCGGGGACTTTTCCAATTTAAATGCAGGTTTATTGTGATTCTATAGTGATACACTTAAAATTTAGATTTTTTTTTATTTCAATCGGTTCATAAATAAAAAAAGTTATATCAATTTAACTTGAAATTAAACGATAAAAGTTTCAACTACAATGTTTTTTAAATTTATGAACTGATTGAAATAAATAAGCTCTAAATAAAGTAAGTAAGTGAAGTTTACCGTAATACAATATTAAAATCGGCATTTAAATCGGTTTATCGGTTCCTGAGATTAGCGTGCAGAAACGCACAAACGATTAGACAAAAAAGATTAAAATCATATTTTTGTACTAATAGACGTAATATAATACTATTACGCCCCTGAAATAGAATAATACCAATAATTATTTAAATATCTTCCAAGTACAGACAGCGATCAGTTACATTTTATACATTTAAAATGTGTATAGATTTGGAACAAATGTCATTTTAATTGAACGGTGTAGGTTACACCTGTAACGTTTAGAGTGAGACCGAGTCACAGTGCCACGTTACGTGTGTTAAATAGTGTAAATGATATTATTAGCGATTGGATGACTTTAACAACACTAATAGCTAGCTATAAATTAATAGTTGATGATAACATTATGTGATTTCTATATATAATATATTGACACCTTAGCCACACATATACTTTACTTTTGGTAAAAAAAAATTAACTAAAGAAAGAGAATTTAAAAAATTCTGATTTTCAATTACTAGATTATTCATATGAAGTCCTTAAGTAGGTATAACTTAAAGAGCGTCTCATACACAATAACTTCACGAATCATCAAAACTTAGTTTTAGTTTGAAAAGCTACCTTGAATTTATAAGTAAAAGTTTCAGAGCGGAAACACAAAAGCTCTGCCCTGGAGTATTTACATGCCCCTGTCACAAAAGAAGAACACATTTATTTGAACATACGTTCACATTTTTTAATAGTAAATACGTAAAATATCCAAATAATTAAGTAAAGGTCACTTGCTTAGTGGTTAACAGAATGAGCTTTTAGTGACGTCATTACTTTCTACTCTAATGTAGCTTTAAACAATATTTATATACCTACCGATGTTCTAAATATTTGAACCCCTTTAAACAGCATCAATGGTTTTAATATTTTTATTTATTTGTTAGGACAACCGTCAAACCGGTTTATGCAAAAATTTTATACCTTCCACAAATAGCGTGGGCGGGACAAGATGGCTTTGAGCAAGTTTGTGCTTATTAGTTATTAGGTTACACATTATATCTGTAACAACAAAGTAATATTCTAAAGTACAAAATTACTTATGTAAGAGAGCAGTATTGGAATAGGAAAATACAACTATTGCAAAGTAGACTAATCGGTTGTAAAGAAGCCGACTAGTCTTCCGATTAATTGGCCAAGCCGAACATTTATAATGGGTGAATAATTGAAAAAATCCATGAAGATCTAGAGCAATAGAAGGGAAAATGGTCTCAGACTACGTCCATAAAGACGAATATATAGGATTGATGCAAATTTTGGTAATGCCATCAAGAAAAATTGCAAAATATTCACGATGCTTGTGTCACAACGTTTGTGTCACAACCTTTACTGTCCTGCTAGACGATAAAAATATCCATGTAGACGTCATCAATATGTCTTCTTTTCAATTAATTTTAGGTACTGATTGTTAAACAGAAAATTGCTTTGTTGTACATTTAAAAGTGTGCACGGCTCTTTAAGCAAATTAACAATATTTATAAGCAAAATATTGTATTCAAATCATATACGGTGTTTTTTGCCGACTATTCGCCGACTAAGATACTGGCCGAATAGTCGGAGTTACCGGCTAATCGGTACATTAAAGGATATCCTCAGATATTTGATTTATTTCAAAACTTTGAACCATATTTAAAGACATTTGAATAATTTTTCGTACAATATTAGTTAAATTCAAACCTAAAGCCTCTGAGTGACGAAATTAATCAAAATTATAACCTGCTATTACGCGACGTAAATGTAAATTAGCCGCACGATACTTAACATATTGTGTTGTAATCGAATCACCACTATCGGCCATTTCAAACTAAAATCGATATGACCCGCATGCAAATAAACCGCAGGTAGCTAGCTTAATGGAATTAAAGTTCATATAACTTCATCATCGGTTCACCTAATTATAATTGACACATTGTTTTTAATTATACAAATTATATTAAAAGTGAATGCCTATTGAACTGGAATGATAAAATTATTTAATTTGGATGCACATAAGGTTTAATTACATTAACACGATTATCCAGCTTTGCTGTATGATTATATAAAACCTACTTTATACATAAAGTATGGATTCCTCCTCTATACTAGAAATCTATTATCTGCACAGTTCTACTAGACCGTAAACCGAGAGAATTTAGTGAAGTATACCATAATGATACTCAATTTGTCTGCATAAACCAGAAAATTTATATTTTATTTTAAAATATAAAATATTTAGATGGGGTTAAGAGTTATTGTTATTGTTCTTCAAATGATTGCAGTTCTGGTCTTGCGGTGCATTTCACCTAATAGCGAGTTATGTAGCGAGAATACTTCATCAAGAAGATCATATACCTTTTTAGATTTAGTCTACATGTAGTTTTATGAAAAATTCGATTCGATATAAAGAGTTAAGAAATTTAAGAAAAACAAGGAATTTTTTTAATAAGTTTATATATTTTTCCCATAGTGTAGTGTGTGTGTAGTTTCACATATTAACACTTTAATTATACGATTGAAAGTAACAACTTAATGCAACTTAAGCAGTACTGTAATATATAAGACGACTTTAATACTGCCTTATAACCACAATGTGTCATGGCGTATAGTTATACGGAGCTGTACTTGGAGCCTTAAGTTCAAGAGAAATAAATCATTTTGCCTAAAATACAAGAATTAGACGAACTAATAATAATATCAACACCTATGGCAACAAACTCTGCTCCCTGACAAATGACATGTCAAAAAACCTACCTACCGAGTCCGGTTGGCAATTACGTGACTCCGCAAATCCACTTTACTTTCATTGACCAACGGTTTCATTTCGTACTGTGATTGATAAACATTGGTGAAGTATACAAGTAAAAAAACAGCAAACATCTGTTAATGGATCAGCTTTATGATAAAAAAATGAAGGAAATACGGTGATTTTTGTGCGCATTATTTACCTTCATATATGAACTTTTAATGTGCACGGCAGATTCAAATTTCTTAATAATTCAAACTTGGCCAATAATTGTTAGCCAGAAAAAATACACTAACAACGAGCTCAATTCTATTATTGATTTCTTCGTATATCTACGAAATTTTATATAAAAATAACGATAGTGATAATGGTATAAGTTTATCATGCAAGTAATATAAGGTACATAATATGTGTATTAAACAACAATAGGACAATAAAAAAAAATAAGCTTTTGACAATACTTTGCAATGTGAACGCTTATAAATTATTTATACTACGTTCAATCGTGATTAATGTATATGAATTATGATTTCTTATATATAGCGTGTAGAAAACGCACTAATATTTTATGATTGTTAGGAAGATGCTGAAATTAAATTCAAAATATGTAGTTTAAACTCTTCATAAAAGTTTGGTAACAACAATTACATCCAAAAATATTATCTAAGATAAACAATATAATAGTGCAATATTGATTTTATCTACGTTCTTATTGTAGTTGCAATTGGTCCATTTCAACAAATAAATATTTTTCAATAATTTCAGGGTTTACAAATAATGAAATAAAAAAAGCCGCTTATATTTACATTTATTTTAAATTGCAACCTGTTATCTTAATCGACAAAGGTAGCGTAGTGACCACTATGTCTTAGATTTTTATTCGGTTTCGCTTTTTTAACAATATAGTATAATGAATACCAGACTCGACACACACATCAATGAATGACACATTTATTTTGTGACAATTACAAAATCAATAGCCATTGTGGAGCAGCAACACGGCGTTTTGTTGTAAACGCTAAGAATGTGGGTTCGATTCCTATTCGTAGAGAATTAATTGTGTACTTAATTTTTTCTCGCTCTGGTAACTAAACAAAGCGCAGCGTTGAGTTCCACCACTTGAAACGCGATGTCTTGGGAGGTGGAAGACGGGGAACGACATGGTATAGCACTAGGTTCCCGCTACCTACCACCTACCTGCGGGATACAGCGTGAAGCTAAAAAACATAAAGTGATAAATAATATCAATATATCACGCCAATGAAACATTAAGCGGCGTATTTATCTTACTAATGTTATTTACATTCACCGAGAAAGATAACTGTTATAAAACTATAAGAGCTCGTAAACAGTACATTTAATGAGATGTAAACTTTACGATCTAATTACGCAGTAAATTTAGATTTCAATTTTCTTTTCCAAGTGACAGAGGAAGTGCTATAAGACATTTTTTGCACAATTTTTAGAATATGAAACGTGTCCATTCTAATTAAGGCATATTTCAAGGTCTAAAATTTATATAATGGCTAATAGCGGTAGTTTAGTTTTGGTTATGTAATTACTTTTTAGGGTTTCTAAGAGTTTTATTTCTTAAATAAAGAAGGATATAATTTTTTATAAAATTATATATATTTTTATATATTTTCTATGAAAAATCTAACAGTTTTATGCTTTTATAATGTTTATTAGTATACCTAGATAGGTCGATTAGTTAATTTACATGTTTAGTATACGGTATTTATCATAAAATACATAAAAAAACACCATTAACCTAGAAGAATGAATGCTTTTAACGTAGTGTTTTAATAACAATAAGAATTAATTAATATTAATTCATCAACGTCTATATACAGAACCTTTTGAAGTCGGCGTTGTACGAAAATATTTAATTACAGGTATTTATTATATAAAAAGGTATAAAAATTTTATTCCGTCTGTTCATGTCATAACCCAATTTCACTTGAAGTTTATATCCGACAAAAACTCAATACATTCGATAAACCGCGTTGTCAATCAACTATAAAATTGACTTTTGAAACTACGTACAGTCACGCTCGCCTTTGTTCCTAAGTTTTGTTGTAAACATTGTATATAAAGAACTTTGATAAGTTGGCTTGTCGTTGTAATATAATAGAGGATCGATAATTTAAATTGCTTTTAATGGAATAGAAATTTATTTTTCAGGTTAAGCTAGTTGTTATATTCAAATTTTCAGAACAGAACAGAATTAGTTCAGAACCTCAAAAAAAAACTGGACCCTTATATGATCACTTTTTTGTCCATCCGTCTGTCGTCTGTCTGTTAGTGCGTCTGTCAAGGCTGTTTGTCTTAAGATTATGTGGAGGTATAGAGTTGAAATTTATTCAAGTCTACAATTCCCTTGGAGCACAGAAAAAAATTAGGCTTTTAAATCACACATAAAGAAATAAGTCCTAATTTTGGAAATCAATAGAGGTATATCACAGTAAAACCCATTAGAAAGTTGTTTCCGTAGGATATTTCATACAAAATGAGTATATAGCCTGCAAATTGAAGTTGTAACCTTTGTAACTTATACTTCGACTTACAATTATAAGAATGGCACGGTACCCCAATAAGTGCGAGTTGGAATCGCGCCAACTCGTACTTGACCGATATTACCTAGCATGGGTTTCATAATTAACTATCGACAAATATTATAGTACTCTTTTTTAGTAACACAGTACACCGTCATATAAATGTCGGGACATTTCTCATGTACGGTTGATGGTAATATTTATAGAGCAAGTGTTTGCACATTCTGCTTGCACAAAGTATGACTTGCAATTTATCTCTGTTTCTTATAATTTTTATTAATTTATGTATCTAATTATAAAATCGTGGTCCAAAAAAACATGTGCTTTATTATGTACAAAATATATTAACTTTAAAATATCCAAAGTTTACTAGAAATAAAATATAAGCTTTAAAGCAGTCCACAAAGCACTGTGCCGTTAACACACATTGTACATTCGATATGACAGTTCGCTTTTTAGGTATAACGTAAAATAAATATTATTGAATTCATTTACTTTATGAAATAGAATTAGACTTAAAAAAGAATTACTGCATAAAATATAGCAGGGTTTTAAAATAATAGCTACTGGAATTTTGTATGACGCAATAGAGTAAATGCTCTGTATACAGGCGATCGTTGGCTAAATGTTGTTTGATTATTTAATATAATACAAATAAAGTCGGACGAAACGGTGTCTAGAGTAAGATGTAAACGATTGAATTACTTTATTTTGTCAGTTCTATAGCATTTTTGTATGTAATCTTGCAGGAAATTTGAGCCCGTATATCGTGCACTCAGTGTCAAGTACCTCTTATACGTATAATAAAGGTGTTAAAATGTATTTTTAAATTTAAACGAAGTAAAAAAAAGAAAGCATTTTTTAACACTAGCTATCTGCTTCATGCGTGATAAAGCTTAAAAATACCTAAAGTGGAATTGTTATATTAATATAGAAAGAATGTTCATTAAAACACTCATAGCAAATAGTTTGCACGCTCTAAACACTAGCGTAAACAAAATTTCATTAAAACGTTATACTATACAAATTGTTGCACGGCGCGGGCGGTCATCGAGACTCAAAATAATGAAATACCTACAAAATTCTTTGCTTGAACATTATAAATGTTAAATAAATAACAAAAATAAAAATAGTCTTTAGACGTGTACAAAGAAAATTAAAATGAATAAAAAAATTCCTATGACTATACATGGGCTAGTAATAAAGTCACATTTGTAACAGGGTAACATAAAAAGAAGCTCTAGAAGAACGTAACTAAGTATATACAAAAAAATCGACAGTCACTTTATGAATACAAACTACAAACAAATAGACAAATGCTATTGAACTTTACTCTTAAAATAGATAACAATGATTCTTGGTCTTTAACATTTGACACTACAAGTTGGAACTCCGCCAGTGTGGTATCGAGCGGTGCAGCGCTTGAACAAATCATGCAACCAATGGACTATTAAACGATAACCGTCTTTGAATGCTGCAGCGATTAATATTGAGAAAAGTAAATGTATAGTACTTTATTACTAACCGACTTTAGAAAAAACTATAAAAGATTTTTACAGTGAAGTTTGTATAAAAATGACTCCAGGGAGACTATAAAAACAAGTCAACTTCACCATTGACCTAGAGTCCTAGAATATCTAAGGCGCTCGTATATCGAATATCTCACACGTAAACTTGTGAGACTATGGAGATAAGACTTAAAATTTCAAAATAATAGTTTTCACAATGTAATTCAGGCGCCGTCCTTATACACCGTTGAGACATATATTTTCAAATATCTCGAACATACCACTAATAACCACAGTGTAAATAAATGAGAAATTCAAAAACACTATATTCTCGTTGTTCTATGTAAGTACAGAATATGAAATATCTTAAACAATTTATCAGTAGAATTATAATCGCTATACTACCTGCGGGCTTTCATATAAATTCCTTTCAACGTTGATTAATTCTATGCAGAATAAATGATGTAATATATTATATTCTGACGCCAATATAGCACAGTTGTGACGAGTCTAACATTTCTTACCTTACCGCCTTTGAATGCTGCAGCAATTAATATGGAGAAGAATAAATATTTAATATTTTACTAGCCGACTTTAAAAAAAAAGGTTAAAAATATCTAATATGAAATTTGTAGACAATGGATCCTAGAGAGATACCAAAAATAAGCATCCAACACCCAGAACATCTAAGAAGACTCAACAAGGTTGTGGATTCAAATTCAGTTGCTCTTTAAAAAATAGGTTTTGTTTTTTTACTAGGTTCAGATACGTTTGGCTGTGCCACTTTAGAAGTTGTTATTACGTATATAGACAAAACTTGAAGCATTTCAGCTTATCATTGATTAATTTCAATTCCTTCTATTAAAACTTCAAGCTCACTATATTACAAATTACTTAATAATATCAATTTGATTTTATTAATCCTGTACATATTTTGTTTTTCTAATAAATTAAGTTGATTTAATACCTAAATTTACATATTAATTCACCATTTTTTAGGGTATCACATAAATTATCAAAATTAAGAGAAAATATCTCTAGGGATATTAACGAAATAGTTTAAAAAAACTAACAGTACTTGAGGTTTCTATTACAGAACCCCTTTCATTAGCTAAAAAATAATAATTTCCATTGTGTAATCTCCTTTATTGCTAAATGGAATATTAGTCTCTTAGCGAAGCTTGTAACCTGAGGGTAGACGCGAACTAATCTAGAAATACCTAACTAATTTAGCCAGTCCTCAGGGCACTATTTATTGTGGAAACAAAACGATTTGAATAAACTAACAATTTTTCATCTAGAAGAACAATTATAATATTATCATTCAGTCTGCGCAATAACCAATTAATTTTTACATAATGACAAAATTGATTATATATTATTTATATTTAAGCACACGATGAGCTGTCTTATATAAAGCTAATTTAGCTAAATATCTATAATGGTGAAAATATTTATATATGTGTATATTTCCTTACATCTAACATCATGAATGTGTATCTTCTTCTTTCTTGCAGTCGTACACTCCTGGCAGAGTGGTCACGGTCAGGAATTGTTCGGATCTTACGTTGATTTCATCACGATGCGTCTCCATCTTGCTCTAATTGTGGCATCGCGCGAACATTTGTTTGTTCACAGACAGACTTCATAAGAACTGTCCATCTTATTCGTGGGTAGCCGCGAGCTCTTTTTCCATCTACTTTGTCTTGTACAAAAAGCCGTTCCATGAAATTTTCGTTGCGTGTTATGGGACCGAAGAATTAAAGTTTTCTTTTGTGAACGGTCGTTCTTAGTTCTTTCAAAATTAATACGGTAATGGTAATGTATTAATTTGGTAATGTACATGTAATATATTTTAAATAAACCTAAAAAAGGTATGAGTAGGATTTGGAGGAGTTTATTAAAACGATGACGCTTGTAGATGGAGAGACTTTGAGACAAGTCTTAATGGATTTCGTTTATGATCGATGGATACCAAAAAAACGTATTCTGTACTTTTAAGCGCTTGTTTTGGTATAAATTTAACTGAATATTTTGATTATTTCACATATTATTTACTGTTTAATGGTTATTTAATTGTTTTTTAACATTTATAATGCAATCATGATCGAGAGTCAGTCATGAGTTTAAAAGCTTTATTTAGGGGAACGTTATACAAATATAAAAACAACTTCAGTTTTCGCGACTCCACTATCTCTACAATACAAGAGGTTAAAAATGTTATCTCGTAAGCAACATACTACTAATTTTAATTACTGCTAATTAAAGTACAAGTTTAAATCTAATTATTTAAAGTAAAAAGCTAGAAAACCCCTAAACAACAGGTGGTCATTCATTTTCGGCATCCAGTTTCCATTTGAAAATAGCTATGAAAGCTAAAGTGGAAGGTAGTGGCTGACTCGAGCCATGAATGGGTTTGCAACAATAGGTAGTTATTGTGAAACATGTTGTATACAGTTACAATCCTTTAAATTAAATGGGAAATAGGAATACCTATTAATTAATTAATCAGTCGCCGCCCGCAACTTCGTTTCTGACCTATTCCTACCAAAATTATACAAGCCCGCAATCAAAGCAATCATACCCCGAATTAAAATCGAACCCAATACCATTGGTTGACAGACAATCGCTCTGTCCTACTGTTTCAGAATAAGGAATGGTTGTAACTTTCAATGTTTTTTTAGCAACGAAATGCTAACAAAAACGTTATTTTTTTTTTTGCTAAAGCGCCATTTCCTTATTATTTATAGTTTAGTTGGACAACTATGGTTCAACATTAGGTGTGCATGTCTTCGAAATTAATAATTAAGAACTCATTTCCCGCCCAGTACAAAAAAAAAAACATGCTGCGGTTACAAATATAAGCCTGTGGTTCCAAAATATCGTAGTTTCATATTCAATTTCTATTAATTTAGTCGTAAAAATATTGAATGGACAGCCAAGCTTTTACTACTTTTTTTTTTAGTATAGACATAAATAGCCTAGTAGTATGAGTACCAACTATAGTTTTTTTATTCAGTTGAATAAAACTAGTTCTTGTTTAAATCACGACACTTCCAAGGGTATTATTATCTATACTTCTGAAACAGCATCAAATGAAGATATATTTATAAAATTGCAAAGAAAATAAAATTGACATTGAGAAAAATCAACAACACTATTCTAGGCCATGATTTTATTGGCAAGATCCGATCTTTATTTGAATGTAGATTTATATAAAGAGGACATATTTCAGACAGCTCTATGGATTATTACGATTTACTCGGCCTTGGAGATTGCTCCCGTTTCTATAAATACAAACAAATGATGAAAAATATATTTTGCAGGATTTATATCATACTGGCATCCCTGTACCATTACAAGCCATCATAGTTGTGGATTTTCTACATATAGATGCGATGTTGGAGATCGATAATCGCTTGGAAAGGTATACATCTTTGTGAATATTATTATTTATATATATATATATATATATATATATATATATATACATCTTTGTGAATATTATTATTTAAAACAGTTTAAAGGTCTCGAACACTTTGCAGTAGTCCACGAACTACTGCAGTGTTCGAAACGTCGGGTTTCCAAAAAATGATAATATACGCGATTAATCCGTTTAAACTGTTTTATTTAATATGATTAAACATCGCGGAATCCAAAGAACTTATTAACTAGAACTTATTAATATTATTATTGTTTTGTTTTCATTCACAATTTCTTAGGGAAATCACGGCAGTTCGTTAAGTGGCACATGTCTAAAATTAACCAGCCTGAGACCTTTGGGGAGTAAAATCCCACTTTAATAGGAATAAAAAATGCAACAAAAATATTATTAAAAAAATTCTATGCGCATAAGTTTAGATATTTGAACATTATTATATGTTAACTATCCAAATATACATCTAAATGTAACCAAAACACTGAAACTTTCACTATAGTCAAACATAATCTATTTCAAATTTAGTACTTAATTTGCTTTGAAAAGTACACTTTCAAACAGCAATATAGTTGCGTCTCTAACATCGAACCGACCGAACGAAAATTCACAGTTCACATGAAAATGGGGGTTTAATATTTAATTTTCACGGCAAATTGCTTTGTATTAAATAACAGCGTGAAGCAACAATGGACGAGGAATGGAAATCTGCTGATAAAATATTCAGAGACGGAGATGCCGTCTAGCGAAATGGAAACAAAAAAAAACATTGAATTACTTTTACTATTATGTAAATGTACGTAGCCATACTTTACTTATTAACAGCATAGATTGCTCGAGATGTTTAGTAAAATTAAACTACTTTTATTATTCACGTACAACACGATGTCTTTTTTTATTTTTTAGTTTCTGAAACTACAATAAATAATCTGTCTATCATTTATATACAATTATCAACTACTTATTTAAGCTCAATGCTTAAGTGATTCAAAATACGTGATTTATATATATTTATAGACAATTAAAATGGAAAACCGCTTTTCATGAAATTTAAAATCAAGAAATAACTAAGCAATATCCAATAACATTTGCGAATAATAATGTAAATCTGAACGAAAACAAGAACAGAACTAAAATAAAAGGTATATAACACAACGAAATATATATAGGTACAAATAGGTGGCATCGGCTAGCTAGGGGGTATCGGCTCGCTTCACCAACCCCCGCTATTTTTGTTCGCTGCCATGATAAAAATAAACATAAAACTCTTTAAAGGACAGCAATGTAATTTTAAATTATAATACTTACTTATAACTTGCAATAAATACGAACTGTACAAAATGAAATTGTGCTTTTAAAGAATACATACGTTGAATATACAATATCCTGACACTAGGAATATAACATGAAGCAGAGTAATATTTAGCTTTTTTATTTTTATCTTTCTTTTGTGCCTGACTTTTGCAGAATAAATCAATAAATTACTTAATATTCGCTTTCTGTGTGTATAATACTCAATCAATGTTATAAAGTTGACTAATGTACCTAGGAACCAAGAAGTTTCTCTTAAAGTTGGCGATTTAGTTTCTCTTAAAGTTGAATATCTTGAAAACGATTAAAGTAGTCAAATGGCCTAAAAAAATATTGTTATGAAAAATACTTAATGAAAACATAAAATTTGAAAGCAGCGGGACCAAATCTTAATATGTTATTTGTTTTTTTTTTCTCCTTTTTCTTATTTAAAATAACAAAACATAATATAGTTATGGAGTATATAGGTGCTGTATAAACACGACACTACACGTGTCATACACATAGGCACGTATATTACGCACAAACAATTATTATTGTACTAGAAATTAGCAGTACTAACTAAATTGCAATAACAAACGTCGTGTACTAAATACACAACGTGCCCATAAATTAAACGGCTCAACAATCCATTAACATTCAAACTTCACTTCGACGTCTAGACTAGACTTTAGCACAATAATGTCTACAACAGCAAGTAGTTTAAATTAGATGCATTGTTTGAAATAACATCGTTAACAGCATAAGTACATGTATGTAACATGTACATACATATTCAATAAATGTGGGAAAATTTGTTTGTGTATAATGTATATGTTTCACAAACAAATAGCCTAAGCATTTGACTATTGTTAATATTCCAATTATAGAAAAATACAATGGAATCTTCGGTTTTTTATTACCCGGTCTACGGCGGGGAGTCCCGCCACTCAACAGGCATGGCAAAATTGGGGGGAATGTGGGAAGGGGAATGTCTTAACACTATTTTTTTAGTTTTGGACAACACTGCCATGCGGGAGCTTAGCGAGGAGCTGTTCTGTTATATGCATTCGTATCTCGCTCGAAAGGAAGCATAAAAAAAATTGTTTTATACTATCATAAAGTAAAGAGCGCGACTTAATTCATGCCTTTATATGTTTTCAAAATTAAGTTTAAGTAAGAAGAGCTGAAATACATTAAAAACATCCCATAACATCAATATTAACTATAAAAATACAAGGATAACGAAATCAAATCCATCCATATTTCCCCTATAAGGCGCCATGAGTTTCCAGCAAACAAACCCCTAGATAATAAAGTCAGAGTGTTTTTCCATGCGATAGAGCCGCGATCAATTCATCCCATTTCAAAATTTCTGACACATTTTGTATGAAGAGCACATGGCGATGGTATATGAGTGGGTTCACTCATTTGTTTTCGCCTTTATTATATTATTATAAGGATATACTTTTGTATTGTTATATGATTTTTATTTATTATGTATATTCGATATCTTCGCTAGAACTAAGTTGAATATTTTATACTAAATCTAATACCAACATTGCCACACAATACAAACAAAATATCAGGCCTTCGGGCAAATTGTTTATTCTATAACTTAGAAGTATAGTAACATATATTTTTTACTACCAACTAGGATTTGTGGGATATAGTATTTGATACGTTTTGGACACAACTTCAATTAAAATAATTTGTAATTTAGAAGTTTTAGTGGTCTTGTGTGGAATGGGCGATTCGTCACACATCACGATCTGGCACACATGTTTTATTTGAAGCTTACAGAAATCAGCTAAGTAAATCATAATTATGTACCCAAACACATTCTGAGCTTTTTTTAAAATAAAAGTAATATGTCACCAGTTCTAGATATTATATAGAAGAAATATTGAAATTCATCTTCATAAACAAATAATTTCATTTAAAATTAAATTATATTCATAAAAGGGCATAGCTTAAATACACACAACTTAATTACAACCAGGATTCAAGCAAACACTGGAAAAATTAAACAGCGTTGATAGACGTGATAGCACGTAAAAAATGTCACTCTTTTTGGGGCTACTCTATTTATTTTTAATTAACTTTTCTGGGTCGTTGTCTTTTTTGTCCTGAATCAACTGGCCGCAAGCTATTTGTAGATGATCCGAAACAACCGTCCTTTGAACATTGCACGCCGCATTGCCTCCCCTTGCAACCCTTAGCTGTCCAACGACCTGACTGACACACTTAGTACTTACTATGAAACTTACTCTTTTCTTGCTTACAATGTTTTTCGTTTGGGCACTTCATTTTTCAAAGACAATTATTGTAATCGTGTTGAATTATGAAATGGACTCAATATACATATATTTTATGTTCATTTTTAATTATATTTATGAAAATTTTGCGTTTTTGGGGCAGACATTTTAAAACACATAACACATTGGGTATCAAGTTTATAATCATTGCGAATAACTATGCTACAGTGGGTATGAAGGTATACAGGTAGTATTTATACTTATCAATATTGGTCAGGTAGGTTTTAATACGTCAACAACCGCATCAATGTGTTCATGTTTACATTTTGTTGTAAAAGTAATTTAGAGATTGTTTTATGAAATAACTGAAATTAAATAAATTAAATTGAATTGTAACAAATATACCTACTTCTGATATGCACAAATTTAAGCAACAGCTGCTATATCTATATATTTTTAAAATTTAACCTATTCTATAATGCATATTTATAATAAACATTAAATAAGTTTAAAGTCATAACAAAATTTATTTAAACTGTTTAATAAAAGTGACAAAAGAATAAGTTTCATTATTTATTTTATTGGTTTTCTAAGTTTAACTTAGGAAGAAACCCTAAACTGTCCATCTATTACTAATCACGATATACCTATATAAAGCACACCAAAAAGCTTTGAGCATCTCAATAATAAATTTTAAAAAATATATAATTATACTTATATAATTAATAATATATTATAGATCAATAAGTGTTTTTAGCAGTCAAAACTCAACTTTCAGGATTTTGTATGGCCAACAAACCACTGATAAAAAAACATTCATAAATCATACATGATTTAAAGGTATATAGTATGGACTTTGGCAACGCTTTGTGTCGACAGATTCCCGATTTGCTTTGATGGGAAAATATGTGAAATGAAATGTGATACAAAGACCCATTCACTGTGTGCCCATATGAATGTAATGAAAGTAGTTGCATATTTTATGTAATATAAAAACTATTATGAAAACTTCAATTATGATATAAAAATCGTATAGCTTCACGATATGATTCAGCATGACAAAACTCTCCGTTCTCGACTTTCCGACGTCTCTGGTCGTTGGGAGGACGCCGTGCTTTATCTTACCGGAGTGTAAAAATGTAAATAATTCATTACCTGGGGCGGGGATTGGGTCAATAACTAACGAGTTTATCATCAATTCCTGTCATATATTATATAAGGGTCGTGAAGTAGTTGCAAATGCAATAGGTGCAAAGAGGATACTTATTACATGGACTAGACTCTTTCTATCAAAATAGAGAGCTCATGAAGATAAAGTTTAATAAAGAAAGAATAAAATCTTAATATACTCTTGACCTTGGTCTTGACATTAAAGGGAAAACATAATATAAAATTCACAAATAAATGAGGATACCGGAATGTCAACGAGACGGCGCAGCGTTACTAGAAGATATAACATTAGAGTTTACGCCTTATTGGGTATCCATATTTCTATAAGTAAACTATTATGTTATTTTTTTTATTTTATTATTCACTACAGGCACATGGTCCAGTCATGTGTAAAAGTTGCCAACTAGTTCATAAAAGTCAGTCTAAACTACTACTAAGTACTTGAATTAATTAAACTTTTATGTTGGATCCATTTATCGAGGAAGGTTATAAGCTATATTATTATGTACCAGCTGTCAGATTTACCTTGAATATGTAGGATGTGTCATGTGTTCACATGTGATAATTCTATTCGACAACGAGAACGCAGCCGCAGGGAAAAGTTTTAGATATAAATTACGCTAGTTATTTCGTAGAACATGCTATTCCACCAATGACATTGTAGCTTCATGAAACATGTTAAAGCCAATATACAATGACTTTAGTGATTGATATTCGGGACAAAGGCGAACTCTCGTATATGTTAATTGTGGAATACAGACATTGAACGTCTCTATGCATGATTAAATCCATACGTTACTCGAAGTGAATAGTTCCAATGAATTGGACAAACGGTAACATACAAATGTAATTGGTATAATACGAGTATGATGATTCTCTTTTGATTCTAAGAAATATTAAGAAAATTATCGCTTTGTGTCGTAGTTAGTAAATCTGTACTATACATAGAGATATAGATGGGGGTTGGAATCTCTATCCTATCCTAATGGACGGCGGAGTGAAAGAGCGGCGTTAAAGCACCTTAGTTAGCGATACTTTACAATTTTTGCAATATGTCAGGAGTACGCATGTGTAAGCATAAAATAAAATAATTTATGCTTGGATTTTTGTGAGCTCTCGAATAACATGAGGAAAAAAATTCATTCGTATTTTTTTAAAAGTATACAATAATAGATATATTACAATATATATATATATATATATATATATATATATATATATATATATATATATATATATATATATATATAAAAACAAAAATAAATGTTGATTCTACCTATATAGATTTGATACTGAACGAAACAAAATCACATAGTGACCAAAATATATACGAAATATTAACACATTGTAGAATATTATGTACATATTTGATAGATGAAAATAAAGAAAACATGGTGTGAATTTTGATGGCGGTATCACGCTACGCCTGAGTTTCGAACTTTGGGAAAGCTCACCACTAGGGCTGCAATGAAAAAGTGTATTCTAAAATAATATAGTTCATTTTAATTATATATGCACACTATTCGTGTATGAATGTTACTAAAATATATTTAAATTTACATTTACATAAAAAATATTTATTTTTTAACTAATTAATAATACTAAAACTATTAATTTGAAAAACTTAAAACAGCTTATTTTTGTTGTCAACATCTGTGTATGGAGATCGTCATCTTTGCACTACTCAAGAATTATTGCTAACAATAAACTTGCAAGAAAGAATGCTATTTATTAAATATGTTAAAAGAGTAATCAAATTAATTTAAAAACATAAAAATATAATCTATTATTTCCAGTCAAGACCTCCACCCCTGGTTTACGGGGGAGTAAAATTGCATTTAGACGTTGCCCCGCTGCGAGGGTCCCTTCTACTTGTAAGATAGATGTCACCGCTTTATAAGTTTCCGGGCCGGGGAATTAATGTAATATACTTGTTTAATGGATTTCAACACTTCTGCCATATTGCGTATAAAAATCACTTTGTGTGACATTAAACTAAAAGTGAATAATACGTAATGTAGTCAAAATGTTTTATGCTTTTCTAGGCTCATTTTGTTAGTTAATTTATTGTAGGTGATAAAAAGTTCAAGTCATTTAGGACATAAGTATATATAGCTTTTAAAAGTAAATTGTGGCTTAATTTGGCAATCGAATGCGATGTGTTATACCTTCGAACGCAAAATATTTTTATTGCAAATACATAGAAAGGAAAATAGCAATCATAAAAAAATCGTATATATGTATATTTCATAAAAAATATACTTAAAAAATAAACATAACAATTAACATAAATAACAACATAGGTAATAATAACGTAAATCCATCTTTAATTTTGATGTAAAAATATACGAGAATTATATGAGTAAGGCCAATTCATATGTTTCTTCACATACTTCTTCATATAAAAACAATGGATAGACATGGTAAATTTCCTTTTACATCTGTCTGTTTATAAACCTCGCATAGCAAAGTGACTCTCAAGTTAAGTGCGTCGAGTACGTATTGAGTTCAAGCATTACGCATTGAGTCGCTTTAACGGGCAAATTTAAAGTGTATAAAAGCATTTAACATGTGCTGACATAAACGATCCACTGATTAATGTGAAGTGATGAAATTTAAACCGTCAATTTAAACATTCACTGTTGGAAATTTACTATTATATGATATATGTAATGATATATTACAATTTAAATGATATGGATATGGATGGCAATGGATATGAGTTCGAGTTCCAGTCGGGAAAATAAATTATTTTTTATTTTCCACTAGTGAGCTCAAATTTGGACGGAAAGTGAAGCAAGAGTTCCACTAGGTTTTCCGCTATATACGACATAAAACGTATTTCATGATTGTAGGCATTCTGCTGAGTAAAATACTTCATTTTATGTATGTATGTATGTATGTATAAGTAATGGCAAACTTAAATATGCGGTCGTATCCATTTATTTTGTATGAAACGAACTACAAATATATATATATATATATATATATATATATATATATATATATATATATATATATATATATATATATATATATATATATATATATATATATATATATATATATATATATATATAACCTCTAACTTATTGACAAATTTCATAACTCTAGGTCAACGGGAATTTCTCTGTAGCTTTTGATTACGTGGCGATTTCCAATCAAAATGCAAAAAAATAATCATAAATATTTATGTCTTTTGATATCGTTGAATTAGAAGTTTGATTTTTTCTGTGCATCTCATCGACTTGAATATTTGATATTTTTTCAGTTTGATTTCTCAACGTAATTTTGAAAAAATGTTCTTGACAGACAGACGGACAATAAAATGGTCTTATCAGGGTTCCGTTTTTTCCTTTTGGGATACGAAACCCTAAAAATATTTAATAATCAAATATATAATAATATATATTGCATGATGGGTAGAATATTAGTGAGTAACTAAGTTGTCTACTTTTGACTGACTTTTTTCGTTGCCTTTTGTTTTTACCTGAGTATACGTTAATTGTTAGGTAAAATCCATATTTTTTTTCAAATTAACCCCGCCTTAACCACCATCTTATATATTCAGACAGATCTCAATTGCAGCAAGTTGATATCTATTAAATCGATTACAAAAATAACAATACATGTATTTTCTTGCTATGCTTTAAGATATTTAGTTTGATCGTTGTCTTAAATTCACAAACGAGGTAAACCTTCTTCATTTTATACGTATATATCTCCCTCTCTTTTCTCAGTGAGGTGAAACTAATGCGCACTAAAACCAATTCTGGAACAAAGTAGGTAACTGCTCCCCAATACGATAAGAGCTGTTTAATGGCAGTGTACAGTGACATCGCATTACTTTGTTTATAGCGAATTTAGTTTAGTGCCTTTTCTAACACAAAGCATTACTGTGCCAACCTGCAAGAATTACTTAGAGTTATGTAGTTATTTAGTACCTACATTTTCAAGTCGTTTTGAATTTAAATTCCTATGAATTGTTGATTACTGTGATGGGTTTACATTTTCAGGGCAAAGTGAAGTGAATATATATAATTTTTAAATATAATCAAAGAAGGTATTAAAAAAATAGCTTTAGACTGTACCCCATGTATAACAGGGTTAATAGTGGTAATCTAGTGCAGGTATTATCTATTGTAATTGTCATAAAATATTTGAACAGTTATTAGTTCGATTCTTTTCTTCCTTTGTTTCTAGACGCAGAATATACAAAATTCGTATTACATTGAGCGAAATTGTTTTTTTATTATCCTGTATAGCATGGTGTACGGTAGTTTCAAAAGCTACATTAATATCAATCAGTCACAATTAAAATTAAAACACGTAAAACATAATGTAAAAATTAGCTATAGAATTTAATTTTAAGCAACACTCCCTTAACAAACCACCCTCGCCGTAAACACGAAGAGACTCCTTTGTTTAGTAAAATAGGGTCCACGACGAGATTTAAATCGGTTCAAAAGAATGAAATGACAAAAGCATACGTTAAAAGTTTAGATATTTAAGCAGAAATACTAAACATTTTTATGCTTACAACTTCACACTGTATGCTGCATATAGCAAGTTAAGCAGATGGAACTAATTGTAAGTCTTAAGATATTCTGTTCCCTACTTTCCGCTAATTTTTCGAGACATTTCGTGTTTGGAGGCTGAATTCATCGCCGTGCTTAATCTTGTTATCAAAGTGAGGGAATAAATTTTTTTTTCTCGAATTGGACTTGAATACACGAATAATATTCAATCTACTATAATCATCTACAGCGAGATGTGTATTAGCAGCATTATTAATTTCACAAGCTCTATCTCTACAGTTTTCTCGTTAAAATTCCATAAAACACACGTGCCAAGAATGTGTAAGGTCATATTCCAACTTCCAAAATATAAATAACATACATAATATTTTGTAAAGGTCAAATAATTCTACATTATTTAAAATGTACTTATCCATAGTCATACGGACTTATAATATTCAAACAGTACACAGTAAAGCTACGTTAAATGGCAGCAAAACAGGTAGATTTGACGGCTATTTATTTATTACGCGTCACAGTAGAACTCGAGACAAATGTAGTCAACATTCGAGACGATCCTTGCATGATTGATGACTTGTACAGAGAATAGTTCTGTTACCTGCCAGTATCTTTGAGACATAAAAGGAGTGGTAATATACCTACTGGAAATATATTAATTACTTATACAACAAAAATAAGACATGTTAATATATTAAAATAAACATAAATTAAAATAAGTATGGAAAAATCTTTTTACTTCTATTATTATATTCTACAAATAATATTATCTATATAGTATATATAATATTATGTATATGAAATTTGTATCAACAGTTAAAGATTTTCAACTTCATAATAATCTATCTACAACATTACACACCTACATATGTATAGGTACATAATATAATAGCGAAAGGTATTTCGTCTCCTCAAAATGCCCGTTCATTGTGTTCACCGAGCGCTAGCCCGTGAAGTCGAGCAGAAAATAACCCAACACAACCTTTACTTTCTTTTGAACTAATTTAATTTTACTGCAGTGTGAAGAACTGGGACAATGTAAGACGTTGCCAAATAAACTACTTTAAGATTATCGGTGACGAAACGTACTCGTAGTAAAAATAAAGTTAAATGATACCTCTGCTAGCCATGTATATGTACCTAATGATAATATATATGTACCTGAAACTAAAATTAGAATGAGTGCCAAATAGTAGCAGGGTTCAAATCCTTTATGTATATGTATATTTTACCTGTGCCTTAGCCCGCGTAGTCGAATGGAAATAACTGAGAGTTGTGTATAACACATAATTCTAAATGTCCTCACTCTGGCTGCAGAAACATTAACGTGTTGTAATATAAGCCTATATAGTATAAGGACTATCCAACACTAGGTATATAATATAATATATTATATAACAATATTTTTTTTCAATATGAACAAGTAAGTAGTAACGCGCTCAACTAAAAAACTCTTCAACTCTATGATGTACATGTTTAAGATTTGTACTGTTAATAAATTAATTGACGTTATCGTATTATATAATATATAGTGTTTAGACAAACGCGGTTATTATAGATCCGTTTCCAATTTCCGCTCAATATAGAGATATTGCATGTTAGTTTAACGTTACTCTTTATCTAACATAACTAATTGGCTCGAACTGAGAAAATCATTATTTTGTTTTAAATTTTCAATAAAATCATGGAAATTCGGGAACAAATGCAAGTACAAAAAATCAGGACCATGAGTAGGTAGAAAGGGCAGCAATTTTGCAAATAAAATCTGTAAGGTTAGTAAAACGCTCTCAATAAATCACAACTTACAAAAGCGGTGCTAATGTATTAGACGGTTTAAAAATGGATACTCATTCACTTGATCCATTCAAATTTCGGGGCTTGTAAATTTTTTTGTTGCTTCAAAAATGTCTATTTCCTTTGCGTTATTTGTTAAATAGTGAGAATTTCTTAATAAATATAAATATAATTTACCGTAAGTACTGAGTATTAACTACGTACCGATATACTTACTTAATATATATATTAAATATATACACATATATTACAAATTGAGGCCGTCGTGGCTCAGTGGCACAGCATTCGCTTGTAAATGTGATAGTTGTGGGTTCAGTCCCCAGTCGGGGGAATGATTTAATTTAAATTATTTTAATTTCCGCGACTGCGCGCGCTACTCGTGTATATATATATATATATATATATATATATATATATATATATATATATATATATATATATATATATACTATAATAAAATTATAAGCAATAGTAAAAACTTATAATACCAAAAAAAGACAGTACGTAATACAAAACAATAAGTTTAATTGCCGGACACAACATATGACAGACGTATGCTCCAAAACGATTACAAAAACAAAGTACAAATATACCACAATAACGATAAGGAACTAATCAAGTCGTTCATTAGCCGGGACGTGAACTCGGTCCCAGAGCAATCTGCCGAGTGATTGTTGCTTTGGATGCTGGATGCGTTAATTATTTAGCGTTCACTCTCATTTGAGAGTTCACTCTCATTAGGCATCGTTTTTGTCATGGAGCTTAGACGTATGCTATCTTTTAATAAATCTGATTAATTGATACTTAAATTTATATAAATAGATTTAAATGGTATTGGTAGGGGGTAAATATATATCTTTGACACATTTTCGTTTGATTATTTTAATATTAATTTCAACTCAAAGCACACTGTAATAAAAAACCTAGTGATATACAACGATGTCAACATATTTAGTCCTTTCAAAAAATATTTTCCATTAATACAAGACTTAGCTTATATAAATATTATATCATGTATTTCGATTATTTAATCTCTAATAGTCTACTATAGTTTCAGCAGATGTCTAGAACCAATAACCAACAATTTTGAAGCAACAATAGAGCGTGTTATAAGCCTCCATTGTGCATCAGTCTGGTGCAGACATCGTATTTGAGTCCGTCGGTTAATACTCAAAAAGCTGTTGAATTGTATGCGGTTATAATGTTTGATATTAAATGATATTATTGATTTAATGAACTTATATAAGTATATAGAAAATATGAAATCTGAAACAAACTCTAATCATTTTCACGTTATTGCATATTTTAGACACTAAGTAGGTTAAAGGCGTAAATAATTTATAAATTTAAATGTTTTAACTTAAAAAAATTGAAATAGAGAACATATGAAATAATGTACTATTAGTTAACACGCGAACGTAAAAAATTGTAAAAAATATTTAAATTTATAACAAAATATGAAATGATACACCATATTTACTTTTGTAAAATATAATTAAAATAACTAAAACATACATTTCCAGTTCAAAATGTACCTGTAAAATCATAAAATTAAATTTCAAAACAATAGTACGTGACGTGTCGGTGTTGCTGTTATCAGTCTGTTCTGGACGTCCTTCACCGCTTTACAAGTTGCAAAGCTGAGCTTACACACGTCGGACGGCGCGTAATTAAACTTATTACAATGGAAAACTGACCGTCTATCTATGTCTAATCTATATTAATTATAAATTCAATAATTTTCTACGACTATTAATTTTAAATTAATTAAATTAATAGATCTGTAATATGAGTCTTCTTAGGCAATTTTATTTTATATTTATAACATTTTACTTTAGCTACCCTAACAAGCAATGTTGAAGAATCGAACGAATCGAATAAGGAAATTGAAGAACGGAGTACTATATCACTAGTTTCTTTCTGCCTCTTCCGAAGAATAATGATATGTGAAAAATAAATAAAAAAAAATTAAAATTGAATCTGAATCAGTAGTCTTTGTTTCTACATTAAATTATTACATTAAAATTCACTACTGAGCCACAAGCGTGGATTATGTACAATGCCATAAATTAAATAATTTGAAATGACATCTGTACAGTGAGTTATGCAAACCGTATAAGAACGCTACAAACAACGGCAGTAAAACATATTTTATAACGGGACAGGGCAGTAATTCAAATTGGATCATAAGACGCGAAATTGCCTTAATGTAAGGAAAATGTGCATTACGGGCATTTTTGTAAGGAGCTTTTGAGAAAATATATATTTGGAGTAATAGCTATTAAAATTATGGTTAATATTTAAAAATTAGATAAAACAAACTTTATATCTCTTGTTATTAGCGTTAAGAGATTATCTGTTGTAGAATGATGTGTTATTATAAAGCAAATACAATTTATTAACAACATTTAAATGTAGTTAATTAAATTAAATTATTACTTATATTATTTTTTTGGTTTCACGTTCTATCCTTATTATATTGTAGTATATGACCTAAAAATGAACTACACAAGAAACACAATGACGTAGTATATAAGAAAATATATGAGGGTTAAGTGAAAATACAAAATCATTTTTCAAGTAAATTGAAATAACCTAATTATTGTTACTCATTAAAGTTTACATTAATAAATGTAATATACAATTGCTATGTCCCATCCAATTCTAAAGTCAAAAGCAAAATGGCATTAAACTCCTAACCGTTGCCACTCAAATTCTCTTTGACACTGAAAAAACAAGATGAATAAGTTACGAAGTCCGCGCTGTAATATTTTTATTGAACTGGCAATTTGATCTCGCATTTGCTTAAGCGTCCCTCCGCCTTTATGGGTTGAATTTAGCTTCACGTTTCAGTTTAAGCATAATGTTTTTTGATGGGACAAAATTATAGTGAATTGTAGTTTTAGTTGTAGTTGAATTATTTACTTAAATATTTAGAAAACTTATTTTGTGATGATGTTATTGAGCTTTAGCTTGACATCTACTGTCGAAGAACAGTAAAGATAACCATGACGAGGTGTTAAAATTTAGGCGCGCAGGAAAGAAGATGGTGACGTGCATTGTCAGCGACATCAAGGATAAAGTGAAGTAGAAGAAACACCAGCTGACCCCACCAAGCTGACCCCACTACCATTTGGAGCACATACCTGAGAAGATAACGAGAGGAGAGAGAGCGAAAGATATTTATAACAAAATATATAGAAATTAAAGATTCTCTGTGATAATTCTAGTACAAACCCATAACAATCATATTTATTCAAACTAAACATTAAGATAATTATATTTTCGCAATATTAAATACGACCACAAAGTAATTTGAGAAGACATTTGAAATTGGACGGTTTATTGTTTCACGTTTCATTCAAATTTCAATGTCAAAAAGATATGTTTTCATTTTGATTAATAAACAGATACATTGCTGTAATGGAATTTTGTTACACATGTTCGCCTTGTTACTTGTCAAATTATTATTTAAATTACTTCTGTGTTTGTTAGATTGAATTGAAAAATATATCGAATACGAACATATCATTGTACCTATTTATACATACGTAACTTTTAGTGCTTATCTATTATTACTTTATCTTAAATAGATTATGTAAGTAGAATCGACTTAAATCACCGAATATCCTCAATTTTTTTTTAATCTCAATGAGTGAATCTATTCGTATATTAAAAGGAATAAAGGAGTTTGTTTAGAGGAACGCGCTAATCTCAGGAACGTAAGAAAAAAATATTTTCGTATTGGATATTCAACTAGATAAATGATCGAGTAAGGAAGGAGGAAGGTCTGTCTTATTAAATACTATAACGAAAAAATCATTTAACATAATGAAGAAACAGTAATACAACACAGAATGTATGATAAATATTTACACAAACATCTTTGGGGCCGCTGTACGAATTTGAATAAATTTCTTACATAGCTATTAAATGTCGGCAGGAGATCTAGGCTATAGATAATTTTAAAGACTATATGCACAACAAGTACCTGATGTATAACTATAGCAGTCCACCTCATGTATGAATAAATATGAGAAAAAAAAATGCCGTCTCAGCAAAAGTTCTTCAAGGTATAGTGAGCAATTTTAATTGACAAATATAAATCATTAGAAATTGAGGTCATCGTGGCGCACTGGGACAGCGCTTGACTGTTTATTGCGATGAAAAATAAAAAGGCAAGCCCAATATTAATCTGTTTAAATGAATATCCGATTCAATAATTTATTTGTTTAAATTGTTTCATTTAAAATGTGTAAAAATTGCGAAATTTAAAGATCATATTATTTAATCGCAATGGTTGAGTCCCATTTCATCGTTTGGTGCGAACTGCCATCACGGCAATGTCTGAATATTGGGTGGAGCGTGGAGAACGGAGTGTCTTGGCACTAGGTTCTATTTATCTACCTGCTGCAAGTTTCTATGACAACGGGCGGTAAATGGAATTACCATGGCTAAGCTCACTAAGTACTTGCAAATGAAGTTGCGAGCAACTAATAGTATAAAATTAAATCATAATCTGAAATTTTACCTTTTTGTATAGATATTTTTTCTTTAGTTCTGGTTGAAATATATTGAATTAACATAATAAGTAGATCGTTGGATGTGGAATACCTTTATTTTATAAGAAATCTACCGACACCTGGTCCCATTACGAAATTGGAATTGAATTAAATTATAATAATCTTTTTCCATTATAATGAAATTTGAGCAAATATTAATCACCAATACGGCCGCTTATCACTTTTATTGACAGGCTTTTAGAGTAATTGTCGCTAGAAAACAATTAATCATAGCGGCGCTTGGAGTTTTGGGATGATTAATGTGAAGAACAGATTCGCCAGGTGTAAGTAAAGCGTTTGACTGCAACTACGAATAAAGGAAAGCTATTTTTAAATCGTTTAAAGAATTGACATAAGAATATTATTTTTGTTACATTTGAATCGTTATAACATTTGATAGAAATACATACAATAAATATTAAAAGAATTTGATATATTTTAAAATATCTCTCTGAGAAATAGCTTCTTAACAGAACTAAGATACCCGCCGAATTTATTATTCTTAAATCATATATTATGCATAGTGCACTAACAGAAAGTAGTGTAGTGTGCAACAGAAATGCCTCATTTAAGTGTTTGAACAAATATTTTACCCATTTGTTCACAACTTTTCTACTATATTTATGTTTTTTATAAAACTACTATTACTAACTCATTTTTGCAGCATTATTCATTGTTACTTTGCTCGTGTTGGTCGTAGCATGATATAAATAGCATATATATAGCCTTCTTCGATAAATATACGATAGATAGTTATTATTATTAGCACGTACAACAAAACAAACTCATCAGTTTTTTATTAGGTATAGATTAATCAAGTTTTCTAAGTTGTGTATTCTAACTTCATTTAGGCAAAGTATTTAAAAAATCTATATCTAATTCATCGAAACAAAAAAGGTCACGTCGATTACGAATTACAAAAGTTACATAACATTACGCTCCCTTAGTTATTGACTTTACTCGGCCCAGAAGGTATAAAATATAAACTTTCTAAACGCAGGCTTGAAAATAGAATTTCTAATACGTCCTTAGGCGAAAGACAATTTAAAAACAAAGAGAAAAAAGGGTGAAAAGGGTGAAAGTAAAAATATTTTTGTACCAAATGAGTACGTATAATAGAACGAATATTTGTTCTGAAACGAGCGCTATCTCTGGTATACCAGTATATCTGGTATATCTGGATGTTAATTAATTGTTGAGTAATGAGCAGTATTAATTAAGTGTAGAGAACTTTATATTTCATTATATAAATTGGACGCTGACATTGTGTTATCCTTTATTTACTTTTATTTATATAGATAAAATATGTTTCATATCTACGGATATAGGAAAATATTATTTTAGTCATATGAACTTCAAGTAATAAAATTATCAACTTCAAGATTTAAAAAATCATGTATACAGATTACGGACGGATTAAGGATAATTTTCAAAGCACAAAATATTATTTATTAAACACTGTGCGGCTACACAAAATGATCGATATCATACCACGCGTCACCGTAAAAGCATACACGTACATATGTGCGTGATCACGTAGTGGTCCTCAGATGTCCTCGCTTAACGCTTTTTACACCATTGTACAAACGCACTTAATATTCATGTACGCTGAAAAACGTGTTTTTGAGGAATTTAATAGTGGTCAGCAGTGAATAGACGGTGATGCTGTGCTGAAAATGTTGGCTGATTTTTTTTTATTTTTATGAAAATAAACGTTTTTTAAAATGAGTCACATAAAAACATCTTTTCAGTTTACCCATGCGCTCGAAAGATAAGACTAGAGCTTTTAAATATAAAATAGCTAAATACTCTGACAGTCTGATGACTTTGTATATAAATTATATACAAAGTCGTCAGACGACATACATTATATTTTTATAGCTGTCGTAATATATAGCCACCAAAAATATGTATAATAAGTTGAATCTAAAAGTAAAACAATAGATAATTAGGAACCACCAACTCGGACAAAAAAATACAAAAAAAAGTAAAATCCAAACAAAAAACAAATAAAATTGTTTTTCTCATAGTACGAGTGCTAAATAATTAAAATGTCCACTTTAATACCGCCATCATACACAGTATAGAAGCACAGGTGGCAAAGCCGAAATAATTAATGGAGCTTGGAACGAAAACACCAGGAACAGCGTTAAGTAATTCCTTGGATAATGGATAAATTTAAGTTCATCCGAAAGATTGTAATTAGTCAGGGGTCTTTTAAACATGTTAATGTGGTTTTGACGTTAACTTTTAAAGCTTTGAAATATGGAACAGCTTGTTAAAATTTTAAAAAAAATCTTGTTTGATGAGCTAATTTTGTCGTAGCGCTTTTATACTAATTGTACAAAAATATTTTTTATATAACAAGATAACTGAGGAAATGGCCTTTCGACAAATCATTTACTCTGTATAAATTTAACAAAGTATTCTTTGTATAAAAATGTACAAGTAGCACATTTTCCAAGAAATAAGATAACCAATTAAAGAATGACATATATATATATATATATATATATATATATATATATATATATATATATATATATATATATATATATATATATATATATATGTATATATATATATATATATATATATATATATATATATATATATATATATATATATATATATATATATATATATATATATATATATATATATATATATATAAAGTAAAGTAAATGTCGGCGACATTACGTGTATTGCTTTATTTCCTACCTGTTCTATAAAAAAAGGTAAAAACATGGAGCAGAGCGTATTGAAATTGAAAAATTGAATGTCATTCAGACAAACATCGCTCACTGAACTACAAATCGCACTTCAGTAAGCATTCCCTTCCTGTATGCGGGAACAAAATAAATAATGGAGTAAAGAACCTATCTATTTTCATTCTTTCGACAATACACCCATAGGGAAGTGAGAACGGAACATCAGGAGTACTGTAAGTGAGAAGGATCAACTATTATCACTTGGCACCGTGCCTGAACTGTTATCAAATAAATGCTTTGGATTTTCTCAATTCTAAATGGTGCGTAGAACAGAGTGTCTTAACACTAGGCTCACTCTGTCTATCTCATTAAATACGTAACATGCGCGGAAATAACATACGTCACATGACTAAATATATAAGAAATGTAATTGTTTGTCAATAATGCAACATAAACATAAACTTGTAAAAATGTATACAAGTAAAAACCAAATCCCCACTCATGGTTACTTGAACCTTCAGTATAGTAGTAATTCACGAAAATTTTACAACACTGACTTTAAACTCATGCTGAGAATATTCATAATTAATCAAAATGGAACTTTGAAAGCTTGAAAGCGGACTAAAAAATTGTACTCTAAATATGGCAAGCATTAATTAAGCATCGTAGTCCTAAACTTTGACATTTTGATTAAGTTGGCTTGAATATGTGCAACAAAATTTATTTTGATATTATTTATCCGAATGCTGCGATAAACCTAATGGAAACAGTTAAATTAAACTCAAGAAGATTGCGAACTGTTTATTTGTTTTTAACGTAATTTTGTTGATGTAAAATAATCCAGTGTAAAAACCGATTCGACAAAATTTTGATTAACATTGTAATGGAGACGAAAAATAAAATTATAGTAGTACATATATATATATATATATATATATATATATATATATATATATATATATATATATATATATATATATATATATATATATATATATATATATATATATATATATATAAGCAATAAAGCGTTGTTAAGTTATACAATTACATTGAAATAATCAGCCAATATTATTCCCATTATAATGTTCCATTTGCATTAGGTATTACCAATTATCTACTTTGAAATAATAAATTATTGTTCAATTAAATTGTATATAAAGTTTGTTCTTTTGTTGAATGATTATGAATTTTCACTGTGATTAAGTATTTTTTTTTATACAGATACCGTGACGCAAATGAATTAAGCGAATGGATCTGATTTTTCCGCTCACTAATATAGACTACGCCGTTGAGGTCTGCCTTTTACTTTCGGACCAACACTCGATAACGGAGTGTTCTTACACTAAACCTACCCTCCTGTACATGGGATATTAACGTCAATTAATATAACTCAGTCGTTGAAGATTTTAAAGATTTTTTTTAAATGTGGGTACCTGAAACAAATAAACAAGAAATTAATAAATATAGTACATATTAGTACAATCTTAGCATACTAATGTCCATGGATTCGCCTGTTTCAACTGCACGTATATGTATCTAGTAAGCTGAATAGCTTTTCCTTTGAAAACTCATAAATATTTTGGGATTAACTGTAATATAATATGCATATTGTACATATAAAGCTTATTTTCGAATAACTTTATTATATGTCCTCTTTTTATATGTAATAATAACATTGCTAGAAATGAAAAAAGAAAAATACCTGGGTATACGACTTGACCCTTACCTCAGTTGGAGTGCTCAGATTGATTATGTATGTGACAAACTTTTCAGTATGATGTACGTGCTTAGATCTATAGTTCGATATCTTCCACATCAAGACCGTCTGATGATATATAACTTATCTTTAATATCTAATCGAAATATAGGGTAGCGGTTCTAAAACTAACTTACAACGACTTTAAATATCACAAAATAAAATAATAATAACTTTTTTTTACTATTTATATCTAACACCCACAGACCCAATATATAAAGACACTAAATTGATGAACATTAAGCAACAATATAACTACACTACATGCATACTTATACGGAAAATTTTGGACAAAAAGGTCCACACGGAAATCTCTTTTGAAATGAAAGGCATGTAACATAAGTATACAGAGAGACGAGCGACCAGCCTTGTACTACAGAAGACACGAACAAAATGATAACTTTCCAAGGAGTGATACTGTACAATTGCGATAATTTACAGTTTTTAACCAATTATTAATAAATATTTTTGAATATATTGAATCTCAGTTCAAAATTAATTCATTTATATAACTAGTATAATTCACAATATATTTCACCGCAAACCTTATCTAGATACACGAACGTGCTATTGTTTTATTCATTCTGTTACTAAAGTCATTAAATGCAGAGCTTTACTGCTCACATTAAATTTAAATATTTAAAGCTCAAACAAATAAATATATGCAAAAAGTTATTCAGTTACTAGCTAAGATTAAAAAGCCAAATATTTATTGTCGAAGCTTTTAACTTTTGTAAATATTGTATTTATTTTCAAGGTACATTTTGTATTTTAATTTTCAACAAATTTTAAGCGATCGTGGTTTTGTTTGGAAATTACTTGCGGTGGTCATGGGTTTGATTTTTCTATGAGATTGATTCGGGGACTCCAAACCTTCAAATTAATAACTCTTAGAAAAAAATCGATAACGAATACAATGGACAGGTAGAAAGCGCGTTGTATTAATTTACTCTAAATTACTTGCTTAACCAGATATAAGCGAGACATATTAATAAAATAAATTTAAATAAAAAAATAACCTAAAACCATCACGTATTCTGTCAGATACTTTATTCTGTATTGTATACTAATTAAACTATTCGCGAATATAAGTTCAATTTTAAAAACATACACCACTGTCATAGGTGATATGGCATTAAGCCTTTGTACTACGGCAGACGTCGCTACCAGACGCTAGGAGTTGAAGTTTTTAATTAATTTTATAATTAAATTCACGTCGTATGTAAATTGTTTGCAGCAAATGAAATGAGTAATTTGCTTAAAAAAGTGAATATGTAGTTAACCTTCACAAACTGTTATGGTTGGTTATGGTATGGTTTGGTGTTATGGTTTTTTAGGTTACGGTTAAATATGTCAGCTTCAAATCTCAGTTTTTTTTATTTTAAATCTTGATGAACAAGAATACAAATAATTGTACAACTGTCGCTTTCCATGTCATAGTCCTGGTGTAATTACTCTGTAATTCGTGGAGTAGATAGCACACCCAATACGACATCAATTGGTATATTGGTTTGTGTTCACAATAAAAAAATAAAGTTATATATTTTATATCCGAAACGTCAAAATGTATACCTATTATTTATATTTAAAGCACAAAGTGTTCAAACAACAAATAAATATACGAATCTGTCCCCTGAACAAAGATCGCGTGGACTTACATCGTAAAACATTTTTCAATTTCAAAGCTTACAGGGATTGTTCGCAACAATGCACATCTATCCCGTATCATGTATCGTGCTTTTTAAATAAAGTATTAAGCTTTTATTGTATCTAAAAGCAAACGTTTTACCTAAATGTCATATGTACTTAGTATGAATTAGGTATGATTTTTTTGCAATTCCTGAAATGTTTTAAAAAATTTAATTATTCAATATTTTCTAAAAGTCGTTTAAAGGAAATTTTGGTAACTATTAGAAATAACTAAGCTCACTTTTTAATAGTTTTGAGCTATACTTATACATAGACTTTTATTATTTGAATGAAGTCAGAGAAAGAACAAAGTTTGTCTTCAATCCTAATGTATTTATGCAGACCAAATGTAGTCTTAGTGCTTTTTGAGCTTTTGAGCTATCAAGAAACCTAAGCTGAAACA
The DNA here is from genome assembly GCA_037127375.1 of Dione juno. Taxonomy (NCBI): domain Eukaryota; kingdom Metazoa; phylum Arthropoda; class Insecta; order Lepidoptera; family Nymphalidae; genus Dione; species Dione juno. The sequence goes on from JAXRJS010000043.1 coordinate 4,981,185, forward strand.
AAGAGCGGCTATTTGTATCATAAATTGGCAGGACAGTGCAGTTCAATGGTTATTGAATATGTTTGTTATTCAAAGCGGCGGGCGGTAAAGGATAGCCGAATAAGGTAACTTCCTTTGGCAACAGAACAACATTTTGCATCTCCATGTTTGGAAAGTTAGTGATTTTTGTACGGAGAAGGTGTAGGCGGCAGTTGAATCAGATACTGCCATTTTAAGTAATAGTGTTTTGATATTTCCTATTATATATCTTATAGGTATAGATTATACGATGACTTTTTGGCGAAAATAGGATGTATTTTATCTATCTATCTATCTTTTTCGTTTTTGACACGCAACACTAAGTACAATGTTTTATCAAAGTAATATAAATCATTTTATAATATCTTCCTTTAAAGATAATTCTATGAACTCATCCTTAATCTTCTGATCACTTTAGCTGTATAAACTAGGAACATAAGATATTACCCTAAAATAAGTAAATTAAAGGCTAAACTTAATCATTTTCATTTATTTCTAAACTAACTAAAGATTGTTTATTTATTTCCTTGATCTTCGCGTTGTATCCCACGTGTAGCAGGAAAGGGAGAGAACGTAGTGGCAAAACACTACTCTGCGTTTTAATTGGCCGAACTCTACATCGTAACTTGCCAATTTATTTCCCCGAGTCAAGGAGATCAATCCCACAACCATCGCGTTTCAGTCAGGTGCTATCCCACTTCACCACAATGGCCTCAAGATAACTCTGGAATTCTTAATAAAGTAGGAACGTAAAATGTTATGCTATAAGCTTTTGTAGTTTAAATGTTAAAGTAAAATATCTTAGATACTAAACAAAAAATATTCTCTCAGTAACTGAACAACAAATTCCTGTTGATAACATATTTGAGAAATTTACGTGAAACCCTGCCGTGATACATGCCTATTTGGACGTAAGAAACATTTATCGCTGGAAACATTGGAATTCAACTTGACTCTAAACTTAACTCTCTTGACAAAGTTCTAAAAAAATATCCGTATCTTATATATATCATTATAAGTATCATAGAAAATCATCTTTGCTAGGTTTTTAATATAAAACTAATCTTAAATTATAATAAATAAATTAAATAACTCCAAAATGGTTGAAAATGTTTATCTATACGTATATTATACTTCAATAAAAATTAGTAACGGGAAGTCAAGAAAAAAATTTGAGAACTTTGACAAAATAGGAAAAATAACGAAAAAATCATGTCGACCACGCAGGCGAAGCCGCGAGCTAAACAGTAGTATACTTATGTAATATCTAAATTGAATAGAAACTGGTGTATCTAAATTGAAAACATTAAATTAAATTTATCGTTACATATAGATTAGCAGTACAACGAGAATTCACCCAGCAATTCGCAGCCCACATTAAACAGAACGGAATTACCAATGCAAAGCTAATTGAACTTCTCGTTGGCTAAATGCCGTGCAAAATGATTTTGAACATTTACATTCCGCAAATATGTATTGAAGAGGAATTTGTTCTTCAGTTACTAAGAGAATATTTTATATTTAATATAGATAATTGAGTTTAGCCTTTAAGCTTCAAAAGCTTATCTTAAAGCTTAATAATGGAACGAAGAATTCATTATTTTCCTTTGTTAAGGCACAGTACGGTGTCAAGCTCCGCAATTCATGATGCGAAGTGAGTTGACACTACGTTTTCTTTGCCTTCCTGGCTGTTCGCGCAAGACAACGTGAATCTGATAGCTGTATGTAGTAAATAATGTTGATGGGTGGATGTTAAGATAACGTTATAATATACCTACTATTATGTTTATTTTCCTAAGTATGGTAAATACTAAAAAAAGTATCAAAAAATAACAGTCTACTTAAACACATTTTATACATCACAGATGATTGTACATACGACATATTGTTGTCTCTCTTCCATGCTATTCGTTATACCGAAGCGGTATACCCAGACAAAGGATAGCTTTCCTAAGAATTTTACAACAAAAGCACACTCACGCTTGTTACTTTCAGTCACTGCGAAGCTTTCACTAGAGAATGTTGTGTTTTCTTAAATTGTAAGATTTTTGAAATATGATATTCCTTAGTTCGTTTCTAGAATATTGAAGCAAATATTATTATCGCCAACAATCCCATAGTAGTCAATGGTTATAGAGATTTAATAGAGAGTGGACGTAAACGGATCTTTATAATGCTTGTCATTATAAAGGTGCAAATAATAATTAAAAACATTTAAACAAAAACTCATTTTTAAACTAAACTAACTTAATATTCCACAATAGCATTGATTTTAGCGATTGATGTTTTTCCCGCATATAGCAGAGTAACACTTGTGTTTATCTACATTTTATTTACACTTTCCGTCCAAGTCGAGACATTTCATGAACTCAACAACGCCACGTGAATTGTCTTTAGATTATTAGTTTTCTTTCTCTTCAGATGGGTGGTCTTTTTGAATATGTCACTGACAAAGACAATATATCTTTAGACATAATTACTCTATGTGTTATAAAATCATACTAACTAAGCTATCTCTCAAGGGATTCAGTAGTTTCAGCAAACTCCTTAATCTTTGCTAAGGTGAACATGATACTTGCATAATTGCGTTTAACATCACGAATTACTAACCTCAAATTCAAAATTGTGGCTTTGAAACTTTATGGAGCACATTGAATTAAAATATTATTGTACACATATTATTTGCACAGAGTAATTAACATATATTTTTGAAATTGTTACTTCAATTGAACAGTTGAATAAAATAAATATATCAATAAAATATGATTAATAAATTTAATCAATGCCTTAAATTAGTTCATACTTTTTTTTCTGTTCTTTCGTAAATACTAAATTTATAATACTTTTTTCATCTTCTGAGAAACGTTTGCATATTAGTGAGTTTTTATTTACACATTTAAAAAAATGAAATTGACGCCTATTTTTTATTGTGATTGCTTGGTCATGTCGCGATTTATATCTAGTTTCATGGGAATATATATTGTTCGTCATTCAAATGTTGTTAATAATATAAATGAAAATAAAAAAAAAATTACACTGTAAAGATTATTTATTAAATAGTTGTGTAATCTGTAGCGATCTATAGCCTTAACAGCTAAGCTCAGTAGCGCGCAGGACTTGTATCGCTCGCCGCTGCGTCATATAAAAATTCATATTATTTAAACTAATACCGGGACGTGAAATTTTATTTCTAAATCAAGAACTTAAATGTATATCGCGTATTACTAAAAACAAAATTCGATTATCATACTGAGAAGTCATTCAAATTTCAATTTGTGTATTTAAAAATTAATAAAAAATATGAAAATAACCAAATAAAATTTTCAAAATGATTTTATTTGAAATTATAGATATTTTACTATAATCGCTGAAAATTTCGTTAAGTTACGTTCATCAGCTTTTTAAAATTAATTTTTAAATTTAAAGTAGCGAAAATGTTTATTGTCAAAAAAAAATATTGTTAAACTCAAAATTTTCAAAAATTGTTTTGAGGGATGATTTTTAGGTATAACTACTTTCGATAATTATACTTTAATAAGTTTTCTATCATCAAGTTGTAAAAGGGGGGTCCACTTGACGTGATCTGACTCATATGTTACATAGATCAGGCCGTCGTGGTACAGCGGCATTGCATCTAACTCTAAACGCGACTGTGGTAGGTTCAATTCCCACTCGTAGAAATGAATAATTTTCTTTTCCTTGACCTAGTAACAAGAGGAAGCGCGGCTTTGAGTTCCATCATTCAATACGCCTTTCCCGCTGTCTAACCTGCTACAATCGAGCGCAAATCTTTTTTTATCCAAAGACGGATTTTAAATTATTTTTTTTGTATTAATTTATAATAAATAATTAATAACACGCACAAATACGACGGCTTGCATCTAATTTTTGTATCTCCGAACCAATGATACCAACTTTTATTCAGTCTAGAGGGAATCGAACCCACAATCATCGCCTTTACAACCAGCCAGTCAGCGTCTTGATGATATTTTTAAATAAAAATAACGTTTTAAATCATTTTTGATTGAATACATTTCAAATTAAATCACATAGTGATGACATCCCAAGCGATGCATGACGATCTCGTAAGGTCGAGAGACCGCAGAGAGGGCACCGGGTTACGCGGCCAACGACTTATTCATCTGTTGATTTATGACATGAACACTGTTTACTTAAAACGCTAAATTATATTGCGGGGTTACAAATAAAGATTACGTGTGTCAATAATAATATATTAGTTTTAAATGTTGATTGAAAGATTTGCATGTGCCTTTCATAAAAGATTTAATTTTGAAAAAAGAGCTCATAAGAAATATCCAAATACACATAATATAATATGTTATATACGTAGCGTTTCAACGGTTTCCAAGAGACAAGGATTCAAATCCCGCTATATTTATTTTTTATACGCTATTTAAAAATATGTTTTCTTCCTAAGTGTTTAATATTTTACACTAGTAGTAATACTTAATACTTTAAAAATAATAAAAATACGTGTATTTTACTTTAAAACATAGATAATTTCCAATAATTTGAGCCAATTCTATAAGTAAATATGTGTGTGCATTATAAGTTGACTGACTAACCTATCAAGCTCACAATCTAGCACATCTTTAGATAGCCTTTAATAACTACTAAAGAGAATATAACTTAATAAAAGATCATTGAATTTAATTCTTAAATAATCTCCGTTGATAAGTTTATCAAATCACGTGGCGTACTTATAGTCTTCCATATTTAATTATCATCTTAAATAGAAATATTTTAATATACTTAATTAATAACAATAATTACTACTATTAAAACGTCACAGTGTTAAAGCCATAGTAAAAAAATCAAGAAATAAGAATTCAACTAATAACCACTGTAGGATCAAAGCAAGAGAAATTCTATGTTTCAAATGAAAATTTTAGCTTACATCGTGTAATTACTTGGTTTTCCGTTAAACAGCGATGCCTAACAACGCTACATATTTCAAAAATCCTTTATGAAAATTGAGGTAATATTTTATAATATGAAATTTCTCGCAAAGAGCGCGTATTAAATTCTTTGGGAAACCTCGTAACAAGGCATGTTTATGTTCTTATTTAATCTTTTGCGTTCGACAGGAAAATATTCTTTTAATCATATACTTGCTTCTGTAGTAGGGCGGTACTTTGTGCGCGGTATTTCTGCTTAGTACATTTTTGACGTATGGTTTTGGAATGACGATAAATAATATTTAACTCACACGTAAAAATGTGTACCCAGTTTAGCAATGGGTAGGAAGTATACTTACGGTAATCTTTTTTCAATATTATAAAAAAATACTAAATTAATATGTACGAATGTTTGGATATATCTATTAAAAAAAACCAATTAACAAGTAGTATTTAAATGTAAACCTCATATCACTTATGTCCTTCAAACCTATGGTTAAAAGTATGTGAATATATTTAAAGCGTTTCATTAATAAACATAAGGCCTCACAATAAACAGAGTTACCAACATTGAATACTCTTAAATGTAAAGCTTGTGGGTATAGTTTGTCCCAACCACAGCTGAATGCTTTTAAAAGTTTTAAAACAAACTTTGCTAGTTGTAGATACTAGACACATGTGTGTCACTTCCTATTTCTCTGCATCTACTTGTTTTTGATCAAAAACTGATTTAAGTATTTAAGCCGAAGCTTTTAAGCAACATCTACTTAAAGTTACATTCATATAATGATTAATTTTGTGCTTTAACTGTTGTTATTATATTTAATTAATATTAAATTGTAGTAGTTGCTGTGTCGTGTATAGAAGAGTAGTCAGAGACAACCTTGTGTCAAAACACTTCATGTTCCATTTTCCACCTGAATTAGAGTATTTGAGTAGCCGAACTCAATGCCGCACTTTATTTTACTAGAGCGGGAAAACGAATAAAACCTCATTCCCCCATTCCGAATGGGGATCGAACCACAACCAGCGCGTTGTGTTGTGTTATGTTTCGCTCAGGAACTGCTTACTGGTTGGAATTTATTATTTTGTGTTGGATAATCCATTTATTCAGGCTATATAATATCACGTTAATCGTTTCAAAGTAGCCCACTGTAGTAACCTGGGGATAAAGTTGCTGGGGGCACTGAGCACGTCTCATGTGTCATACACAAAGAGTTGTGATACTAAATAAAGCTAACTAAGAATAGTACTTCCATTTCCACGAGCAAAGTCAATATCACTTTGGTTCCATTAATTTTAGAAGAAGTCACTTCAAACAATATAACAATTGTATTGACAATACAAAAAAAAACAAAAAATGTCCGGCCAAGACAAAGCGCTAATCCAAACTAAAACATATAACATTAATTCATCACTCTGAGTGAAGTCAAAAGCTTATTCTCTAATATTTCTTCGGATTATATGGAAGTTGGTCGGCACTCGGCACAGGTGTAGGAGATAGCGAACAAATCTGCAATTAGCTTATGTTCACTTCAGGATTTAGACGTAGGTACCTTATTTACTATAACTTATTTAATTACTTTTAGATAGTTTTGTCTTATTTTATATTAAATGGCTTCTTGATATTAAATGGCTAATATATATATGGAACTACGAATAGAGATAATAAAATGATTTTTTTATTTTTACATGTCTGTTTCGCTACATACCTGCATGGGATGGAATTAATAATAATAATAAGGAATTGGAATAATTTATGCTTCAATTTTATAAAATAATCAATAAATGAAATATTTAAGAATAGTTTAGTTTAGTTTCGATTTTTGTTAATAATTCTTACAAATTTGTCTTTAATTTAACGTACAAAACAAAGGTCAAAAACTTCAATTAGAAAATAACCTTTTCAGTAACATACACAAATTAATTAATACAAGCAAACGTTATTACCCTCAGTATTTACATAGAACATAATAACCTGAATAGTATAATAGAACCCCTACTTAAAAGATTTTCTATAGGGCAGGTATAAAAGGAGTAGGGGTCGTGTCCGTAACACGCCTTTAATCCTTAGTTGATTTCTAACCGTGTTGAGATAAAGAAATAGAGGTCGTAGTGGCGTATCGGTACAGCATCTGACTGTGGTAGCGATGACGGTTGTGGGTTCGTATCCCAATTAATTGAATTATTGCAAGTGGAAAAATGTGTGCTTAACACTACATTTCATCCGTCTGCCCTGCTTTATGCGGGAAAAAGCGGGAATCTGTACAGTGTAGTAATTTTAAAGAATATCTAAAATTATAAAGCTTATAGATTATGTATTTAGTAAATAACTATCACCATCAAAAACATAAATATGAAATAAAAGCCAATTTCAATATTGAATAATGCATCGTTCTCGACTTCACCGACAAAAGGAATCTATATGAGTGCGAAGTTCTAAGTTCACTGAGGATTAAATTTAAGGCCAAGAATTGACTCGTCAATTTTTTACGAACAAGCTATGTTATATTTACAATTTGGTGTACTTGTAGTTTGTTCTAGACTTATAGTATTAGGTTTATATAACAAGTGTGTTGGTAAAAAGTTGCCAATTCAAGAAGATCCAGCCAATGACATCCCAAATTCTTCATATTACTTCATATCTTCAAAATATTCATATTAATATGTACCAATAAGTTTACAGTATATTATACCTATATTAATATATTATAATATTATTATTATACAACATTTGATATGTACATACAATAATTAACTGAAGCTTTATGTGTGTTATTTCAGCTAAATTGAACTCATGGAACTACCTGGTATAACCAACTCTGTTCATTATTCTTTCATACAACTAATTAAGGGACAAACGAATTTTCACATTGGAAATATTTTATTATTTATATATATGAAATACAAAATGTATATCACTAAGTGGTGTCTGTGACTATATCTGCTATGCTTTTGATATTTTTTTTTTAACTAGGTATGGGAAAATTAAAACGATTTTATATATATTTATACGTCCTTAGGCAATATACCTATGTACTTATATCGTTTTTAAAAGAAATTATATAGCTTAATTGAAAATAAATTATGAATAATAGGTTAAAAACAACAACTAATAATTATTATTGTCTAAGCTAAAAAGGTTTACATTCAATTTTAGAACAGGTTATGTACGATAATCTATATCGTATGCACTATACACTATTCAAGCCGTCGAAGCGCTGTTTAAAAATCTCTAATCAAGATTTTGGTATCGATTCATTCCTGGAAATTTTAATCAAATGAATAGTTGAGTAGCACTATTTGACATGCAATATCACTAAATGGGCGAAAAACGTATTTGATGTCAAGTAAATGCAGGAAATGCATGTAGATAAAGTGAACAAATTGTGTTATTTCTGTTTTAATAAGGTCTGTATACAAATTACGCCCATGAATCGTAATATATACCTAAACGTAAGTACTGTACAGAATGGATGTGGGTAGATCCTTATCAAAGGAAAAATGCGTCATAAAATATTAGAAGTATCGCGCACTGCGCGTGGGCTGCAAATGCCAATCCTCTGTATTTTACAGGATGGTTGTTATTTGAGTGTAGCAGATTGACTGAGCTTAAAACTATTTTTATATTTGTTTTTTAAACAATTTTGCTTACAATTTGTAGTAACAAAATCTATAAATACTTTAAAAAAAACTATGAATACATAACTTTCCTTTACTTTTCTCAAAGGTAATTGGCAACTAACCTAATGTGCAGTTTTCATGCATATTTAGATTACTGGGTCACAACGTTATCCCATGATTAGTCCCGCTTTTATAAACCACGTATAACACAATATAGGAAAGACTTTTGTGTTGCCTGGTTTGTATAGTGGATTAATTATAGGTCACAATTACTGTCCTTGCGATTCAATGGCCATTGGCTTCGGCAGATATAATAACTCATATGAAAACGAGTTGAATGAATGAAATAATTGGGACCTTATTCAGTACAAACGTATATGTATTTGATGAAATATTGGATGTTTTTGTAAAGCTTTGAATTGTATAATAATAGTAAAAAACTTTCATGAGTACACTACTAAACCATTTACACTACCGTAAGATTAAACTTAACTTACGATTGTAACTTGCGACATACAAACAAGATAATATATAACAGTCAACCTAAGAAGAAAAGCGTATGAATACTTCAATTCTCAAAATTAAACACTATAGCAATATATACATAAAAAGTTATTACAACATACATAAATTTCATATTCACATTTGTTAATTAAGATTCGAACTCGCAAACATAAACTTATTCGGATTTGGTATATGCATCTGTTATACCTACATACACTGCGTCCCCTAGCCGTCGTATAACGTTTAATTAACAGACAGAATGGCGATTCAAATATCTCGGGGGAGTTAGACAATTCGGTAAAGGTATTTAATTAATTTGTTTTCATACGGTGCAGTGATAGCATGCTATAGCTTTGCATAATCCGTTGTGAATGTTGTAGAAAGTATTATTTATTTTATTTTGACTATTTCATATATATTTTTTTTATTAAAGAAGATTACAAAATCTATCGTTTAGACGTTAAAAATGTCTCATAAACATTGTAACGAAGGAATGCCTTGACATTATTTAATGACACTAGAATGATAATTGCAGTCAATGAGACAGGAAAAATATAGATTTTAAAAGTTGAATATTAAATGGCAAAAACAAAGGTCGCCATCTACATACTAGCAGCTCGCAAGCTAAGATATAATAGGAAATTAATATAGCTTTTACTGCAATAAACTACGATACAGGTAGCGATAGGATTATAAAAAACTACATGCCAATCATTGTAAAATAGTAGGTAGCTTAACTTAAGTTAGCGTAATTTGTTAACAAAATTATGTATAAATAAATAAAAATTATGTATTATTTTATTTTAAGATATTACAAGGACTTTTGTTTGCCGTGTTCACGTAAAGGGGGTACTAGAGGACAATCCAAGAAAAGAAAAAGCGTCAGGATCTAAAAAAATGTGCTCGCTGTGTCCATTGACCCTAAATTGAAGTTCCAATTTAGGGTTTTAGCGGTCGTTATTGCGTGATGTCATCTCATTCCGGCGAACAATGGGCTTATTTTAGATACCATCGTTTATCTTCATTAAACAAGCCGCAAAGTCCTTTGGTCTTTTTGAACTTTATTAATATGGTAAAACATTTCGGTGGTTTATTTATTTCGAGTAATTTTTCTTTTTCTTCCCTGTAAAGCTTTTCCTTAGAAATTTTCCAATATTAAATTTAAATAGATTTCTTCCGATACACTTAAATATTCTCAACAACTCAAAAAAGCAGCGAGAACTTAAAAAAAATACTGAACAAGCCTTTTATATAATCTTTGCTATGAAACTCGTCCTATGGTTAGTTATCAGACGACTAGTAAACATAGTACATATGTACATGTAAGCTTTGGTAAAACGCCACTCTCTTTCCCTTAATATCAAGTATAAATATATGTATACTGCAGGCAAAATTGGCTAAGCCATATATCGAATGAAAAATGACTATTCGAAAAACAACAACGAACTAATTCAGTAAATCCATAATAAAAAATAAATATATCTACAGTATAATATACTTCACATAAATTTAGAAGGAGAGCGCAAACCATCAATCATCATTCTTGTACCATCGAGAGTAGCTTGTTAGGTTGTCCTCTTTTCATATATCAGCTTAATATATAAAATGGTCATAATTATAATTTTTTTGTCGAAATACATTTATAATAGTAACATAATGATTTCTTTAGTGAGAGTTATTTCAAAATGCACAACTTTGATTTTCAAGTAAAATAGATTTATCGATGTAATAATTTATTCACTGAATAATCTTTTTGAATATTATGATTTAAAAAATGATGTATTTCTGAATTTATGCCAAATAGAATATCTATATCGCAAAATTAGACAATGGAGTGTTAGATGAAGAAGAAGTGAGAAAGAACGGAAGGAAAAGAGAGAAGAGAAGACACTGGGTTATCCGTAACTACTTAAGAAGTGTAACTAATAGGTATAGTGCGCTATTATTTAAGAGAAATAACAATATTATCTACATTTTATCTATGAATACCTATGTTTAATAGCAAAAGCAATCTTGTATGCAATTAGAATGGTCGTTTCAGTGTTTGCTTTGACATATACACAATGCGACAATACAATAACCGCATATCAATACCGGCCGGTTGTTTATTACTAAAGTCATTATATAGCAATTATTCAAACACAAAGGTTCATAAAATGTTTAATTACTTATGTAATATATTAAAAGAAATAAATAAAACCTCGCTAAGCTGCTGGTCTAATATTAGTTCTTTTCTATCAAATTGGAATCTTTTTTTTTTTAGAAATAGCTATACCCATCATATACGTAATATGGTAGGTAGAGGGAACCTAACGTAAGAGATTGTTTGTTGAGTGGCAAACAAACTCAATGATGCGGTTTGATTTGTTGCCAGAGCGAAGAATTTAAGTTTGAATCGAATCTACAACCGACCGACGGCCCCCAAACTTAAATAAGTGCGTCGAATAAAAAGAAAACATTTAGTAACAAAACAAATATTTGTTTATTTCACAATTAATTATTTTAACACAAATAATAAGAGAGAAAGAGATTTTTATGCAGTTATTTAAACTAACCAGGAATAGGTTAATATGTAAAAATAAGAGCGAGGGGTCAGTGGCGAAGTGTTCATGTAACACGATTCCATCGGTTTACCTCTTGTAAAACTTAATAAAGAAAACCATAAACAGAAAAGGACAAACAATAATTAACTAGCAGATACTCCACTATAAATCCATTTTATTTTACGCAATACAAGCTATGAAGCATTGCTGAGTTAACAAACAAAGTAAACCTTCAAACTATGCTCAATTTTTATTTTATACTGACTACTAAATTGGTTTTTTTTAATGTTTTATTCGACGCCGGCTTATCAAATAAAAAATTACACTCTTCGCCACAACGAGAGTTATAAGACCAAAATCTCCCCGAAGTTAGGTAAAATATCTCGGCTTGACAAGTAATATTAACAGTTCATCTCAAGAAATCACTTCGAAGGCAGCTAAGGTAGAATAATTTCAATTTTGTTTGGGTGGAGATAAGAGTTCGGACAATGCAACGGCTGTGAGCGTTAATGTGCATTTTAAAGCCTAAAGACCCCATAAGCCTACACTTAAGACGCGATGGGCACAGTGAATCCAGGACTAAGGTTTTTCTTATTTATAATTCTTTATTTATTATTGATTAATGATTTCAATAATATTGCTTCAATACAAAAATTTGTTAGTCTCTTGAGATTGACAAAATGTCTGTCGGATATTTCAGTCTTTGCATTGCAGAAATTGAATTCAGTTACTTATTTAAAAAATCTATTATAATAAAGATTTATATCAAAATCACGTAAGTGAAATGATAACTTTCACTGCAACGCTCACGCAAATGGGCCGTGAGTAAAAAATAGAATAATACCAGCTGCATGACGTACATTTCTCCCCCAAAGGTCAAACTAAAAGATATTCAGGTCAAAACGCCATTGTGTTATATTAAATCCAAATTGTAACGCAATTAAAACGATATGTGTTTTCATTTAAACAATTGTGCTTACAATTTTTCTCACGCTAATAAAAATGAGGTCGCAGTTAGCAAAATCGTTTTACCGAAAAAAGTGTTCAGTATACAATTGCGGGTTTAAATGTGCATTATAATAAAGCGATTTAGATGACATTGTGGCATAGTGGGTTGTGTGACTGTAATTATTTTTTAATTCTTCCCTCTGGTAAGACAAGACTGAACTGACTGAACTGAAGAGTTTGTTTAACTATTTCGATTTAAGACGGTAGTGTCTTGTCACTTATTTATTTCTATTTGTCCGATAGAATAAGGTGAACCTGCTGACATAATATGTTTTCCGTTAAGATCCAAATCACGTACCCACATAGTAATATTCGGATAAGCATATAATATAATCATAGCTATTTCTTTTGGTAGAAGTTAGTTATCCAGTTCCAAAGGAACAATACATCTTAAACCTTAAGTGGCGAAGCCAACTCCACACTATCTAACCTAACCAGAATAACGCATTGACTTCGCTAAGAGATTTTTGGAACTTAGCCCACAATTACGAAAATAAATTGGCAGTGACATAAAATACTTATATTTACTTTTAAAATTACACAAAAAATAATAAACAACATTATTGTAGCTTTGTATGAAAGTTTGTGAGGAAATCAACTGGCAAACTTAAATAGCCATAAAATAAAAAAACTGATCAAAATACCTATTATATATAGGTACCCATTCAGCATGTCATCTTATCGTGCAACGACGACCTCAATTGTACAATGTTTAGCTACATTACAAAAAATACCGTTCTCCGTTCAGGTTAGTCAAGAATCAAGATATAAGGTAAGTAAGGTATATATATATAAGGTAAGTAAGGTATATATATATAAGGTAAGTAAGTTCTGTCAATTAACACAAAAAATCTATTTAAGATAAAATTAAACATATCCCATAGGTACTTGGAACCCTAAAAAATATGAATGAACGACGAGAGTTTACAATTTCACAGTTTCACTTGAAAATTAATTTTACGTCGCTGACACTAGAGACACTCCACTTTTGCTTGAATTATATGAATGCGGTAAGTTTTTTGCCGCGCATGATGTTTTGCTTTCATCCAATTAGCAATATGTAATGATTCTAAAAAAATATACTTAATTGTAGTTGTATATATTTATATTATATAAAAATGTCTACCTATATTATATACAGCTCTTCCGATAATGAGGAGCACTAAGAGAGGTCTTTTCTTCGAAATTCCAAGGGGAATGGGAAAAATCTGGATTTTACGTTGTATAGTCCAAGCTAATGAAATTGCGGTCTACAGCTCGTTATATTATAAATTCGTTTTGATCATTATGTTTAATAATACTAAAGCTTATATTACAAGTAATCTGTTCAAGTATATATTTTTTTTTCTACCAATAATAGATATATTGTATTAAATATAATCAGACTCCTTCCAAAAATAATAATAAATTCATGATCGCCACTCCTAATGTGCCACTTAGGATAGCGTCTAACTGTGAATGCTTAATAATTATAATATATAAATATATTATATATAATAATAATTAATAATTTTGGATTCGAACCCCATTCGGAAGAACGATTTAATTTCATTACTAAGCAAGGCGATGAGTTACGTTAATCAACACGGAACGTCTCGAAAAATGAGCAGGAAGTGGATATGGCAGTAGGTTCTGCTAACCGAGATCAGGCGTGAAGCTAAAATCTTTTAAAATCTAAATCGAAAGTCTTTTCTTGGTAACTATTCCAAATAAAATCGTTCGATTACAACATAAATATAGCTTTACAACGTACAAGCACGTAGTCTACATAGTCTTCCATCTGTGAAATCGCGGGTGTAGGTACCGTAACTCCGACGTTAACGGTAACTGTATGGCACTCTTAGAAAAAGCGCTAGTAGTATCTACCTAAGCTACGATGACTCCGTCACACTGTTTGTTTTTAAACTAAGAGACTCCTTTTAAGCTTGTCATGTTATAGTTAAAAAGTCAAATGTATTTTATCTAAAATATATTCTTATCTTTCATCGTTTCTCAATGTTGTACCTACTTGTGTTAACATTGTTAAAGAAAGAAATAATTTTTTTGTCGAATAGCGTTGTGGTTATATCGGTTACATCATAATAAATCAGCCTTTCTAGCTCCGTGTATCCAACCTTGTTACCTTTCCACTGTTATCTACTCCGAAGTTTTAAAAAGCTCTAGTTCTTATCAGTATAAAAAATTGACACGCCAATCAAACCCCTGAATAGAATAAAGACACAAAATATAACAATATTTATTCTACCTACTGTTACCACTAAGCTAAGAATTCGGTAAACAAATTTATATAAGACGACTTAAGCTGTTCCTTAAGATAGTGTACCTAAGACGGCGATGAATATCGCCACTGAACACGCGGTGACTCGAATTCTGATAAAAGTAGAATATGGAAGAGAACGGAGTGTCTTAACAATAGTTTCTCTCTTCTCTGCCTATATTCAGAATAAAATGTGAGGCTAAAAAAGGTATTCCGTAACAGTAACTCCATGCATATCTATAAAATATATCAAAAAATATATGTTGACGTATAAAATATATAGCGTATAAAATACACCATGAGTTTTTATTTCCCACGGCAAAGAAGCCATGAGTTTGGTATATTTTTTGTTCGTCTGTGGTTTAGCACTTCTCATCAACGTGAGGAGAATGACCTGACAATTATTCGGGAGCTTGTACGAGTATATCGTATACGAAGCTCAAATATTTGAGTGAAATCTCGTTTTATAATTGATTTTAATGTATTATTTTTATTTTTTCGCTTTAATAGGCAAAGTGGTCACGTTGAGTTCTGCCACCCAACATGAAGTACCTTAGGTGGAATACGGAGAACTTAACATTATCGTCATAACCATCATCATATCATATAACTTAATAAATAACAATATTTTTGTACAATATAAAGTATTATTCACAAGTTTATTTTCATAATGATTAAGTAAGTAAAATGTAGTTGATACGTTTAAAATAAGAAGTTCAGGTCGAACAAAAGTTAAAGCTTCACAGGATCATTGCTTATTGCGGTTTGTAATTGATTCCAAGTGGAATGAAATTGATACGGTGTTTATCATTTGATAAGAACCGTGAGAATAACGTTGATAAGGGAATTAAATATACATACATACATACTAAACTTATATTATGCGTGCAATAATATATACATAATTCATGTTTCTATATTTTTTTGACGATAAAAACGTTAGCTCATCAAAATTATATTTTAAACTAAACTTAAGACTTTCATATTAATGATAGAAAACGTATAAAATTATTTTTAACTAAACGTAACTTAAATCCAGAGTTCCTATCTAAGTCCTCTATGCTTACAGCAGGTGCCTAATATTAGGCGATGCGTTATACCTATATAGAAACTAGAGACCCGCTTGCGGCTTCGCTCGCTTTAGTAAATTGAATCACGATCGTTTTGAAATTTTATACCAACCGAAAACACCCAATATCCACTTCCTGTAACTAAATAATTTCAACATTATTTATTTATTTAAACATTGAACGCCAGGACGACAATTATTCCATGCTTTGATTTGGGTTATAATCTATTACCGTGCCAAAATGAATTAATTTTATTTAGTAGATAATTATCAATCAGAGTAATTTGACTTTATCGGTCATTAATTTCAATTTAAGAAAACTGTTGCAATACCGAAGTTCTCGAGTGAGTCGCGAATAAATAAATAAATAAACATACAAACAAAAATGGTTGTAGGTAGTTTTTTTAGATATACATAAACCGATCTCGGATATACATAAATCGATTGGCTTTGTACTTTAATACTACATCATTATTTCATCTAGGTATGGGCTGTGGAATTATTTTAAGATATATCGACAGAAGTACAAATGAAAAAAAATCTGGCCAGCGTTATTATTGTAATAACTATCTGAACTGTGGAGATTAATTTTGTAAAATTAAGTGAGAATGGAATAAAATTACCTTTGCTTGCGAGCAATGGACATAATTTAACCGCCTCTGTCTATTTTTTTTATTTTAGTTACTATATTTTCACTTTCTCATTTATTTTCGGGAACTGCACGGAATACTGGGGTAAAAAAATAATTGATGCGGGTCGAGACTGTAATCTAATGTAAATACTAAAAAACTGGATAAAAATGTATAAATATACCAAAATTTATACATATACAAAATTTATACATAAATTTTGGTATATTTATACATTTTTATCCAGTCGTTTTGCGTGATTGGAGATGAAATAAGTAGACAGATAATTAGATAAAGAGACGAACGGCAACAATTCTGCTAAGTCGTTTTTTAGCTATTATTAATTATTATCTATATATTAACCAACTCAATATTTTTTAGTAATATCTAATGTATACAATTGACTTTTTTGTCCTTTTATTTATTTATAATAGATATAACGAATTAATGGATTGATTAGTACTAAATCGTATGTTAGCTAACAAGTTGTGTGTAATCGGTTTACTTTGTAATTGCGGTTTTCGTGCAAAGGTTAACTGGGTCAAAGCCAACATGGATATTACTAGATCTAGTTTATCACGAATGCTGTTTCAATTATATATAGTAAAAAAATACTTCAGAATTGTGTATATCTAAAATGTATTGAAATATGTTTCGCGAAAATTCTTTACATAATTTTCTATTTTGTCTAGTTCAGAACTTGTATGAATTTTAATTGATAAATGATTCAAGATGAAGAAACGTATTTCTCCTATAGAGGTTTCAGGCTCAACTCGCTTCGGCGTTTGAATATCAACTTACTTATGAAGGAGAATCACCTGTCACAATTTTTCATATTCTATGAAATATTTGTCTAACTCTTTACGTCAGTTCACAGTTTTCATTTGAAGCAGTAACGCAGTCTCAACCGGTATAAAAATAAAAATTTAAATACTTGTATAGGTATGTGTTTAATAAATATTTTTTTTTAAATTTATCAGTTTCAAGCCTAATGCCATAGAACACCCCAGACACTCTGTCCTCCTTTAATCGCCTTCATTCAAGACCGTTGTGTCCGGGAAATAAATATTATTCATGCGAGTGAACTCAAAAACCATCGCGTCTACAAAATACACTACACTCTTCTTAGATGTCTATTATTAGGCAGTTATTTTAAAGTGAATTACTTATTATAACTAAAATACAAACTACTAAGTAATTCAGTCGATATTTTTATAGTTTTCAGTAAGAAGTCGCACCGGACGTCGTTACGGTCTCGGATGAGTGAACACTGAATCATGTTTCATATATAAATTAACTTATCTTCGCTGTACAATTATACGTATATTTTTCCCATTTAATAAATGTATTGAGATTGTAATGTGATTTCTTTGTTGGTTATTCAAAATGATGGCATACTAAATATTCTTTATTGCACTTATAAAAAAATATATCAGATGAGAAAAAATATATAATTCTTTGACTTTAAAATATTCTGACGATTATATACAGATACATTTTTTTTTCGTATGCACATAGATAACCTAGTTGTATGTAACTTCATTATTTACTTTTCGTCCAATTAACGACGTTATAGACTTACTTAAAAGTCCTTTTGATAATTTTATGTTAGCATTCCTTCAAGTGTGATCTGAACCTGTAACCGTCGCACATACATCAAAATTCATTTTAAATACGTGACAATTCCTTCACTTAAACTTAACATAACTTTTTTAAAAAAAAACGAAAGTATTTTTTACGTACAATATAATTACGAAAGCTCTAGAGGTCTTGCTATATTTTTCTTTTAACAGTTCTCGACCTCCCCTTTCTCTAGCAAAAATATGTTACTAGGGGTCGAAAATCTGAATGAATATATATATATATATATATATATATATATATATATATATATATATATATATATATCTATATATATATATATATATATATATATATATATATATATATATATATATATATATATATATATATATATATATATATATATATATATATAGAAATAAATAAAAAGGATAAAGTAAGAAATTTTTAGTTAATAATTTGTTACCAGGATAGAATTACGTCTAAACGATATTCGTTCTTGGTAATCAATGAATGAATGAAAGAAAGTGGGACAAATAAAATTCATTGTATAACCAAGTTAAAAAAACAGGTACAAAACACACAAAAATGTAGCTTAACGGAAGTTGTAAATTAAACAATGGCTTATAAAGAATAATATACTAGGGAGTGTCTGACATGGAGTGATTTTGTTGTTCGATCCTTACCTAGGACACACAACGCCATGTTCTTTTATGGGAACATTTCTATTAAAAAAAAACACGGGGTTTCCGCACTCAACACGCAACATTGTTCAATTTTAAGTGCGAGAACTCCATACTAGTTTCAATTTATTAGGTGAAACTGCTCGCTCCATTTGCCAGGTATACAATTAGCTTCGAAAACTTAAATGTCAAGTTCGTGCGTGCTAACTTGTGCATTTTAAAATTGCGCATGTCAAAAAATGGTCGGACATTTAAATACCACATTGAGTTATAATATATATAATTGTTGCATATGTTTCTTTTAATTAACAATACATCGGTAAAATTGTTCTTTAACTTTAAATTAATGCTAATGAGCGTCTCTGAGTGTGATATCAAATGAAACGTAGTTTCTAGTATGTTGTGGGGAATTTAAATACAAACACATTTAATGTGTAAAGATATAACTCATTACATATGTGTTAAGAAACAATTTCGATATATATTTATAGAATCATAGACATCTGCAACCATACTGTTGTTATTTAAACGCAATGAAAAATAATTTGACGAAATAGGATAGATATTGGTGTAATTTTTGATCGGGGACGACAACGGGACACTGATATTTATGCTACTAAGAATTTTAGAATTGTTAATATAATTGTTTAAAACTTTATAAATAAAACGCATATCTAAGAGTAATCTACGATCATCGAGAGAGTATATTTTAATCTCTCGTCATATAAAGCTAACTTTTTAACTTATTTTAATATGAAACTTTAGCGGCAAGGAACTTGTCTTTCTAGCAGGACGCGAAAAATATACGTACCTTACTTCAGTCAAATAATGTAGGTAACTCTAACCTTACTGGTTTAATTTTAATTACTTTTCGCCCCATTTAGCAAAACGACAATGAACTCTACATAACAGATTTTAATGTCAAGATCGTGCGTGTTATGTGCTCACTTTTTAATCTGTGGTAATTTGATTCGCATTTATGAAACAAAAGTGATTATGGACGAATCGTAACTAAGCGATTATAATTTTTTTTTCTTTACAATATCACTTTAGAGTAGGGTTAGTTTTATAGACGCTGTCGTAGTAAGAGAAAATTTCAGCATAGAAGATGGTCGCGGATTCAACTTCGTTCGGTGTGTTTACTTAAAAAGTAAAGTGAAAGAGTGTCCTTAAAAATTTCGAAAAAGTGCAGGACGGAGAGTTTTTCCACTAACTTCTCTCTATGAACCTATTACCTAGCTATATTTTTTAAGTTTAAAGTTTAACAACTCCCTATCTAAATACCTAAAACTTCAGTCAACATGAGGGTGGATGCAGGTAGTTGTAAATAACGACTGCTATCTGTCCCACGAGGCTCGTCTTGTGAAATTGCCCGTAACCTTGGTGTTACAGAGGAATTAGCAGAAATATATATGTTCGTGAATAGTCGTCGTCGTCTCAGTTTATATATTCAAATAGTTAAAAGTAAATTGTCTTTTATTGAAATTCTCGTTTTAATTTTATGTCGAGACTTAATCATTAAAAATACATACAAATATGTTAAGTGGTAAACTCAAATGTCGCACTTTGTATAGTTAGGGCCTGGTGTTAGTAACGTTTAATAGCAGAACTTCTGACCGCCCTTTGTCTTACCTAAGCCTTCAACCATCATATTCAGAGGGACGCTGTCTCTATGCGCTACGAAAGCCTCACATGCAATGGCAGAAACTACTTTCATAATAATTAATTAATTTTATAGATTAACTGTGAGTCTACAGGCGTTGTGGGATGTGGTGCTCAGAGCAGTGCCTGGGACTTGCGACCCAAGTGTAGGTTTAAAGGGGCACTCACTCTACTACCCAAGCTCATATCTAGAAATACTAAAATTTATTTCTAATATACCAATAGCTACTTCAACAGCTACCAACATCAATTTGTACAATCAGATAAGTCGTATTACACGATATTATCTGCAGATAAGCGTTGCATCATTTTGTATGGACAATTATAATGAAGTGTTCCACGATGGATATATGAGCTAATTGGATTAGAAATTACTACATTGTGCTTACATTTCTATGTATGTACATGTATATGTATGTTGTTGATTTACAATTTTTTTTAAATTTCATTTAACGTAGTAGTAGGTTATTAGAGTAGGTTTAGGTTTTTTAGTTTCTTATCTTTCTTTTTTTTTAGAAGTAAGCGTTGGTTAATAATTTATTATTATTTTATGTATAAAATTACATCTCCGAATTACTCGTAACCATCATGTCATTGATTGAGATTTCTCAACCGTGAGTGTCGTCTGATCTACAGCCCAGAATTTTCTCAAAAAAAATTAATTATAGCTGAAATAAATCAAAATAAAACTAACTTCTTTAAGCAAAAGTCTAAAAATGGCGACACGTGACGATTATTATTTCGTACATCAGACATTACCTCAGCCCCTTGTCTCACTCCAATTATCAATTACCTCCTCGAGTGGGGATCGAACCCACGAACACCGCGTTTATAGTCAAAATGCGCCACGACGGCCTGGAATACGTATTGAGCTATCTTATAGTTAGAATAGTATATAACTACACAAGTATTTATATATAATAGATAATATATATTAAATATAAACTGAGTACTTTATAACGATTGTAACGACTGTTTAGTTAGTGTTAAATTGACAAGCGAGATCGACTACTTTACGTGCTCTCTGAAGTATGAAGGTCATTGTTTAACCTTGAACCAACGTTTTTCAAGTTAGACTTAGTAAGTGTTTCTATTAATCTATTCGACATTATTACATCTAGGTTGTGTAGATGCGTTAAGAAGCTTTTTTTCATATGATCCATATATTTAAAAAAGGTGTATGTGAAAATTATAGTATGAAAATATAATATCCGGCACACTAGCTAAGCGTCTGACAGGCCGCGTTGGTCTTGGGTTCAAATACACATCGAGGTAAATGATAAGCGTGACGTTATATGTGTAGACTTTAGATGTCCACTAAGCCCTATATTTCCTGCATTGTCTGGTAATAATAATAAAATGAAGAACCAAAGTAGAATTCCAATCTATTCAAAAACATCCATCCCATTGTAGATTATTTAAATGTATTTCAACATTAAAATAATGTATATTAATTTTAAAATTCCCAAGTAATAATTAAGTCGTCATAATTATTCAATAAATTAACTTTGAACGCAGTTAGTTGAGTATTTACTTACACCTTAGCAACAGTTAGTTTAACCCGTACGGTTAAACACGTGTGTTTATTATTGAGATTATTATTTTTTATGATCGCTTTTCTTGGTAAATTACAAAAGTTATTAATTTAACTTGTTATAAACGAAACTAATAATAAACTTGAAGTTACGATATATAATTAAATGAGGAAAGTCATATTATACAAATGAAATTTAGCAAAATATTTATCTTTTTGCGTTATTTATTGTTTTGAAATTATAAAACAAATATGTATTAGCATTAGTTAATCAATAAAACGACAACCATTTGGTTAATATAAGCAATTGCATAAATATAAGCAATTACTGACAATAACTTACTAAGAATCTTTTCAATTAATCTATTATTTATAATTAAACGTTAACTCCAGACTATTAAATATTTAATATTAAAGTTATTTTAATACAAGCTATCCAGTTGCCTAGAAACGAAAGTAAACATTACCTTCTATAGCTACGACGTGGTCTCGAATCTGTTGTGCCAGCAAAGGATCTGGGACCAATTCAACTAAATCGTATAGCGCGTAAATAGATGGATGTACACTTTCAAATCTTTGTATCTCCTGCCGTATTGATAAGGAGGTGTTCAGGCAAGCTTGGGTATGCTGCCGATTGCACATAGTCCTGTATCCAAGCATTTAGATATATTAATTCACAGCACAACACTCAACACAAAATATGCATTTCCATTTCAGTTTAACGGACACTTAACACACGAAACAAACTTATTATGAATATATATAAATAAACATACAACACTATTTATTTATGTTGATAAAGTAAGTAAGAAGTAAACAATCAACGTGCTATAATATTATAAACACAACGTGTAAACCACCTCGTCGGCGGCCATTACCGAACTGTGGCATTCTTGCCTTGAATTGGCGTCCGAACGTGTATAAAGTACCGCTATATTGAAGTGGCGACGTCTAGTTGAATGTGGTAGAACTATTTTATAAAGTTTTGTAATAGTTCGAAAAATATCCGTTCGATGGCGCTAATTTTAATTTGAGTTTTTTTTTATGTTTATAGTGTTAAAACATACGAGACAAAATAAATATTTATAAAATAATATTTATTGATTTATATATTATGTTTGATATATAAAAAAAAGGAGATGAATACGTGAATAGTGAATAAACACATGAAGGGTTAAAGGAAATATTTTAACCGACTTAAAGAAGGAGGAGTTTCTTAATTCGTTTGTATGTTTTTTTTATGTATGTATACCGATTATTTCTGTTCCGATTTGCGTGATTATTTTTTTCTTCCACGCGGAATGCTATTTGGTCCTATAAAAAAAATTATTTAGTTTACTTTTTATTAACCAACAAAAGGGAAAATTTAATAAATATATTTTTTATAATCTGCTTATTTAATGTATGATCGTTATACTCTCTGATCTAATTCAGTAAAAATCTACCACAGCTTATAACACAATCTATGACAGACACAAAAATCTAAAGATTAAAAAAAACTTAATTAATATTTAATTTAGAACTTAATATGTCAACTTAATTAACGTTAATATAAATAAAATAATATTATTAGTATAAGACGGTTTTCCTATAAAATATTATTATTTATGTAGCGTAAAAAATTCTTATATCCTAGCTATCTAGTAGTGTAATTCAAATTTGGGTGGGTTGCTATATGTACCTAGTTGCAACAGCAAAATGCATCCACCGTTTTTGTAACCGTTTTTTTTTTAAATTGCTATGGAGGTAATTTTAAAGACATATTCACAAAATTTTGTCAAAAAAAGTGGCGCTAAAATGTATAATGTACTACAATATAATTAAACATTCATTATTATCATATGTGACAGTTTTTAATTAAACTTTTATAATATTTTATCTTATACTTATTTAATAAAAATCTTCATCCAGAAAAGTTCTTATTTTTATTTTCTAGAGAATCAGTCATTTTACATCAAGATTAGCATTTGCTTTATTATAATAAATAAATATATATGTAACACAAATTCTATTTTTCATACGAGTACATCTTTCGGAGGTCAAACAAATGTCATAGTAAAATAAGTTTCCGAGGGCTGTTATTACGTTTACCCTTTACCCTTTAATTTGCGGTTTAATTATCTATAGGAACTTTTATTTGTCTACTGACTTGACTTACATTGGACGATAAGAGATCAATAAAAAAAGTAAATATAATAAAACTATGTTTTATCTCAATACTAGCTTGTACCGGCGGCTTCACCCAAGTGGTGGAATGGAAATAACTAAATGTTTTGTATGACACATACGAGTACCTAAGGTACCTAAATTACAGTAAGATCAATCAAGTCAATAAGTCAGATCGATGGATTCCGTAGCTTCTGAGATTAGGGCATTTAACCAAGCCGAATTCAGCTTTAATATACATATAACCTTATTATACATATACAGATTTATATATATATATATATATATATATATATATAATATTATATATATATATATATATATATATATATATATATATTATATTATAATATCTATATATATAATTATATAATTATACTATATATATATATATATATATATCTATATATATTATATATCTATATAATTAATCTATTATATATATTATATCCTCATATATCTATATATATATATATATAAGCTTAAGAGTATGTGTTCCTATAACTAACCTCTTCATATATGCGAATAAAATATAAGAAACCGCTTATCTTCACATTTCACAATATAAAAGTGACGTAATATGAAATTAATAATTATTTTATACTGAATCCGTTACCGTAATATCATCATAGAGGCACGCGCGATTTTGTGACTTATGAATTTTAATGTATAAAATAAATTAAATACAGGTTACAACTTTCAAATAGATCCCATTTATTAATAAAACATACACACAGACAATTTTAATCAAAATTATTTGTGCTTGTTTATAAAAAAAAGGCCTCATTGTAAATGTGGTGGTTGTGAATTCGATTCCCATTTGGGGCAAATGTATTGAGTATTTGAGGATTTAAATATTTGGTTGGACGGGGGAATAAGGGGAGTATTGATCAATGAATTCAGCCATTTAATATGTAATGTCTCGAAATTTAGGTGGACGGGGGAATAAGGGGGAACAAATACTCCTCACTTTACTTAGCAGAGGCAACTCTCTCTACCCTGCAATAAACGAGGGAAGCGAAAAGTTATTTATTTTAAATAAAATAAAATAATATTCTTGTCTACTGTTGCCAATGGTTCTTGTATATGTCAATAGAAAAATATATATTTATATATATATATATATATATATATATATATATATATATATATATATATATATATATATATATACTTTTATATTTATGTACAGTTAAATACTATCCGCTCTTCTCATATTATCAACGTATTCTGTTATATTATACGTCATACGTATTATGGACAGTGAAATACATTTCCAGTGTTTCAGGCAGACATTATTTAGTTTTTAATTAAAAAGCAGCGTTACTTCTGAATAGAACGAAACAAAACGTCCAGATTAAAACTCATCAAATTTGTTTCCTTCACAGAATTCTTTCAATACATATTTTTTTCATATTTCTCAACAGAATCCTTTAATCATTGAAAATTTCCGAGAAAAATCTAGAAGGGTAAATTGAAGAATAAAAGGATTTTATGATTTTTTTCAAATATATACCGCTAAAAAAACGACAATCTATAGCACGAATTCATAGTTACAATACATGTACATATAAAGAGCGATTACGTGACGTGAGTTTCAATGGTTTCTAAAGGATTTTTACAATGAATGCTCAATAGGCTGCACAATAATATATAATTAACATGCTACCTGATCGAACTGAATTGTCATTAGTGTGCCTTCAATTCAATATATTAGCTTATTCGAACTAACTTTAGTGGTTGAAATGTTATCAAAATACTGGACTCTTTTGAAACCGAAATAATATGTCTAGTATTAATTTGCTATAAACGTAGTAGTTAGCGAATATACGGGTAACTTCCGCAGTGAAAGTAACTTATATGTATATATATATATATATATATATATATATATATATATATATATATATATATAATTATATATATATATATATATATATCTATATATATATATATATATATATATATATATATATATATATATAATATATATATATAAATATAAGAAATCGATTGTATTTGTAAAGAAAATAAAATATTTTTTATGTTAAGTGCGATAGATCTCCGCTTTCCGTCTAAAGTAGAGATTGCGTGTTGAGTAGCGGAACGGTCAGAATAAGAAAATAAAAAAGAAATTCCTCTTGATTTAAAAGTTATAAAATACCCTTGATATAAAATTCCCATCTGGTTACCTTTTACAAATATTAATAATTGTGAAACAACAATCAGTTAAGTAACAAAGTTCTCACTTTAAATCTATTTAAATCAATTTTTTTAAATGAATTTTTCGTCTACGGCTTTCCTTCATAAAATTTTCACACTTCGCCACTGCCAGCTACATACCTACATATATATATATGCGAGATGAAACGTGAAGTCAAAATAAATTATAGCACTTTTAAGTGTTTTTTGCAAATAGTAGATTAGATTTAAAGTGTTGTGTTGTTATTCGAGGAAATATTTCAATATAAAAAAACAATCCATCGGTCAAATTGAATAAAGCAAAGCGGTAAATAGCGTTATTTTTGTATTTAAAATGGATGGCACGTTGAGAACTTATTGGTTTATCATAATATATAGGTTATCATTGGTTGATAAATAGAATATTCATTTTTAGCTTATCTATAGCTATCGTTTATACTAGAGGTTCACAACTTCTTGACCGATTATCACTTTTCTCCATTATTATTAGAAGGACCACGGTGGAGATATAAAAAAAAAGTGAATTCATTTAAATAAAACATAGTCGAAATTTTTACTGTGATTACTACTATCATCAACAAAAGCTTCTTCAAATTAGAATTGAAGAAAGTAATTGAGAATAATTAATTCGTAGTCCATAATTTGGCATATACGCGGACCACTGTTGGTCCGCGAACAACAGGTTCGGATTCCATTGCTTTATACATATATAGTTTCAAACTATTAGATTCGAATCCAAGAGTCCATCGCCATTTTCACGCACTATTATATTTATATTTTTCAAATCATAGACAAATTGTATTATTTACCCAAAAAATCCTTGACTATAATAAAAAAAAAAAAACTTTTTACTTTTTTATATTCAAGGATACTTTATGGTTGTTGCCACCCATACTATAACAGATTAGGGAATAAGTTAAACCTGTAGGTACTAAAATATATTTATCTCTCAATACATCTTAAAATTTGTTAACACAATGTGAAAAAATAAATAATAAATACGCTATTTAAGTCTAGACCAAACACAGACTAATTGGCCAAATAATTCGTGAGAGAAACATAAAATTATTTTAATTACTACGGAGACCACGGCTCGGTTTGTAGAGTATCATTTTTCCTATAATTGCTTAGAGGACCAAAAGTCATCTTGATATAGTAGCAAAATATTTTACTAATTTATCAGCATTAAGAACTTTGGTTTCTTCTTCTTCTCTGTTGTTATGGCGTTTCGAGTAGACGTCTGTTAATTTACAGTGTGACAATCTGACTGACTGTCAACGATTTGATGGTTTCGTGGGCACTGCACGTTAAAGGATTTAAATTAATCAATCTAAATTCAGTTTCAGCAAAATACATATATAAAATTTATATAAAATAAATAAATAAAAACATATATAAATAACAAAAACAAAATACATATATAATATAAAAATAATAAAAACTAAATACATATATAAAATACTAAAATATAAAAAACTACAATAATTTAATGCAAGCAATTGCAAATCGCCTCCTATTTATATTAGGTATAGAATGCAGTACTAAAATATTTATGTTCAATTGTTTAAGTGGGAGTCGAACGTACTACTGTGGCATTTACAGATAACTGCTGACCCACAGTGCGCCGACGGCCTCGAATGGTTAACTATTAAGAAGATATTGTATTTAATTATCTGTATTGTATTTATATAAGAGATGTACCGACTAGTCGGTAAAGCTAACTATACGGCCACTATTGTAGTCGCCGACTAGATAGTCGGCTCGACTTTGTTTTAAAATTTAAAAAAATGTGCTTAAATACAAATTTTGATTGCTTATTAATATTTTTAATAAGGCATAATCACTTTTAAATAAAAAAAAAACAAAGCAACTTTTCTTGTAAAAATCAGTTTCTAAAATTACTTGACAAGAACACATCGATATTGTCGACAATGTTTTTTTTTTTAATAATAAAATATGAAAATAATAATAAACTAAATAATATGACAATGATAAACATGGGAATGGAACCCAGAAAATATTCATAGTCAGTCAGTCACTTTCCAAAGTGCTTACTCAAAATCGTGACTTCTAAATTTTATATAAAATAAGTATTCGTTTTGTTAATAAACGAGGTACATTCGACCACCATTTATTATTTAATCGACATAAAAAAATCGTAAATTTAAAATGTGGTTCGGAAACTTTACTACTTTAGTTCAAATGAATAATATATTGGGTGAAGTGAAATTGCTGAAACTCTCAAGAAGGTTGTAATAGAATAAGAAATATAGGTACAGGTCAAATTATAGTTATAGTGGTATACTGACTGTCCTCGCGATATAGTGAGTTCGATTCCTTTTCAATTAAAGATTAATATGTATATTTTTTTTAAATACAAATGAAATCTTTTAACGGGTATATAATTATTAAATAATCGTGGACATTTTTGTATAATATATTTTCTGTAAGACCGACGTTTCGAACACTTTGCAGTACATAAGTACTGTAAAGTGTTCTAAACGTCGGTTCGTCGTGTTCGAAACTGTAGCCATAAGGGTTATTTTTATTTCTCTTGTTTAGTTATACAAATATTTCTACTAGTCAGAGTGTAAAATAGAGAACAGTGTTTTAGCACTATGTCCTCCCAATTTACCGTGCTATGCCTGGAAGAAGTTAGTAGTTTTTTTTCTTTAGCTTTCCTCAGTGTCTCCTTTCTTTCTTCTCTTTTTCCATCCGAATCGACCACCTCACCTCTGCACTTTTAACCACAGTAAAGACAAGCGCTTTGTCTTGTATGAAATAATTCAATATTCCAGCATCGGAACCGAACCCACAACAGTCAGATGGCGTGCCACTGCGCAATGATGGTCTCAGTGATAAATATAAATAATTAAATAATCGAGTAATATGTAAAATATTAATACGATAATGATCATTGAAGAAATGGTTATTTAGATTTATGATTACTTAGGTGTATTTTTATGAGACGTGTATACCCTTGTCCTGATTAGTTTTCCTTTCGTTAGCCTTAACGTGATAAAATTAATAAATTATTTGTAATGAAACTGCTTGGAACAACCTATTTATTTATTTGTTTAAAAAAATTGGCTACTTCGCTACTAAATAGGTATCTATAAGGAAAAACACAGTCAAAATAATAACATTGCTTTATTCTTTAAGAGAAGTGCTATATATAAATATAAAGACTTTACGATTTGTTTTATAGTTTTAGTTCTTTTTTTAAACTTACATTATATCCCGGATATAGCATGGCAGGTAGAGGGAATCTTGTGCTACGAGGCTTCATTCCCCACTTTCTGCTCAATTTTTGGGGCTTTGCATGTTGAGTGGCGGAGCTCATCTTCTCGTTTTATTACCAGAACGAGGACGGTAATATTGAATTTCCCCTAGTGGGAATCGAACCCATAACCTTCGCATTTACATTACGGCCGTGCCGCTGTGAATGCAGGTGTTGTGGAACTCTACTCATAAAGTACAAGAGTAAACATCAAAAATTGGAGCCATTTTGGTGCTGATGGCGGATGTCTAATTGTATACGCTGGTTGGATGGTTTATATATATATATATATATATATATATATATATATATATATATATATATATATATATATATATATATATATATATATATAAATAATTTTTAATTTTTTTGGTCTACACAAATGTGTATATTAAAATGTATTATTATAAATATTGTTTCATGTAAAATTCAGCATTTTGTTCCACTTGACACCGAGTGATAGTAAAAACAAATTAACAATATTATTATAATAATTAAAGTAGTTTCTCGCTTTTTTTGTACACTATATAAAGACTGTGTTTTAGTACACAGTTTTTATATTTACATAGAAAGAATTACATATGTACAGAATATATATTGATTTTATATCAGAATACTATTTCTACGAGGTACTATAATGCTTTTGATTTTAGTTTAAGCATTTATATATAATATTTTTATATATTATACGAAGACAATGTAAGAACAATTTGCCATTTTCTCTTATTTCCAGCTTCATACCCTTAAGCCATTAGAAATATTGCGTGCCGTGTTGAATTTTTTAACATCAATTTTAGTACCCCGATCGAACATCATATACCTACATATACAACCATCTGTAACTGTGTCGTAAATAGAGGTATTATTTATTTACAATGTCATTGATTTTTTTTCTTTTAAACGCCGCTCTTTGTTTTACCAGAGCGGGTATATGAAAACAAATTAAAATATTTTAAGAGGTCACAGTGAAGCAGTCTCCAGGATGACCTCTTATATTTAATAATAGCGATCTATATGAGATAATTTTTATTTTATGCTACATACAGTGAAACTATTAAAATTAGCATTGTCACATGAACTAATACAAAATATTGCAAATACAACCTCCTAGCCTATCTACGAATACATTCACTTTAAATTCCTTTACAATTTTCCAGTAGCTCAGTCGTTTTACTTTGCATTATTTAGTGTTCGCTTTGATAGTGGATTCAAATCTCATTATCATTAAAACAGACGAACCGTCCGTGACTTATTATGTCACAGAAATTGCGTTCTAAATATTATTTAACACGAAATATGCATAATGTATAAAATAAAATATTTAATTTAATATACAAGGTAAAGACAGGATAATAAAATAACTAATTTACATATTTATATTTGTATTATAGTTTTAAAATGCATACGTTATTAGCATTACGAGACTTATTTGTTGTAAATAAATCGACTAAATTGTGTGTCAAGTGCCAAAAATCTTAGTTTGTTATTTATTTACTCTTTTGTCTTATGAAACTTCTTCTAAATATTGTATTATATGGATAATTAAATAATATTTATAAACATATAATAAAATAAATAATATAAAATTGAAAAAAATCTTTATAAAATCGGAGTGTCTGTTTGTGATAACAAAATAGCTGACTTTTTTCGAATGCATATAGTTATTTACACGTTACTAAAACATATAACCATATAAAATGTACCTTATTAAAATTTTTGTCTGTTTATCTTTTCGTTTGCCCGGACTAATCTCTGGAACAGCGGAACCAATTGCTATACAACTATCATTAGAAGATAGAAAAGGCTGTGGAGCAACACTTATCCCGGATTTCCCGCGGGACGAGATACCGCGGGAGTACTTGCTGCCCAAATAAAATGTTGCATACAAAATGTTTTATAGACAAAGTGATTTGAAATGAAAGAATAAAAATTATAAGTACTATACATGCGTATTATATTAGAATAAATTCGAAAACATCGATCAAACGAGCGAACCCGCGAACGGGTCGCTAGTAATAAATAAAGCACTATACACGTACGCACTGCACTACTCGATACCAAACACTTCACTTTCACGTCACTTTTATTCACTTTATATATTGAAAACTAATATTTCTTAACCCAAACGTTCCAAATATAAATAACTATAATGAGGCCGCCGTGGTACACCGCTCGGATGCTAGTCCGACGGTCGAGGATTCGATTCCCAATCGGTTATTTTTGAGCTACTTCAGACGAGAAGACAAAGTGAAAAAAAATGAAAATAATAAAAAAATGGGAACGGAGTGTAAAACTTTGTCTAACCTGCTATACAAGTTGACTATCACGAACTAAGTTAATTAAAAAAAAACTACCCTAAGAACAATTAAGATTAGAAGTAGAATCAATTTCAAATATCTTTTACTAAATTCCCACTAAAATACAAAAATATGAATATCTTTACAAATATATAAAAGCAAATATCAATAAGATGTTATAAAACATATCTATCAGTGTACCAAAATTTTGTTAATTAATTCGTTTTATATGGTTTCAGGAGTCAGTTTGTCCGCGATCGTGCCGCGAGTAGCACGCGGTGACGAGTGTCCATGGTCCGTAATTGATTGTCAGTCATGTCTAAAGTCAAGGTAATTTAAATTGTTTTGTTTTTCCTTTTTCTACGAAGGTTTTTGTTTGTGTTTATATTGTTTTTGTGTGGTAAGATTAGTGTTTATGTTATTATTTCACTTAAATTAGATGCAATTTTATAAATATTGCCTTTTTTTTGGTGTGTGAGACTAAAGTGCGGAGATAAGTTCCGCTACTTAATTAAATTTTTCTATAATTTGTGAATATTGGAGAAAGAATTGTCTTCACGCTAGATTCTCTCGTTGTGAATAGAGAATAGTAGCGGGGAAAAGCGTGAAGCTATTAAATATAATACAAGCTTGTGTTAATATTGCAATAAAATAGTATATTTTTAAAATATTTTAAACAACAATAAAAAATACATCTAAAGTGGCGTATTATATAGTTGTAACCATTGACTAGGTATTATAAAGATACAATCGTGTAACGATTATTGTTGTAGTGTAGTTTTTATGTTCGTTTTCACGTTTACATTAATGTAAAAATCCGTTTCTTCCGTTCACGATACACGAGATCATTAAATAACTTATTAATTTTATTCCTTAAACTGCACCATTTGAAGCCCATTTGAAACCATCACCCTTACTCAAGTGACGACCCACTGTGATACGACAGTGGGTCTTCGTTCTATCTCCACTCGGTGATTCCCGGCTCTGGAAGAAAGAGCAAGGCCTTAAGAAAATTAGGTCGAAAGTGGAGAGCGTAGTATCTTATCACTAAGTTCCCTCAACTTATGGGAAAAAGCAGAAGCTGCCTTTTTTATTATTTAATAGAACGTTTCTTTATATTGTGTTACAAGTATTACATTAGTAAGAAAAATAGAATTTAGATATATATAAAAAATTTATTATGTAAATATGTATGTTCATTATACATGATTTTCCGCTTACATATTTTTACTATATCTTGTGAATTGTGTACATGCAAATATATGTATATTACATATTTGGTTAAATTGTTAGAGCATAACATACTTGCGACTTTCTTTGGCAGCCTACTAAGAAATTATTTATTTTACAAACAAAATGAAATGTCCAAGAATTTCCTCATATTAGTTCACTCAATATCTCTACTTAGAAAATTATTTACAGTTAAAATAATAATATGAAAATGTACTCAGTTTAATATACCAAAATAATTTGTGCTCAATTTTGTGGGTTCGATTCCCACTCGGGGAGAATGATTTATTTTAATTTTCGTCCCGCTGTTAATACGACAGAGCGCGGAGTTCAGTTCAGTTACACAACACGTTATGTCTCGAAATGCGATAAAGGCGAACGGAGTGTCTTAATACAAATTTTCCTGCTATAGGATACAGATTAAAGCTAAAAAAAAGCTAAAATTAATTTCTCGATATTATGTTTTGTAGCGGAACTTCATCCCGATCCATTGTCATAGCAGAATAGAGAAATTAAAATAATTAATACGACCGAGGAAAATCGAATCTTCAACTATCGCGTTAAAATCTGATGCTGCCCCACTGTGCCACGATGACCTCCGGCTTATATTGTTTCTATGTGAAATTTGCTAAAAACAAGGGAAAATTGTAACAAGATCTTTTTATACATATTACGAATTGCTTAGTCTTTTCTCACATAACAATAGGTAGTTAATAGCTACATAAAGATTACTTCAATTTCATATTTACTTAGTACTTAAGCCGAGATAACGACAAAACCATTAAAGGAAGGATAAATTTAAATCTCACGTTATCACAAATGATATTATAAAGTGTACTTAAATTTATAATTGAGACAATTATTCTGTTGATTTTAGCGATACTATGATATATAAGAGTACATAGAATAAACATACATAATAGAAGTATATACACACGTACATAAAGTTATATGGAATATATAATATAATATTGTTATAAAATATAATATACACTACAATATATAGGTACTATCTACTATATACTCATATATTAATAATAAATATAATAAAATAGTAAAAACTAGAAAAATTGGATAATTTTTAACAAATCTATATTTTATTTAATTACGCACCACAGTCTGTATAGTACTGAAGTAAATATTAAAATTAAAAAATAAACACTTTATTTAAGAATAATATTATATCAGGTACAAAACATTAAGCATATATTAAGAACAGTAAAGTAGATCAAAATAAAGCATATATGTCAATATATCTCATTAAAAAGGGTATATAAATAGTCTATATTGAAATAGAATTTAGAATTACTACGAGTTGTGTATGACACATACACACAATTAAATGAAGTGAAGCAGGTAGTAGTGCCTGAAGTAGTGTCTGACAGCACCTACAGTGGATTACATCCGAGATAAAAAGATTTTTCAATTTGGCTTTGGCAGAGTGTGAGCGTATAAGGTTAATTAGAAACTAATAAGATCTACCGATTTCCACAATATAGGTAATTAGTTGTGGATTCGATTCCCAATCAGAGAATGAATGTGCTATATTCATTTCCATCCTCTCGTAAGGTATATAGTATGGCGTTGAGTCCCGCCACTCAACACACAGTATCTCTAATTTACGCGGGAAGTG
Source organism: Dione juno (assembly GCA_037127375.1). NCBI lineage: Eukaryota > Metazoa > Arthropoda > Insecta > Lepidoptera > Nymphalidae > Dione > Dione juno. The sequence goes on from JAXRJS010000043.1 coordinate 5,016,030, forward strand.
GAGAACGTTATGTTCTTTCTATCTACCTATATGCAAGTCAATATCGGAACTATTGTAAGTTGTTCGTATATTATCATTCAAATGTATGAGAAATAAAAACTCCACGCTCAGTTTCTAGGTCAAAAGCAAAACGACACGTTTTAATATGCCCGCTTTTCACACAAAAAACAAAGAAAAAAAATAAAATATTTCTTTCCAAAGCTTGCAATGAAATACCTCTTACAATTTGTGTGAATAGAAAGTGAATCTGGCATTGAATTTAAATGCTTGCAGAAAATAAACGCTACATTAATTAAATAAAGTACTTTGCCTTAGAACATATTTTCTCAATTTAAAAGATGTGACTGAAAACTCAGGTACTTGAGAAATATAATAAATATAATTTAAAATGTTTAAATTTTACACATATTAGATTAGAGGATCTTAATTCTTTGAACTTTTTTTATCTGGTAATATCTCTCTCTCTCTCTCTCTCTCTCTCTGTGTGTGTGTGTTGGTATCTAGAGGAGATTCACACAACATTAAAAATAAATATATTAAATTATATACAGTATTTTTGGGGACAATGTAACCCTTTCATTGATTTATTTTGCATTGATTAATTTATTATACACAATAATTTGAAGATTTGCTTAGTTTGGGCAACGGTAGCTATAACTCCGTCCGTAGTTTTTGATTTGAAAAAAGTTAAGTGTAACGTTTACGTACTTCATATATTTCAGTATTGACTTAATTTGAATTTTGACATAAAAAAACTAAATTTGGCAATCAAACCAATATCAATAATAAAAAAATATTTGCTAATTAGTGTGACTGCGGACAATAATTATGTTTTATGTATATATATATATACATACAATATTATGTATATTATTTCATAATATATAAATAAGAAGCTATTTCTTTGCTTACTCGGTTATAACAATTATTAAACACTATATCTTAGTATTTTTGAGAAACGCAGACAGGCGGTTTCTAATACGCTATAAAATATATTTATTTTAATTTTTTATTTTGAACTGTTGAGAAATAAATAAAAATAATAAAAATATCATATTTCAATGTTAAATAAATGAAATTTTATTTAGCAATGTTAATACAATCGAATTCTATCGGTGTGTGACAATCGGGTGGCGTCAACGAGCTTAAATTGACTAAATTGTTAACGACTTTGAATTTTAGTAGCTCTCGATATCGCTACGAGAACTGTAGTTAGGCTGATCGGAAGAAATGTCTTATATATTTATTATTTATTTAGGAATATTGTTTCTAGTTGGTTTTAAAAACTAGTAATAGCTAATGCTAGTTCTAGTGCTTGGCTTTGTCCATACATCCTACTACATAATATGCCTACATGCAAATTGGACTGTATTTATTAAAGCTATAAATAAAATTTGTCATCAACAAGTAAATTAATTCATTTATATTATCTATGAACAATCAAACATAAAATCTAATAATTTATATTTTCTCGATACTTCACTACAGAATTGTCAAATAAAATTAAAAAAAAAACATCTAGATAATATTCCTATCCGAATCATATTAATTTCCAGACAAACCCGGCACAATTTCCCAGTATTGTAAAGCGTTGTTCCAACATAAATCACTCAACATAAATCATTTATTGTTATGGTGTCACTTTCACTCAATAAGGCAATAATCGTGTTAACCCGTGGTCGTTGATCCCTCGGCCCGAAGGGAATCCGAATTTAGGTCGAATGATCATTGTAGGTGATTGACTGTGCGAACTTGACTCATGAGCACAGCATTAGGTAGCCCTACAATATGCTGTACGGCCAATAATACTAGTATTGTTTAGCATTTCCAATTGTAGATATTATTTTTGAACGTAAGCTATTCATTTTATATATTTACGAGCTGTATCCTGATATTTCTTTTGCATGGGGTATTAAACTTAAAATCCGTTTCTTTCCAGTTCTCGTAATTTCGGGAAATTCTCTCTTAGTACATAGCAAACTAAGCTTTGCTACCTAAAGTAACGAAAAAAAATTATATTATATATATATACATATATATATATATATATATATATATATATATATATATATATATATATATATATATATATATATATATATATATATATATATATATATATATATATGTTATATACATATCTATAGATTCTTCTATTTCTTTCTTCACTCATACTTTATCCTTATGACGTATTTTGCATAAATCTAGTGTTAAGATATTTTGTAGATTTGATTTTCAATTAATTACAAAAATATTGTGCCCATCGTGGCGCAGCGGGAAAGTGTCTGACTGTACACGGTGGTTAAGAGATAGATTCTCACTCGGGGTTTTTTATTTTATTTACCCACTCTGGAAGACAAAGTACGGCGTTGAGTTCCGCCATGTCCATATACCTATACTGCTAGAGGATAGAGTGAAACTTAAAAAAAATACTATACTTTTAAGCCATGTCCTTAAAAGTAACAAATATTGCATTATATACTTACAATACGATGTAATGTCGCTATTGTTATTAACAACGTTCATACGCACGCAATGATAATAAATTAAAAGTTTACATAATTTTTCAATAATTAAATTTGAACAAATATTTTTATTACTTTTATTATGTAAGTTTTGAACGTTGAAATGATATAAGTATATATAGTAATCAAACCACATGAACAAATAAATTTATAAAAAACGGGACTATAATAAATACCGCGAGTGGGGTTAGAAACCACACCAACCCAGCCCAGTCACACGCTATCCACTGCGCCACGATGGTCACAATTTACACTTGGATGCTTACTTAAGTTTATTCTGATAAAATGAGATTAAAAGCGGTAGAATATCAAATTTACGGGATTATGGAGAGTATCTTAGAAGGACGGCAATCAGTCCTAAGGACGTGGATGGAATTAGGTTCTATTACGCTAACACGCGATCGCTGTAACGTCCGAAAGTGGGTTATGTAATGCTGCAAATTCTTCGTTTTTTTCGTAAACATATCGTTGAAGGATTAATATTGTATTGTTAAAGTATGGTTCGTAAATAATCCATAATTTTATATTCATTTGTATAAGCAAAATTTTGATATTGTAGGTTTACCTTGGAAAATATACTTATATCATCACTTTGTCTATCACTATTGAAGAGGTACTATCCCACCATACATTGTTTTATTATAACTTAAAAGTTATTGGCGGCGTTTTTTAGGAAAGCTACCGATCGGCCCTGATTTTTCCGACATAATAAGTTTGCACAAAACCTAAACATATACACTAAAATCTTCCTCAGGGATCCCTATCCCTGTTGTTGAAAACTGTATGAAAATTCATCTAGTACTTTTCGAGTTAAGCGCGAACAGACAGATAGACAGACAGACAGACAGGAACGCCGGGGGACTTTGTTTTATTATATGTAGCGATTATTAACTTTCAATGACTTGTCATTTATCGTATGAGTCAAATTACAAAACGCAAATTTTTAAATGACGTTGGGCTTTGAACACTGCCTATATACATATCTTTCACCTTTGGTGGGACATGACATATTCTAAGTCCCGGAAGTAACTTTGACCGCAGATGCAATGGAAACGATTGTACGTAATGTAATATAGACTATTAGTGTAGTATAGTCTTCTTTGATAAATGGACTATGTGACAGAAAAATAATTTATCGAAAGCGGGACCAACTAAGCAAACAAAAACAAAAAAATATTAGTATAGATTCATTATAAATTTCATTATAAATACGGACATGCAATAGATAGTAATTTTAAAATAAAATGCTAAATCAGCGACTTGTAGATATTTATTTAGCTACTCGATAGTAATTTGTAAGAAATTTCTCATATAACTTTTATTTTAATAGAGATTAAAAGGGTCAAATAATAAAATTTCACACATGTACCTATTACATATATATATATATATATATATATATATATATATATATATATATATATATATATATATATATATATATATATATATATATATATAGCTTTTGCGGGATGCTACCTACACACGTACATTAGCGGACACCTACTTACAAGGCCCTCGAACCCTGAACCTCGGGCACCATGAGTGTCTATGGCCACACGTCTACGGCCACTTGCTCGTTTGCTTCCCTCTTACATAAAAAAGAAAAAAAATAAATAATAATCTAGCCAATAGCAGGACATCCCAGGCAGGAGGATCTCTCTGAATGGAGCTCTATCTTAGAAATATCCCGCTTACAAATCGACGCTTTGTCACTGTGCCCCTATTCCCATTTATGTTTAAATATATGTTCACAATACGATAATTGATTTTAAACTCGTACCAAATACCACAATAAAAGGTTACGAAACGGTAGACACTTTTTTATACTTCTCAGCTTCAAATCTGAAAGTATATAATAAAATAAATATCAACAGAATCAATCAATGCACAGTCCTTGAGTAAATAATATAAAAATTTCTCATTACAACAATTTCTCAACATTACGAGTCAATACGACTCGCCGTAAACTAAATTACACCTTTGTTATGAAACTTTGCGTTTACTTTTATAAGATTAGTTTTTGCTTCCATTGTGTATTTATGTATTATAGTGACGCCATCGTCGTTCAGTTGTAATGTCAGAAATTTGTTGAATGTGAAAAAAAAATTATTAAGCTGAATCTTAAGTTCCTAACCTGTACGAGCTTGTAAAAAAACAAGAGTACTGAGAGCACTGGTGATAATGCCATAATGTAACAAAATTCTATTAGAGGGACAATCCTTTAAAGAGTTTTAGCGAAGTTAACGAAGGTTATTGAGCCAAGCGAAGTCCTTATAAGATTTTATGGGTTAGGCAAACGAAATCTGAAATATTTAGATTTCGAGGCTGAGTGGCCAAACCTTTGTCACATAAATAATAAATTAAGCTTATGATAATTAGAGGGTGCCTTCGTATCGCAATGTCACAGCGTAGGACTGTAAGCGTGACGGTTTGTGGGTTCGATTCCCACTTGAGGAGAATGAATTATTTTCATTTTCTTCGCTCTAGTATTAAGACAAAACGCTAAGTTGACTTCCGTCAGTCACTTTCCACTTTTTGAGACTTATTCGGACACAAAGTACTTTTAACTATTTCTATATCCCCTTAAATGAGATTTGAACCAACTATTAACGTATTTTCTCTTACTAAACTACAATGACATTTTGTGGCAATAGTATTTCTTCTTACGTGTCTGATAGTAACACAAGTGGCGTGTGATAAATATTGATGAGTTGCTAATTCTATGTCAATCTGACACGCTCGTCTTTTAGGCAAGTATTCATTACTGCAATTTTACTACAAAATATTCGTAATAATGATTGTTTTCTAACGTTAATAAGGTTTAACTTGAAAACACTTTTAAAATTGAGCAATATAGATAAAATATACATCTGTCAAGTGCGAGTCGGAGTCGCCACCCGATAATTTCATGATTGTATATCACTGTGATGAGCAACCATTAATACTTGACAAACTGAAATTTGCGGCCGAATGTACGGATTTTGTATGAAATGAACTTCAAATAATGGTTTTTTAACACATTTTACACATATATATATTTTTTAATTTTATTCCTTTATACGCACGTGTTCTTACTTCTTGCAAACTGTTATTGTTCTAGGTCAGCGAGAAATATCCTATAGGGTTAGATTAGGCAGTGAATTTGATAACCTTAAAGGAGAGCCTGCAAGAGGATCATTCTGGCCCTTCTGCAAGTCATTAAGGCTGTGGGTGCCCTAGAGCACCCTAAAAGTGAAGGTGGCCTGCGATAGGCGGGTCTTCCATCGACGCGTCGTAGTTGCATGCGCAAGCGATCCTGCGACGTCATATGTAGATGGAGAGGGTTTCCGCTGGGTTTTAGTGGGTAGGATCAGACTTACCGGCGAGTCCCACAGTACCGCCCGCTTTTCGCGGACGGTCTGCATAAACGCATTTCCCAGCGTAATAAAAAAAAGGCAGTGAATTTGATACAAAATGCGGTAAAAATGAAGCTTCTCTGAATTGTCGTAACTCTTGGTTGCACTGAATTGAAGTATATTTTTTATCTGGTCATTAATTCCAATATCAATTCTTAACAGACATACATATATACTAAAGAACACCAAAGTCATTCTATAAGGGTTCAGTTGCTTCCTTTTGAGGTATGGCACGTTATAAACATAAATATACAATATAATATATACTAAATAATGTCGTCGTAATATAGAAATGTCACATGCTGTCCATCATGTTTGCTCGTTATTTTTTTATAATTTTAAATGTTGTGTATTAAGTCGACAGACACTAACTGACTGACTGACACACGGTGACGGACGGTATTATTAAATAATATTTTACTAGCTATTACTTGCGGGTACGTCTGCTATGAGTTAATTATTAAATTCGAATTTCGAACCAGTAGTTACTGCGATAAGCACGTTTAACTGAACAAAGTCACTAGCATTATAATATTTCTATAGAAACATTGATGTTTATGTTAACAGTTATATCATAGGTATAGGTACTCGTACCTAACTACAAACATTCATAGAAATATGGTTTAATTTTGTGAACGCAATTTCATTTTCCCCAACGGTTGTCAGAGTTTTGATGGATTTTGTTCGGGAGGCCATGTATTTTTTATCGACTGCACCCAGCTGCTATATGCAAATGAAATAGAAAATATTCATGAAGTTTAGTTTAGTGAATATTTTAGTGAAAAAAGAGAGAAAACGCATTTGTTTGTTTAAGTCGACTTTGTTGTTGTTGCAAATAAATAAACTAGCGAGTGTAATAAAATATATATATATATATATATATATATATATATATATATATATATATATATATATATATATATATATATATATATATATATATATATATATATATATATATATATATATATATATATAACTATTTCTCTCTCATTTGTTATTTATCGTACCTCAGTATTAATAACCAGACTTGGCAATTTATGAAACATATGGTGTTGTGTTTTAGAGAAACATAGAGAGCTCGTGACATTTTCTGCATGCTTAGACAAAATTATTTTTTTATATTAATTTTTCTTTATATTATCTCCATAATAATTTTGCAGGTGATGTAAAGAAATATAACAATTTCAAAATTTAACAGAAACAGTGAGCTGACCGTAGAACTTGCCAGGGGGATAGCCTGACGAGAAGTGAGAACGACGTTTTTGTTGATATTTCCAGCTATGGCAACAAAGAATTGGCCGATTGGCAAGTGGCAAAGAGATGACGGGGTCACAGACGCATATATGACTACGTAAAAAACGCTGATATTTTATAGTAAAATTAATAAATAATACCGATTGTGTAGAATGAGCAGTGCTATACCTGCGCAGGCCTTATATTTGACCCGATTGACCCGATTGATTCAAAGGTACATACGATATAAATTAACATATTTGGTTTCCTTGCATTACCTCTTCAATCCAATCTTAAAAAATGTGCTTCATTTGTTAGATAAGATACTGAAGCGTTTACTTAAAATACATAATTACAAGGAAGTATCGTATAAAAATTAAGCGTAATCAATCAAGTATTCAAGTCCGTCTAGTCGATGTCTATAATGTATAGTTATATGACGGCACTATATATATATATATATATATATATATATATATAGATATATATATATATATATATATATATATATATATATAAATATATATATATATATATATATATATATATACATATATTTTATCGTTTATTATTTTACATCATTTTTCACAAATGTTACTATAATAATTAACTTACAATGTACAACATACAAATAACATTACTTTACCAGGTTATAAGCACCTTTAAAAGAATGTACCCCCGGTAAAGATTAAACACTTTTTACATCTTGTAATAAATATATGAATCAACTCACAAGCAATTATTTTCTATCAGGGATTTAATACTACAAAATCCATTTATTAATAGCAGAATTTCATTTATATATATATATATATATATATATATATATATATATATATATATATATATATATATATATATATATATATATATATATATATATATATATATATATATATATATATATATATATATATATATATATATATATTTATTATTTTTTTCTTTTTTTTAATATTAATTTATATGAATACTATCTAAACCAATTCTTATGAACTATAATATTCACTAGCAGATAGAAAAGGCTGTGAAGCATCATTTAGGCTACTATTTTACGTGGGAAAACGCCCAATACTGAAAACTCGCGTTGTAGGTAAAAAACGTGTGTGTACTGGCCAGATTAATTATTGCTTATAAAATGTTTTATAGATAAAGTGAATCGAAAGGAAAAATTGAAAAAGTTATAAGTATATAATAATATTAATTACTTTAATTTATTTACTTAATAATTATTTACTTAATAATTATAATTTATTTACTTAATAATTATAATTTATTTTACTTCATTATTTTATTAGATTTACCTATATAATAATATTAGAGTAAATCTGAAGACATCGGCTAGTCTAAGTATATATAAAAACGCGAAGTTCAAACTTAGGCACTTATCGTATGCCAATAAATGACGTTAGTGAAATAATTTAACGTCAGTTGATTCGATGGCGCGAGACGCACCGTCGCCGACGTCTTCATACCTAATTAACAGCATACCGACCTTCAGTACAATACCAAGATGAATTTCGTTTAACTATTTATACACTGTTTCTTTTAATTTTGATGTTCATTTTAAATTTACTTTGTCAAATCATTTATTATACATGCGACTAGATTTTGCATGCGACTTCGCCCGCGTGGTCGGGGTTAACATTGGCCACAGATACTGAGTTACAAAAAAAATCTATACACCTGATGTAATATAGCCTAATAGTCTCGATAATTTAATAGTCCAAATATATTTTTTTTATTTCTCAGTACCTGAGACTGGGACGTTCGAGTAAAAAACCTTTTCAACATTATTACAAAGTATAATGTGTTCTATTAAGTACTGGTAGAGGTTATATTTATTTTAAATCATGTTTTCATTTCCACAGTATGTTAAGAAAAAACACAGTGTGTGAAAATTAGTAAAAAAAATTTAAGAATGAGAATGTGATTTAGTAGTTTATTATTTACTTTATAGTCACATTCCTAGGAAGCCTAGTCTTCTCCGCTTTCCGCCTTTCGAGACATTGCGTGTTGAATGTCGGAAGTCATCGCCGCCTTGTTACCACAGCGAAGATAATTCATCCTCCCCAAGTGGGAATCGAACTCACAAACGTCGCGTGTACAGTGCAGTACAGTGCCACGACGGCCTCTTATTATTATAAAGTTGAAAATTGTTAGATAGTCATGCCGAATATATTATAAAGCAATAATTTGTTTGACCTATTTAAACAGCAATAAAAATTCATGATAATTTACTTTGTCTTAATATATATTAATATATATATTAATATTCATATTCATATATATATATATATATATATATATATATATATATATATATATATATATATATATATATATATATATATATATATATATATTCACTAACGTGCATATGGTTTTAATTCCATTCACCTACGAAACCCTTAAAAGTAAAATATATTAAATAACTTTATAACCATTTATACTTCCTTCTAGTGTTACGATGTATCCCTCCTATAAAGGGGTAGACAGAGAGAACTTACTGTTACAAATCTCTCCGTAGTAAAATGAAAACAACTTATTATCAACTTATTTTATTATAAACAACTTATTTTTTAAAATTAATTATTTATTTATTTTCTATTTTCTTAAATGGGCTTCGAACCCACCATCACGCTTACAGCTAGACGTCCAGTACGCTACGGGGGCGTTAAATCTATATAAATGAAAAAATAAATGTATAGCATTTTATGGAAAACACAAACCCCTTGCTACAAACCACATGCAGTTAGTACCAAATCAAAGTGCAATTTACACAACAATAGGACGTTCGCGACTCGTAACCTGTTTACTACACGTTGTTGAATGTATGTACTTGTAAAGTATATATGCATTTATACTTTAACGTAACGTTTGTAATTGAATAATGCATACATCTTTTAAATGTGCTAATACTTCAACTGCATCTGTAATATAGATGAATATCCTTGCATTTATTGAAACACATATAAAATCGGTTTTCGTCGGGGCCCCCGTGAGGAGGCGCCCAGGCCCTCCCTAGGCACTTGTATATCTGTATATCTTTCTGTAATATTTCGGGACAGAAAAAACTAACACAGAATCTTATAATAAGCTTCTACAGTTACTTTTTGACAATATTAGCTGTTAAATATGCTTTCTAATACGAATGTTTAGGTGTCTTCGAATTCAATGTTGGTTAATTGGTGGTGTATGTGGACATACAAGATACAAATAAGTAGGGCTAGGGTGGACCCTAGCCCTACTTATCCCTACGTTGTTTGTCAGTAAAATTGTGTGGTAGTAATTTTTGGCTATAAAAATGAAAATTTGCACAAGATTCTCTGAAGATCTGAAGATGCTCAAAACTAATCTCACGAAAAATATAACAAGATACCATTTTTTGTTTTTTGCATTTGAAAAATAATTAAATCATATACCTCCAGGCACACATTTGTATACATATTATATGTAAATTTCACGTCACATTGTCATTATGAAACTGGAAAATAGCCAGCCTTTGGAAAATATCAATATACTCGTATACGCCAATGCTGGCCAGATATAAGATACTTCAGGATGAAATTAAAATAATTGGTTGCGCCGCGGTGGAATCGAATCTCCGATAGCCGCGTTCCAAGTAAGACATCCCAGAGTCCCACTGCCACATGATTACAGTCAATTTACATAATGGTACTTAATAGCCTCCATTATATCAGTATAATTGAGTGGCTTAACCATCGGTCGCTACACAATGTTTACAAAGATGTACTTTTTTATTTATTGAAAAAATGTTTTACAGTATATATACAAATGGAAAATTTGGACTACTGCCAACGTTTTCTATAATATTTAATTTGATAGATTTCATGTATTACTATATCTGTATATTAATACGTGAAGCATGCATTTTTGGAAGATTATGAAATTTACTTATAGTTTATGTGTAGGAGAAGTGCAGAATAATGCTTATAAAGTACATTAAATCAATGAATTAAATATTAAACACACTACCATATGTTTAACGTCAAGGGATCCTCTAGTATTATGTAATAATATTTATAATTGCACTTTAAAACTTTTTATTCCTCTTGTGTGATTATATTAAAATACAGCGTTGAGACGACTTAACAAGTATCTATAATATGTATATATATATATATATATATATATATATATATATATATATATATATATATATATATATATATATATATATATATATATATATATATATATATATATATATATATATATATATATATATATATATATATATATATATATATATATATATATATATATATATATATATATATATATATATATATATATATATATATATATATATATATATATATATATATATATATATATATATATATATATATATATATATATATATATATATATATATATATATATATATATATATATATATATATATATATATATATATATATATATATATATATATATATATATATATATATATATATATATATATATATATATATATATATATATATATATATATATATATATATATATATATATATATATATATATATATATATATATATATATATATATATATATATATATATATATATATATATACTATATCAGCGCCGTCTTAGCTCACTTTGGAGCTCTTAAGCACGCACGTATGATCATGAAACACGTTATACGTTCACAAGTCGTCCAGGGTCCCGTGAGGAGGCCCAGGGCTTCCTTTGCTGCGGACACCATGTATAGATTAGCAAAAATGAAACTGACATTAGGACTGATTAATTTACATATTTTAGATTTATCTGTCACACATAATTACAATACAAAATTTTGTTATACAATTTAAAAAAAGTAACTAAAATAAATATATTTTTTTATTTACTTCACTAACTCATTTTATGCAACTGAAAGTGCATTTGATTACGTCTCATTACTGAGAGATAATGCGTTTGAACACGATGTAGGTACTTGCCGATACGTAGCGTGATGATCGTAATAAATGGTGAAGCAAACTGCTGTGTATACTTAGGTATAGGTATATATACCTATCTACCTACCTACTATATTAGCTACATAATGATATATCATTATGTAGCTAATACTAGCATAAGCTTAATAGCTACTTGCGTGATGCAGTTTAATACAATACGTGAATGACGGTGTTACAATAATGTTATCTAACCATTACGTTTACGATGCTGCGAAGTGTTCTATGTACAGTAGTTTACGAAGAGAGAGAGAACAGAGATCCCGTTCTCCATTTTCCAATCGAATCGCACACATTGTGTGTTGAATGGCGGAAATTAAAGCCGCTGTTGTCTTACGGTAGCGCGATAATGAAGGTAATTCCTTTACTCGAGTGAGAATCGAACTCATAACCACTGTGTAATGCCCAGTTATGTAGTTTATGCTGTTAGACTAATTTACATTGGTCTTGTTGAATTTTATAATAAATAATAATGAATATTATTTTTGTCATATATATTAATATTAAAGTCTTAATGATAACATCTTCATTGAACGACTACTCTATTGAATTACTATCATATCTTTCTTATTCTTTTTAGGGTTCCGTACTTCCAAAGGAAAAAACTAGTTAAGCGCAACAGAATTTTTTTATTGTATATGAAGTTTTTAATACAATTAGTCTATTTAATTATTTCGTCATTAGAATATAAAGAATTTACATTTTAAGAATTCAAAGAAACATAATACATAACAGCAATTTCTGTTTAATAATCCTAACTTATTATAAATTAGTTTTCATATAATGAAATATTTAATCTCTTCCTTTTAATAAGCGCCCTCTATTTTTGATTAATACATATAATTGTAAATAAGCTTACTGCTATTGCACACTAGATGTCGCTTTCATATAAATATACATTGTGTTGTATAAATATGCATAATATTTTTTATAAATATTACTATAGTTGATTCGATTAATACAAGTATTAAATTATATTATTATTATTATTGTAAATACAATTAATTTTTATATTGTAAATTTATTGTTAACGTATAAAATTATTTATTTAATATTGTAAAATCCATTCTTATCATGCTAGATGGCGTTACTAGACTCATTAACGATGAACTATTTTGTATTGAAATCTCGAAATTGAAATATTAGTTATTTCTTTTTGTTCTTCAATGGAATCAATAAAATTAAAAAAATTTAACTAAAGATATTTTGAAATATTACTTCATAAATACTTACTTTGTTTTAATTTAAGATCTAAAGGGTAGAAAATTATCAGTATATTCTTTATTTTAAATTTTCTCTTCATATTCATGATGATTATTGATAGAGACCACCGTGTCGTAGTGACAGCGTCTGACAAACGCAGCGGTGTTGGGTACTATCTCTATTTGAGGGAAATAATTATTTTAATTTTCCCGCACTAGAAGTATCGTGATCTAGGTTCTCTGTGCCTAATCTCCATAAAAATCGCTGTTAGAACAACACTACATATTATAGGTATTCAGAACATTCAACTGTATAGATTTTGTTTGTAAGGAAACAATTAAAAGAAAATATTAATAATTTTACATCTTTAGAAAATATTCGCGTATCATAGTAGGTCCTCAGCGGAAGAAGAAGAACTGTATATGTATAAGCTTAGACGAGAAGAAGCTCCTTGAGAATCCCATGTACTCATCTTGCTGGTGCCCGTGGCTTACGACCCAAGTGTAGGCTTAACAGGCCATATTAAACGCACATTACGCCCGCCTACACTATTCGAGCTCCTCTCGACACCATTTTTTTTTTACCAAAACCAAATTATTTTTAGCTTTAGGCAGGCTAGAAGGGTAGATAGACAAATCTCATCTGTATTTTAGATATTGCGGAGCTTAGTACAGCGCAATCTGAAATGATCCTATACCGAATTACACTCGACAATATAGCTCACTAATAATTACTTTCAGTGAAGCATAGCTTATTTCAATTTTAATTAATTTTTATCTATTGTCCGAAATCCTAAATGTGTTGTTAATTGAGTTCATTGACCCTAAGTGAGAGCAAAGACCTGAGACAAATGATCATGATAGGAATCTGGAAATGGTTTTTAAGGATCCGTACCTAAATAAAAATTAAATCTTTGTAGAATCACTATGTTATTCATCTGTCAGTCTGTCCGTGTGTCTGTGTGTGTTTGTTTTTTATAAATATTTTTTTTGTTTATATATAAATATATATATATATATATATATATATATATATATATATATATATATATATATATATATATATATATATATATATATAATGTAATTTATGATTCGATTTGTTATTTTAAAATTGAAATTATAGCTTTTTTTTTTAGTTTAACAAAGCTTTATGTTTGTGGATTTAGGACTCGTTCATGGGACTTCGAATTTGCTGAATATATTGTATAGTTACTTTTAGATGTTCACCAGGTTTGATAAGTCAAAGTAAATTGTCATATATTCTTAATGCAATGCCTTTAAATTGAATTTAATTTGGGGAAGCGAAGAGCTAACGCATGTAACTAAATGGACTATACTAAAAATATAAATTTGAAGAACGCTTTAATCTCAGGAACTACTGGTTCAAATTTTTAAAAAAATTGTTGTATTTAATAGTAATTGTCTGAGAAAGATTCCGATTCTTTTCCAGATAACATCTTCTGATGTGCCTTTTAAAAACTCCGCTTAGCATATCTCTCTCCATACCTATTTAATTACTTTAACCATAGATTTTTTATCTCAATTAGAATTCGAACCTACAACCATCGTGTGTACAAATCCTACCTATATGAATATATATTGAGGAAAATTCAATTATTGTATACAGTTGACGTCACGGCAATCTACATTTTATATAGAATCTTATAAACTATCAAAGAATTTACATGGAAAGCTTATCGAAACACGACGTCTACCATGACCTCAATAAACATAAAGGCACAATGTGTATACAATAAATGCAATAATGCATTTACGTATTTTTTGCTTAGCGTAGGTACATCTTGCATATTATAAGAACATGTGGGGATAGAATTATCACTATTGATTGTAGAATTAACTTAAATTTTCCATATATTTAACTGTTTCATATAAAGTACAGACAGATTTTGTCAAATTATGGAGCGGATTTTAATGTAGTTTTCACTCATAATATTCTAAAGAAGGTTTGTATGTATAATTATATATAAGTATTATACATATAAACATATACAATATAAATATCAGTATTGAAGATTTGTATTGTGATTTTATACATTTTTGTACACTTATCCGGCAAAATGGGAAATAACATAATATGCCTATTAGGTACTATTTTCGACTTTTATGTGGCTTATATGATATTGGTCGATAATTATACTGTAAGATTTAAATAAAAAAGAAGATAAATATCAATATATGTATACTCGTATATTGCAATATACATGAGAAGAATCTACTTAGCATTCCATGGATTCACTGTGCTAATAGGAGAGAGAGAGGAGAGAGAGGAGAGAGAGGAGAGAAAGAGAAGAGGAGCTCAGAGTAGCGTCTGGGTTTTGAGACCAAGTGTAGGTACTAGTAAGTAAGTAAGTGTAGGTACACTACCTAATCAAATTCGAAATAATTCTACCACTGCCGCCTTATATTACTTCAAAGCAGGGCTAGTACAACATTAAACATTCTTACCCACTAAGAAAATGAAACTATTTCTTGTCCCCTAGTGCGAATCGAACCCGCAACCGTCGCGCTCGTGTGTTTCACACACTGTGCCGCTACGCTACGACGGGCTCACAGAGCGCAACAGTATTACACAAAAGTTCTAAACGAATACGTGTTCTGTTTATTTGTTATTGTTTTGTTTATGTATGTCATTGCCGTGGAACAGATTACGAGACGTTTCTTAAGAATTACTATTTTTTATTCCATATATACAGGATTAAGTAAATATATAATTACTATAAGTGAAAACTAATATGATATGGTTTTTGTGATTTGGTAAGGCAAATGATAGCGGTCAGTTCTGCCATATTCGAGGGCATCGGAGAACGGAGAGTCACGGAGAGATTCCTCTCTCTACATTACTATATCCGGGATAAAGATTAAATAAGAAAAAAATAAATAAGTGAACACTAAAAGGCTTTAAGAGATCGAGTGTTGAATATGCTCACTCCTATTCTAATATTTTTTTAATTTAAGTCGCGCATGTGATGAAAATGAAAATTAAATTATTTCCCTCGAGTGGAAATTGAACTCGTGACTAGTGAGTGCGCAGACTCTGTCTCTGGTAGTCAAGGAATATTGATACAAATAATGTATGAATTTGAACCTGCGACTCTCTTAAATAACTTCACATAAACCGGATATCTTAAGAATGTAAATAAATAAAAAAACATGTACATTGGTATTTGGGAATTACTTTGAGGTGACTAAGAAAAACAAAATTAACATAACTAGATAAGTAAGATTTTAAAATATATACATGTCCAATATAAGCTATTATACATACATATATGTCAAAGTAAAACCCCGTAGCACTGACACTCCTTCACTTGCCTAGACAAACTTATAATATTAATTCGTCTATATTTTCAATTCAATATTTTATAACAAGAATTTCGACATTCAATATTTTAAATACAATAAAGTAATATATATTTGTCTTACAATTAGTTAAAGTCTATACCGATAGCTGCTACTATCAGCAATGCTAACACTGTAAAAAATGAAAACTCAAAAAAAAATTATCTTTATCTTTCAAGTAACAAAAAGATACGACACCAAAATTTTGAGTAAGTCTAACTTAATTATTATATTGTAATTATTAATAGGTTCCTTACCTACCTATACATATATATATATATATATATATATATATATATATATATATATATATATATATATATATATATATATTATATATATATATATATATATATATATATATATATATATATATATATATATATATATATATATAACATATATATGGATATGTATACATAAATATTCATTCAAGTTACACAGTTTGCCGACCGATACCGTTGTCTACCTGCGAATGAGTCACAGACTACGCCCACGGACGTATAGGTACAGTGCCACGCATAAATAAACCGAGATTTTTTATAAAATAATTTTAATGATCGAAATTTTTTACCATTACTTAGTCAATACTTTAGGTATAAACTTATTAAATATAACAGCGCTGCAGCGCGCAGTTTTTAATTATGAAGTTGAAATTCAAGTTAATGAAGTTAAATTATGCAGCAGAACCTTGGGATTTTAGGGGAGCATTAGATTTCTTGAGAAGTCTACGGGATTGGGATGAAATGGGATTAAAATTCTATAACCCACGCAGACGAAGCTGCGCGTTACAGCTTGTATCAAAACAGTGCTATGTTGACTATATATCGTTAATATTGTATACTTCCATGCGTATGTCAAACCGTGGTATATGTAATGCAACTTTAAGATTAATACAGATTATTATTTATTAAGAAATAAATCATTTTTTGTCCTATTAGAGTTAAAAAAACATGATTATAATTTGCTTAATATATTTTATACGTGCTTATGATTTTTTTTTATTAGGACCGGCTTTATTGGTCTTTTTTATAGGTACTTCAGTAACGTAAATATATATATATATATATATATATATATATATATATATATATATATATATATATATATATATATATATATATATATATATATATATATTTACTTTTATCATAATACTTTTTTTTCAATTCAATCATATTACTTTAATTAGAACCAGATACATATCTGGTTCTAATTTAGGCATTTACTTATCTATATATTTTCTTATATATATATGATTTTTTTTAAGAATCACTGTAGGTTTATCTCAGGTTCAAATCGAATCGAGGAAAGAATCTTCTGCTATTGCATGCACTCATAATAATAATAATGTCCATTAATAATCTAAATAAATTGCATCATGAGGGCGAGGTAATGAATTATTTCCAATATATATATATAAATTAACAACCGCCGTCGAGGTTAAGTTCCGCTATTCAACACAAACAGAGTGTCTTAACACTAGGCTCCTTCTAAGGTTTCCTCTACCTACGGTTCCCCTCTGCATACCCTGCTATGTGCAGGAAACAGCGTGAAATAAAAAATTAAAAAAAACACAAACTATGTCTCGAAAATTGGACACAGTGTGGGGATCGGAGTGTCTTAGCAATACACTTAACACCCTCTGCCTACCTACTTACATATGTATATACATGATACAGTGTGAGGCTAAATAAAATGATTCCAGCTATAGCTAATAGTCTTCACGATAGTACATTGAGGTAAATCGATCTGGACATACATGTCCACATACACGTGTATAATAACAAATATAATGAGCAAAGGGTTTCAGTATTAACTGCATTATATAAGAGAAAGCTAATTATAACAGAACTCACGCATTATTTCATACTATATAATGTTTGTGATTATAAAAATTTATGGATGTATGTACAGTATGTACTTTTATATTGTAAATATTGAATACTCGTATATATGTCTAGCTATCATTGTTTACTTTATAATTAACTAACTTAAACCGTCGGCTTTGTCCTCGTGAGACATTAAAACGAAACGGTGGGTTGCCTAGCAACGATTACGTGTTATATAGCCTATAGCCTTCTTTGTTGTATGGTTATCAAAAAAAATTAAATATAAAAATAAGCATAAAAAGTTTATCTACCTATAGTATTATAATTATCATAAAATAAGGTAAAATTAAAATATTTGCAAGTATTTATTGTATCATACATTTCGTGTAGCGTGTTGGGTTAATGTAAATATCTATTCTCCTATATGGAAATTGAACCCGTAACTGTCGCGCCACACCACCATAGAAATCTCACACAAAATTTATAAAATTTCTACATTTTTTATTTTTGGCTGTATTTTAAAATAGAAATAAAATCCTAAAATTTCAGTAGAAGAAGTAGTTCTAGTAAGTAAATGTTAACAATATATAAATATCATTTTAAAATTTATACTTTGTTGTCGGTTTGTCTGTTTGTTCGTCTGTCAAGAGCAGGTCTTATATTGGTAAACATCTAAGCTTTAACATAGCAGCTTATGGCTAAACTTAATGAAAACTTTCTCATACAAAGTTTGGGCAATGTACACCTAAAGCCTTACTCACGTTACTGTGCTTATGAAATATATTAATACAATGCAAAAATGAATTAATCGAATCTAAATACAAACATGAATACCCGTCTAATCTTATAACCGTTATAAATGATTTTAGATACAACCAAATTTATACCTTTTGTTTAAGTGAAATAAGACTAAAATTACATATGAATGTTTAAAAGCTGTTTATTTGTTGGCTTACTATATTTGAACATGTGTAATTAGGGTGACTATGTTTATTATGATTGCTGTGTCATAGATTTATTTTTATTTTGATTTATCTTCATGAAAAAAAAGTGTTCATTGGATAATAACAGATAATGAAGTATTGTAATATTAGACCATTCGTGGCACAATGTCTGATAGTACACACGATGATTATGTGTTCGATTCCCAGGCAAGGCAAGGTAAAACGTGTAAGGGCTTAAATTCAGGCGGAAAGCGAAGGACAAAATGTAGTGTCATTTTAATTATTTTCTATTCGTAAATTCAAACGTATAATTATGAGTTAAGTAAAATGTGAAATCATAATTATTGAGCAAATCAAATTTATTAATACTAAAATAAAATAAAATATTTTCTGTCTGTATATATAACTTTATTCTAGTATTTAATATTTATTAATATTTTTATTGTAAGAAATTAAAGTAAAAAAAGTATAATGAATTAATTAATTATTTATGAATATACAATCACCCAATCAAATTGTTGTTTTTAAAATAACATTCCAAACATAGCTTATGATATGCAAAAGCTAGTTATAAATTTTTTAATGTACAGTTAGGTGCAAAACTGGATCAATATTTCACCTCTTTCTTTAATAACCCTACAAAAATCCTAATTTTATGGAAGTAGTAAGCTTTTGTAAGCAGTAGTAAGTGCAAAGCTATTAAAAAATATAATGATGATTGTACATGAGAAATGATTTTTAAATTTTAAACTTGTGAAGTCACATAAAAATTATATAGATAATAGATAAACTTTTAAAATATAAGTCATATTTATTTTAAATACAAAGGAATTCCAATTTCATAAGATCTTTTTTTTAAAAAAAAAGGTTGACTCCGTTTTGCACTTAACTGTATATGCACACTACACGGTACAAGTGGACGAGGCTGCGCTCAGTCATCGGCCGGCCGATGTAGGCGGCGACAGGCTGTGTCATACATATAACATATATACATACACTATATCGAAAAGTTTAACTAACCAAGTATAAGTGGAAAGTAACGGTAAGTTCTAATTTTTTTTATATATAAAGTGCTTTTAATAGTAAGTCGGTTGACATTTAGTTCGATGTGAAAAAATATTCCTCGAGATTTTTTTTAAAGAACTTTCTCTTGTGTCTATTTTAATCGTGCGGTTTGAAGTAAACATCGTTTTTATTGTGACGTACTTCTTCTTCTATTTAAAATGGTGGGTAGTATAAAATTTATAAAAAAAAAGAAAATGTCAGAGAGTCACAAATTATTACTACAAGTAATCTTAGATACAATGCTATAAATTACAAGAATTTGCATAAATTAATTATTAACCATAGAGTCCGTCGTGACGCATCGGCACAGGTTTGAATGTAATTAGACTATAAGCCCGTCGGTTGGGAGTTCGATTCAAAATCGTGGGAATTAAGTATTTTTGTATGTTTGGAAAAATTAGGCAAAAAGCAGAAAACGGAGTGTCTTAACAATAGGTTTTATCTGCTCACCGTGCTAAGCTAAGAAAATAAATATATACATATATATATATATATATATATATATAATATATATATTATATATATATTATATATATATATATATATATATATATATATATATATATATATATATTATATATATATATATATATATATATATATATATATATATATATATATATATATATATATATATATATATATGTATATGTATATGTATATGTATATGTATATGTATATGTATATGTATATATATATATATATATATATATATATATATATATATATATATATATATATATATATATATATATATATATATATATATATACACGATTAATCATTTTCGAAATTTTTTTTAATCTTATTTTACTATATTAGCTTGTAATGGAAAAAAATACGTATTATCCAAATATTTATCATTATTATACATAGAAGTGTGCAAAAGAATGTGAGTTTTGACCTCTGACATATTATAAGTTCAATCATCACGCAATACTGCTATATGTTTTGCTAATATCCGTCGACTGGGACTTACCTACGAAAATATTAAATTTATAATATAAATAAAAAAAATGTATGATCATATAACGAATGCTGTAAACGCGATTGTAGCTAGCTCTGGCGAAGACAGCGCAGCGTTGAGTTTCGCCACTCTGGGCTCAATATCTCTAATCTAAAAAACCTATAATCCTGTTATCACAATTTCTCATTTTAGACAAAGAAGAACTAGTGACAAAATTTATCTGTTTTATCGTAGCAATAATATGTTTTAGATATTGTATATTTCTTAGAGGAACGGGCACGGTGCCTGAAGTGTCTTAACACTTGGTTTTCGACTCTAGCAAAACATTTTGAATATATCAAAAGTTTATAAATTCTACATCTAGTAAGAATGTCTAGGTCAGAGCACTTGCTGCACTTAAAGTCAAGGTGCCAGGATCGTGTCAATGTCGTTATAAATAGACGTGTATAAAATATAAGCACTTGTGAACATAACATTAAGTTATTCGAGATCTAAGTAAACTATTTCAATTGATTTTTGCTTTTTAATTTTATATTTCAAATGTATATAGGATTGAGACCCTCGTGGCGAAGTAGTATAGCATTTAAGTCTGTTTGTGTTAAGTCCCGCAACTCTAAGCATAATATCTCGAATTCGGAAAATGGAAAACAGCGTTTGGATAAGCCTTCTATAAGCGGTATAAAGTGTAAAGCTAAGAATTCTATTTGCACTAATATTATTATTTTAAAACTATATTCTGTATTATTTTTAATGAATTTTATAAATATTTAATTAAATATTTTTAATATTATCTGAATATCAAATATATTAATGAAATACGTAATAAAATGTAATTAATGAAACGTAATATTCTAGACTACGTAAAAAAAAATCCAAACAAAAAATAACATGTTCGTCGCTTACTGACAAATAAGTACAAGTTACAAGAGGTAAGCAGAAAATGTGAATTAAGGACAGACGTGCCGATTTTGCTTATAATATTATATTATAATTTTGATTACCTACAATATATACATGTTCTTTATAACATAAATATCTATACGTGTGATACGTAAGCAAGTATTTAGATTTTTTTGATATTTAAGTGTCTTTTTTTTATGTTACTTATCTCAACCGTCATTAGGACATTTGTTGAGGCAAATGAATGGACTCAAAATATATTTATTTATTTATTTATATCTTGTCTTATCATTCTAGGATAGGTCAGTGAGAATCTGAAAGATTGCGTTGCTGAGCAACGGAACTCAACGCCGCGATTTTTCATACAAAAGTTTAACTTCAGAACAATCTTATTTTATTTTTTATTCTAAAATATCAGTAAATAATAGTTTAAGCTATAATATAAAATTATATTTTAATTATCGATAGTAAATTCGCTAGACATTTAAAACATTCGAGTATGTAGATAAATACGTACATAAACGATTGCAAGAAAGAGATAAGATTCTTAAAATTGTCACATAATTGCTTAGTCAATTTATGTTTCCCGTATAGCCATCAGATTTGTTGTTATTTAAATATTTTTTTTCAAGTACCTTATAAAAAACGTTGATTGTATGAGATAGCTACCTAACATTCGTCTTGTCCTCTATTCTAGTTGTTATAAAAAAATATTATTTATGAAAAAGTTTGATGAGAATCTAAGGTGAATGACCTCTCATATGACCATTACTGAATAAGTAAACTAGTCAGTAGTCGTTCTTGTACGTTAAATGTGTAATCTTAATATGTAAAACTCGTTCATTTACTGGCCTATATTGTATATATATATATATATATATATATATATATATATATATATATATATATATATATATATATATATATATATATATATATATATATATATAGATATATATATATATATATATATATAATAATATATACTATATATATATATATATATATATATATATATATATATATAATATATATATATATATATATATATATATATATATATATAATATATATATATATATATATATATTAATATATATATATATAGATAATATATATATATATAATATATATATATATATATTAATATATATATATATATATATATATAATATATATATATATATATATATATATATATCTATATATATATATATATATATATATATATATATATATATATATATAGATATATATATATATATATAATATATATATATATATATATAATATATATACTATATATATATATATATATATATAGATATGATTATCGTTTTCCTAATTTTTTAATATTTATTTTGCAATATTAGCTTGTAATGGAAAAAAATACGTATTATCCAAATATTATCATTATTATACATAGAAGTGTGCAAAAGAATGTGAGTTTTTGACCTCTGACATATTATAAGTTCAATCATCACGCAATACTGCTATATGTTTTGCTAATATCCGTCGACTGGGACTTACCTACGAAAATATTAAATTTATAATATAAATAAAAAATGTATGATCATATAACGAATGCTGTAAACGCGATTGTAGCTAGCTCTGGCGAAGA
This sequence comes from Dione juno, assembly GCA_037127375.1. Taxonomy (NCBI): domain Eukaryota; kingdom Metazoa; phylum Arthropoda; class Insecta; order Lepidoptera; family Nymphalidae; genus Dione; species Dione juno. The sequence continues at coordinate 5,040,067 of JAXRJS010000043.1, forward strand.
CAGCGCAGCGTTGAGTTTCGCCACTCTGGGCTCAATATCTCTAATCTAAAAAACCTATAATCCTGTTATCACAATTTCTCATTTTAGACAAAGAAGAACTAGTGACAAAATTTTCTGTTTTATCATAGCAATAGCAATAATATGTTTTAGATATTGTATATTTCTTAGAGGAACGGGCACGGTGCCTGAAGTGTCTTAACACTTGGTTTTCGACTCTAGCAAAACATTTTGAATATATCAAAAGTTTATAAATTCTACATCTAGTAAGAATGTCTAGGTCAGAGCACTTGCTGCACTTAAAGTCAAGGTGCCAGGATCGTGTCAATGTCGTTATAAATAGACGTGTATAAAATATAAGCACTTGTGAACATAACATTAAGTTATTCGAGATCTAAGTAAACTATTTCAATTGATTTTTGCTTTTTAATTTTATATTTCAAATGTATATAGGATTGAGACCCTCGTGGCGAAGTAGTATAGCATTTAAGTCTGTTTGTGTTAAGTCCCGCAACTCTAAGCATAATATCTCGAATTCGGAAAATGGAAAACAGCGTTTGGATAAGCCTTCTATAAGCGGTATAAAGTGTAAAGCTAAGAATTCTATTTGCACTAATATTATTATTTTAAAACTATATTATAATTTTTTTTTGAATGAATTTTATAAATATTTAATTAAATATTTTTAATATTATCTGAATATCAAATATATTAATGAAATACGTAATAAAATGTAATTAATGAAACGTAATATTCTAGACTACGTAAAAAAAAATCCAAACAAAAAATAACATGTTCGTCGCTTACTGACAAATAAGTACAAGTTACAAGAGGTAAGCAGAAAATGTGAATTAAGGACAGACGTGCCGATTTTGCTTATAATATTATATTATAATTTTGATTACCTACAATATATACATGTTCTTTATAACATAAATATCTATATGTGTGATACGTAAGCAAGTATTTAGATTTTTTTGATATTTAAGTGTCTTTTTTTTATGTTACTTATCTCAACCGTCATTAGGACATTTGTTGAGGCAAATGAATGGACTCAAAATATATTTATTATATCTTGTCTTATCATTCTAGGATAGGTCAGTGAGAATCTGAAAGATTGCGTTGCTGAGCAACGGAACTCAACGCCGCGATTTTTCATACAAAAGTTTAACTTCAGAACAATCTTATTTTATTTTTTATTCTAAAATATCAGTAAATAATAGTTTAAGCTATAGTATAAAATATTATTTTAATTTTCGATAGTAAATTCGCTAGACATTTAAAACATTCGAGTATGTAGATAAATACGTACATAAACGATTGCAAGAAAGAGATAAGATTCTTAAAATTGTCACATAATTGCTTAGTCAATTTATGTTTCCCGTATAGCCATCAGATTTGTTGTTATTTAAATATTTTTTTTCAAGTACCTTATAAAAAACGTTGATTGTATGAGATGGCTACCTAACATTCGTCTTGTCCTCTATTCTAGTTGTTATAAAAAAATATTATTTATGAAAAAGTTTGATGAGAATCTAAGGTGAATGACCTCTCATATGACCATTACTGAATAAGTAAACTAGTCAGTAGTCGTTCTTGTACGTTAAATGTGTAATCTTAATATATAAAACTCGTTCATTTACTGGCCTATATTGTATATATATATATATATATATATATATATATATATATATATATATATATATATATATATATATATATATATCTTCTCTTCTTCCTGGCATTAGTCCCGGCTTTTGCCAGGATCTGCCTTCCGACTAAGACCATCGGTCCATATGAGTGGCGAAGTGGGTTTTTAGTGGAGCGATTGCCATCTGACCTCCAAACCCATTACTGGAGATAGAAAGCATATAAGGCGAAAAACTTGATATAGTAGGGCCCACTTACTGGATTGGATCGTTTGAAATGGTGCTCGAGTCCCGGGTCGCGTACCCGATCATTATATAATATTATATATATATATATTATATATATATATATATATATATATATATATATATATATATTATATATATATATATATATATATTATATATATATATATAATATATCTATATATATATATATATTATATAATATATATGATATAATATATATATATATATATATATCACCCCCGGACCTATATTTCATAACCGATCCAATCTGTATTGTCCCTCCCCATATATTTTTCTGCCTCTTATTCCCTTTCCTTCTTGGTTTCCCATAATGTAGATGCAATCGCTCCACTAAACACTTCGCCACTCATATGACCGATTGTATTAGTCGGAAGTCATCCTGGATAAGCGGATATAGAAAAGAAAGATATATATATTATATATATATATATATATATATTATATATATATATATATATATATATATATACATATATATATATTATATATATAGACCCACAACTGCAACTAATGAATGTAAAAAGCTGAATTTGACATGTAGGTAGGTTCTTTGGGGAGTTCTAGAAACTTCTAGGACTTCTAGAAAGTTATACACGAACTGAGAAAAATATAATTAATTTTATAGTAAGTTAACTTGTAAGTTATATAAAATAAATGTATATAAAAAAAAATTGCCAACTGCCTAAATGTAAGTAAATAAATAAGCGAGTTAATGTAAAACAGTCGCCTCTACAACCTTCAATTCGATTCGTCAATGCACTTTACTAGGAATATCTTGAAAAATATCAACTTAAATTTCCGATAAATTAACATTTTAAAGTTAGATATTTCTATAAGACTTAATTAATTTATTTAAAAATATGGAATTTAAATAGTGCAAATGAATTCTTAACCGATTTCATCACGGTGTGATGACTCAAAGGCATACGTGTCAACGTTAACTAGACGAACTGGTTCCATTGACGAAAGTGCGGCGCCGTCCACCTAAGACATAACCATTGGAAGCTAAGCGATAGCGATATTTTTATAAAAAAATTACTTAAATAAAATGTGAATTTGTGCGGCATTAAGTTCCGTCTTTTAACGTGCATTGCCAGAAAACGGAGAATGGAGTGTTTTAACAACAGATATTCTCTGCTTACCTTACTATCGCAACAATAATAACTATTGCATACTTTAAAATTAATTCCAAGAACATCATTGACTTTTATGTTATAATATTACATCTATACTGTACCTAATTGTATAATTGTATACTTCAATTTACATATTTTATGCTAAATCAATGAAATTAAACAGAGCAGCCGTTATTAATAGTTGCCATACACATTAATATATACAAACGATATAAATAACATATACCTATTAAGCATTTTTAATCATAACTAATTGTTTTAAAAATAACTTGTTTTTCATACTAAATAATATTAATATGGTAATTATGTATGTAAAATATCATGATCATATTTTTATAAAAATTACATTCCATAAAAGCTCTTTAATATTATAGCTTGCAGTAAAAAACAAAGATGAACTTTTATGACAGCTTGAAAAGCTGTATTATAAAAATAAAATGCTTCAAGCTCAACAGGACATCGACATCGCATACCATCCACCTGGAAACCGGTTCTGCAATAGATAATTTCGCTATACCACTATACGAGTCTAGTTATTTTACCTTACCCTTGAATTTACACAAAGCATTCCACACTTTATGTAAAGCGTGAAATAAGTAAGCGAAATAAGCTTTCTACCAGAAAGCTCGCTTAGTCGTAGCATCAGTTAATAAGATCTTTGTGATTTTAAAACATTTTCCGTGGATGAATTACGGAATTCTGCAAACTCGAATCGTCGGGTTTCCACAATATCCACGCCAATATACGCGATTAACCTGGTAAAATAGAATTACATAATACATATTTTCACACATTGCGATCTACTCGAATAATGAATACAAGGTAAGCATGACTTACAAACAACCAAAACGTCGCCCATTCAATATTTATTAAATTTTTTTTGATTCTCATATAACAGACATATAATCCGTATATTTTGTTAAATAAAGTTAAATATATTTGTTTTTTTTTATTAATAGATAAAAATTGCTTTAGATATTGCTTAAAATTAGATTTAGATGACTATATAGATACAGTTTCCTCCATTTACTGGAAAATAACGTATGTAATAATGCCCAAGGTGTACGTATGTATAAAAAACTTCCACAAGGGATATCACATCTTCTAATGGAACAATTTAAAGTTAAAGTTAAAAATGTATTAATAAATCAAGCGTATTATTCTATCTAAAATATTATAATGATAGCTGTGCGTGGAATTAAATGCTGTTGATGCTCCTTGAAGCATATATTATAGATTATATGATTATTTGTAAACTACATTTCAAAGGAGCAAATATTGAGTTTCTTGCTGGCTCTTCTCAGCAGAACTTGCCTTCTGAGCTGGTGGTAGCCTCCTGTAGGGCTGACACTACTGACACTTCAATGTAAATTGACGATTTAAAAATGCTTGTAATGGCCTAATTGGATAAAGAATATTTTGATTTTAATTGATTTTCGCTCTCCGTACATGACATACACCTAGCACTAACCTAACCCAAAATAATAATTTAAAAAAATATCTGTCACTGTTTCTCTGTGCGTTTGTGCACGTTTATCTCAGGAACGGCTCAAATGCAGTATTCACCATTGTATTATAGTAAGCTTCACTTAATATTTAGAGCTTGTTTTACTGCGGTTATGGTATGTACGGTTCATGTTAAATAAAAAATATTGTATAAATATTGACGATAATATTTTATCGAAGAGCCTGAAACTTGAAGTTAACTTTCATACGTAGACAAAATCGCGGGCGCAGCTGGTATAATCTAAATTTGCATAAATAATTAAATTAAGTACGCTGAGCTCAATTATGGCCACTAATTGGCAACATAAAATGCATATCAAATATTAAAGAGTTATTAAAAAATTGAATAGAAGTATATTTTACGATTAGCTTACCTAATCTTAGTAATACCCTATCGTTAGGACGTGGATGGCATTACCTTAGGCTTATTCCCGCGTTTCATCTTTTATGATCATTTAATGTTCTTCTCATGCATATATTTCAGAAATTTGCAGTAAATGTCATATTATTTAGTATTTATTTAATCATATATTTATTTGATATATGTGTATTTATTTAATATGTGTTGTTTATTTGACTTGGTTAATTTGGATTGGTATTTTATAGAATCAACTTTACTAACGCATTGAGTTTCTGTTATGTTAGTTATAAGTTTTATATAATGAATAAATAAATAAATATTTATTTGTATAATATATTATTTTTGAGATGATTTCGTATTTTAATGATTTTTGTATATATCAAATTTCCGTCAATACTCATAAGATTTTTTTGTGTAACATTTACCTCGTACTAGCTTTTATCTGCCGCTACGTTCGTGTTGTTGAATTATCATAACTAAGCGTTGTGTATGACACGGTACACACTAAGCAGGTATGTTATTACGCGGCGTTGAGCTCCGCCACTCATTACGCAAAGAGGTTTTAAAGAAAAGATACCTGTAAGGTAGTCTATAGTGATACTAATGGACTATCCAATACAAAAATATTCTTTAAATTCGAATCAATAGTTATAGAATAGTTCCTGAGATTAATGTATTCAATCAAATAAAATAGCATAGCAACCACTTTCAATTTCTCAAAAAGAGCTTCTCCATCCACCCGGTGTCAATGTAACCCCATGTTCGAAGAAAAGCTCTTCTTCTTAAAGTCCACACGCAGAACATATTGAGGACCATAACTAGAGCTAAGCCATAAAATACGTCAAAAAATATTTTTCTCACTTTTAAACCACATGATTCATTCACGGTTACGTTGGATTTTTACAACTCACCCGTAATATGAAAACAATCGATTAGGCTTGCTTCAAAGGAAATAATTTTTTCAACGGCTGTCATTTAATGACGTGCAGTTGACGTATTGCTTTATTATGTTGTTTGAGGCCGGCGATGCGGCACTAAGTTGATAACTTTCAGAATTCGATACTACCATAACCATACACCAACCTATATACATATGAACAGAGTGAAAAACGGTGTCTTAATTCTAGGTATTAATTATATATATATATATATATATATATATATATATACATATATATATATATATATATATATATATATATATATATATATATATATATATATATATATATATATATATATATGTATATGTATATATATGTATATCCAATGTTTATATTTACACATAAAATGTTCGCAAAGCAAAGCTGATATAGACCTTGTACCATCGTTTCGGCTCGACGCGCACCGTCGACTGCGTATGGGAGTGTTATGTTGTTTCACTTAAACAAAAACTTAGTAAACCATGAGTTAGATAAGAATTAGTTGATATTTCGAGGACCTAGTGTCATAAATCTAAGTTCTCTGCGACAGAATTATATTATTATATTATATTAATAGAATTGCTAGTCAGCTTATTTCAAGTCATAATCACTGTTATCTTAATGACTAAAACTGTATCATATGACTAAAACTGTAACTGACATATGTGACTGACATACCCAGACATACACAGCCCAAACTGCTAAAAAAGATTAGAAGAGAATATAAAATGTAGTACTTTTAAACGTTAAATGCGTCAATTTTAAGTGCATCTCATAAGAAAATCAAAACGCGGGTGACACACGGAAACTAGTCTTTAAACCACCAGTTAGTATAAATTTATAACTTCAATAGTCAAGCATAGATCGCTTCGCTAGTGTTACTAAAACTATTGAATTAATTATCTATACTTTAATATTATGAAGCTTGGCTGACCAGTACGAATCTCAGGAAATATAGATTCAAATTGAAGAACTTCTTTTGTATTGTAGAATACAATGCAATTAAAAGGAAGGCTATAGGCTATTACATGAATGTTATCATACCGATGTAATCCATATGTTCAGAGTTACAACGGACACTTGTAAAATATGTATGTGGGTGTATGTAAAATGTGTATGTGTGTGTATTACACATAATGTCATAGATTAATAATAACACAGATTAATTATAATTTTTTTTTGTAATATAAATATGCTAACTTTTTTATCAAATCAATTTGACATTTACGTCAATTACGTTATTAAGATTTTGATATTTTTTAGGTGCATTTAGTTTTTGTTATAGGTATAATGTTTTAAATTTCTATATATATATATTTAAAAATCTTTAATATTCCTTTTTGTATAATTGTCGGCGTGTGTCATTTATTTTGTTATAATATACAGTGTTTACAAATTATGTGCTACCTACGGTCGATAGAAACCGAAGTACTAATAGCTATACACTCATTATTATTCTTTCCATCATATCAATAGACTTAACCATTATTTTTTATATGTATATAGATTTGAATGGTCCTGGAAAACAATGGGCATGGTGTCCATTGTTTTCCAGGACCATTCAATTTCCAGGAATAGAGTCTCGAATCAGCGCCTAGGACTAAGGGGCTTACTAGAAGCGACTAGATATAAGGGGCATATTTTAAAATACAAATTAACTTGCCTCCACTGTCCAAATTTATAGAAGACTCGTTTCTCGTTTCCTCTATCTTATAGAAGACTCGTTAGCTCCATAATTAAACCCTCTAATTAAATATATTTTTTTATATGTTCTAGACGATGTTGAAGATAGGCGGTGGCGCGGCGCTAATCGCGGCCATTGTAGCCGTTTTCGTGGTGGCCACTCAAGGGCGGGACCCCGACTTAGAGGCTTTGGAACAAGAAGGTAGAGAATACATAATGCATTTGGACAAAATGGCTGGTCTGCGGAAGAATAGGGCAAGTCTCGCTGAATGGGCGTACACGTCTAATATAACTGAGGAGAACGAAGAGAACCGGGTATGTGTAATATTTTGAATATTAACAATCAAAAAGACAAAACACGGCGTTGAGTTCCGCCAATCAACACACAATGTCTCGATTGGAGAATGGTGTGTTTTAATATAACCAACAATAAAAAATATGTATAGTTACGAGTGTACCAATTGTGTGTACTTGTATATCGATTTCATCCTCATTTTATTAGATATTAAATGTATTCTGTGGTATAAATTAACACTGTCTCTTATCTGACTGAGAGGAGAATGTTCATGTTAATAATAAAATTAGTTACGTTTAAAATTTATTTTTCCATCTATGATTATTGCTTTCAAGTTTCAGCAACGCATAATTATTGCTCAAGCGATCAAAATTTTGGATAACTATAGAAAAATTATTATATGTATATATATATATATATATATATAATATTTATATGTTTATTTATATGTATATATATATATATAATATTTATTTGTAATGATAAGTACTAATTTAAAAAAAAAAAAAATTATTAACGTATTTGTATATATTTTATAGTAGATATAATAATCCCTTCATTTAGGTACAAAAATAATGTAATCAGCAATTCATTTCTCAATATCAATATTACAATGACAAGAACCAGCAAGATGTATTTTTATGATGAAATGGAGCCAAATGTCGTAAAGATATGGAAGAGGCCAAGTGGCCATCGTAGATTAACTAGATATTTGACGTCTTTTGTGATAAGCGAGTGATATATTCTTATTCTCCACTTATCTTTTACGTTTCTATTGAGAAACAGAGCGCATATTCGTATCTTGCCTTGCCTATACGCTTGATGTTATTTCAAATTCGTAACCGTTGTGGCTCAGTTGGAATAAATCTGACTTAATCCTATCGTTGTGAATTGAAACCCTACATAGCTGAATATTTATTAGCGTTTATTTGATTTTGTTTAAATAAAACACGGCGTTGGATTCCGCCATTAAATACTCAATATATTTAAATGATCCGATATCATACTCTTAAGTTTCTCTGCCTAAGATATGTAGTTGCAAAAACATTTTTTATTTCCGCTTTACGCTCTGTCCCGGATATAGCTGGGTAAAGAGGTAGAGAACTTCGTGTAAAGGCTGTTCTCTACTTGTCAAAGAATTCAAGATTCAAGATATTACGTGCTGTATAATAAAATAAATCATTGCCTCGAATGGGCATCGAACCCACAGAATTGCGTTAACAATCAGACCCTGTCTAACCTATGCACTTGAACTTCAAATATGGCAAAAATCGTACCTTACATAAATCTACAACTATTAAGTACGGTGCAATTTATAACAAGAAGACAATATAAATATTAAATTATGGTACTTAAATTTGATGTTCCACACTCATAATGTATTGTTATTGTTAGATTGCAATCAATGGCAATTTGATAACAAATGGGTTAATCATTAATTCAAGTATCAGAATCGTCCACTTATTTGCTTAGTTTAGGGCAATTTTCCATTTATTTGTTAAAATTATAGTCTTTTGAGTATATGATGGCGTAGTGGACTAGAATATATATGTAGATGAGAACGTTGGTGCTTTGTACAATCAAAATAAAAATGATTAGCATTTCTGTGGTTTAATATACAAAAGCTATATATAGCGCGTTAAATCTTAACCCTAGGTCCTCTGAAGGCCTTGCTACATGTGATAAAAACTAAATAATTGCTACGGTCTGCAATTAAACATTAATTGGCAATTACAATATACTTATACTTTAACTAAATTACCTCGCTTATCATATTTACGTTAGGTGAAATATTATTTAAACGTTTATTAGAAGGATTCAAAACGGCTTAGTTCATATTAGATATTTAATTATTATTTTAGTCAGTAACGAGATTTGCAGATGGCGATTGATTTACCATGTACAAATATGCTTTTTTTATATATCTATACTATATTATATGTAACCTAATTCTTATTTTAATTTGTAATTTTTTTTTAAGATGTAAGAAGCTATCTAGCTTCATTTGAAATTAATAACATTTTTTTTTTTACTTTCTTGCAAGTCATTTTGTTGACTGAAATTTTAACGCATCTTCGTATGTACTGTTAGATAAGATAATGCTTAGAGCTGATGCTAATAATTGTAACATATTTATATAGCACTAAACTATTAGCATTGGTGTTGAACATAGTAACTGTTAAGTTTGTAAGTGAAATGCTCCAGCTTCCTTTTTCTTCAAAAAGGGTTTCTTAAATAGTATTTTAAAGAACGAATATTTTGATTTCAATTTGGATTTAAAATCCAATTTTCCAGATACAAGTCCAGCTAGAGCTATCGAAACAAGAAAAACAAGCGTGGGAAGAGACAAAAATGTATAAATGGCAAGATTTTCAAGATTTTTCTTTGCGTCGAATGTTCAAGAAGTACACTCAGCTTGGCGTTTCGGCTTTACCAGATGATAAATATAAAAGGTTGATGCAATGCGTGTCTGGAATGGAATCAAATTACGCTACATCAAAAATTTGTGACTACAAGAATACTACTAAATGTGACCTGGCGCTCGAACCAGGTAATTTTAAAGTTTCAATGACAAATTACGGTATTTTATATTTTTAATTGAATTGATAAATAATTTATGTAATAAATTAATGAAGGCTTATCACTATCATAATTTGTCTAATAACATTTATTTTTTATTTTTATACTAGGAATCTCCACTTAGTGATTTTTTACTGTCTAATATGGAAATCATTACTAGATTTTTAATTTTGAAGTACTTAGTCTTAACGTTGGAGAAAAATGTTTACTTGCGAAAAAATATAACATTATTAACAAAAATTTACCCTTACGACGGCTACATAACAATATTGCTTACCTAAGCTACATTATATATAACACTTCGTCGAATTTTGTATATGAAGCGTCGGTCATGCAAATATTCATATTGAAGGGACATTTTGTCTCATATACAATCCCACGGAGTTTGTGTATTCAGTAACTAATACAACGATAAGAGTGTTTCAAGTAGGCATACGCTATTGAAGTAGTAATTTCGATTTTTATGCATATTCAGTGTGTACTTTGAAGGATTTTATAGGAAATTGTTTCACGTGAAGGTGAAAAAGTACTAATCACAGGATTAGATAAAATTAGTCAAGATTTCTCAAAAATATGGTATAAGATAGTATGGTGTTTCGGCTTGATATACGCCCATATATATAAGTAATATCCATATATAATATTTTCAGCTATAAGAAAATATTATACTTAAATAAAGTCCTATAAATTAATCTAACCCGTTAATACTGAGTAACGTAAAGGATATTAATTATATAAACATACGGGCGTATAACTAAATTGTCAACGCATAAAGCTTTTTTTATTATAATTATGCTTAAAATCTAAGTAAATTTATTCAAAATATTTGAATTAAAATTTAACTGTTATAATTTTCAGACATTACGGAAATATTCGCAAAAAGCCAGGACCCCGAAGAGCTAAAACACACGTGGCTGGAATGGCACAAAGCTGCTGGAGCTAAAGCACGAGAGAATTTCACTAAATACGTCGAGTTAGATAATGAAGCGGCTAAGCTTAATGGTAAGGGATGATGAAAAAATAATTTAAAATGTACCTTTTGAGAGATGAGATTAGAGGTTCACTTCGTTTTCTATTTTCCGCCGTATAAACAACGCCGCACTTTATTACACTATAGAAAATTACTGCTGGCCATATATCCTATAAATTTAAAGTATATTTTGTTATAGCTATAATTTTAGTCTACATAATATATATATATATATATATATATATATATATATATATATATATATATATATATATATAAAATTTGAACGTAGCGGGGTTTGGACCGGCCTCTTTTAAAAATCCTCCAAGGTAAACATCCAATAATTGCCCAATATCGTTTTTAATATTAATTTTCTTACAAATCATTTTCAGGATTCAAAGACGTAGCTGAATGGTGGCAATCTGAATACGAAGTGCCAGACTTTGAAGAGCAATTGGCAAAACTGTGGGAGGATGTGAAGCCTCTGTACCAACAACTACACGCGTACGTAAGAAAACGATTGAGAGACAAGTATGGCGAAAATGTGGTGTCAGCAAGAGGACCTATTCCTGCACATTTGTTAGGTAATTAGTTTTATTATATGTTGAAATGCTGTTTCAAACTGAATGATTCGATGGGACCAGTAATTTAAAGTGGTTAAAATTAGTAGAGGTGTTAGTAGTTACAAATGTTACGATTATTTCTGTACTGAGATGTGAATTTTATATATATACAGAGTAGTATACAGAGTGTAGCTGGAACGATGGATGGATGGATGGAACGAGTGGCTCACGAGTGGGGTACTTATATACGGTGATTAGAGTGGTTTAGTTGATATAAATCCTTTACTTTAATTATATGCTCAACCATTAATAATCGCTGAACATATGTAGGTGTATATTCTCATAGATATTGAAATCTTCTAATTGTGGGCCACTGTTGATCTCTCAATCTATTTATATGGTATTAAAAACGTATAGGATTATGCGTATAAATTATGCGTTTGAACAAAATATTATGTTTTGTATAAATATTTCAATATTTTTATCAATATTGTATTATATCAATATTTTTACAACACTGTATGTTTTAACTTTTCAATAAACAAACCAAGTGTTATGACAATTCATTCACCACTTTCCACTAAAAATTCAGGACACTGTGTCTGGAGAGGTGGAACTCAACGTCCGTACTTTATTTCACCAACGCGAGGAAATAAAAATAGACTTAAATCTCCAACCATAGTGTAGATCGAAATCAGAATCATCACATGTATAGTCAGACGATATCCCAATCTAATCTAAAATAATTATTCAAAAATTCTAGGTAACATGTGGGCACAAACGTGGAACAATATAGAATCATTCACACGGCCCTACCCTGACAAGAAAGAAATAGACATCACCAAAGCTATGAAAGAACAAAATTATACCGCATTAAAAATGTTCCAAATGTCTGATGAATTCTTTAGATCTCTCAACTTAACGGCAATGCCTGAAAAGTTTTGGCAAAATTCAATAATAGAGAAGCCTAGCGACAGAGAGATTGTTTGTCATGCGTCTGCTTGGGACTTCTATGATGGAGAGGACTTCAGGTGAGTGTAGAAATTAGTCTAATTGTATGCACTAGTAGTTTGAAGTCTCTTTTTGTATGCCTAAACTGATTACATAATTTTATGAGAGAATTTCAATATAGCAGAACCTTAATTTTAACCTTAATGGTATTTGAGAGGTGCAACCTTCAATCTTCCAGTTCGTGCTACTTACTTTGTATGAAAGACAGTTTAATGATATTATATTACGTAAGATACAAAATATCAAATATTATTAGTTGTTTATTTATGAATCGTCACAAATTTTTAATTTTTCCTACAGAAATCAAAATTGTCGAATCCTTACAATATTTGTGCTGCATCGTTAGATACCGTTGAAATTGCTTAATATATTTAATTTCCAAATTTTTTATTTGTATGTCTGGCATTTAAAGGATCAAGCAATGTACAACAATCGATTACGAGTATTTTCAAACGACGCACCACGAAATGGGTCATATTCAGTACTTCTTACAATACAAGCATCAGCCTGTCGTGTTTCGAGATGGAGCTAATCCAGGTGAGGTAATATCGAAGCCGGGACTTACTCCCTATTCGCTCATTCCCACAGGATCAAGATGTGCACTACAGTGGACATGGAAAGGCTGAGGGTAGTTCATCATGAGATGGGCCATGTCCAGTATTATTTGCAGTATCGGGATTTACCTATTGTTTTCCGTGGTGGAGCGAATCCAGGTGATTTGTGTTAAACAACTGTTGGAGAACGTATTTCTTATTAACATAATATGTGTAATTAAAATTGGTTCATTAAATTTATATAAAAAATAGTATGTATAGATTATTCGTACATTCTAACCATAATTATAAAATGATCGCTATACAATTATTAACATTTTAAAAGGTGCTCAATTAAATATATATAGCTATATAGATATATAAAGTAAACAAAAATTGGTAATTATTTATGTGGGGTTGATTATGAAGCAGCGATTTTCAGCTTAGCATTCGTATTCATTCATAGAAAAACAAATACATATGTATCTCTATTTTCTATCTAATAGTTGGTATTTTTTTAGCTTCACGGTACATACTAGATGTGTAGTAAGTAGGTTATGTTGTATATAATATTGTAGAAAAATTTTGACTTCATTTGACGTATACAATTATTGAAAAATCATTAACATCTCGTCTCATTGTCGTTTGTTTCTATATCATGTGTATGAATGTTATAACGTTTTCATGGAATCTTGTGAAATTCTAACATAACTGTATTAACTTTTCATTTACATTTCATATTAATAACTTGTTTTTCCCAAACACTCCAGGTTTCCATGAAGCTGTAGGTGATACGATCGCTTTGTCAGTATCGTCGCCGAAGCATTTGCGACGAGTCGGTCTCATCAGCGGCGACGCGGAAGACGAACAGACTGAAATTAATCAACTTTATAAAATGGTTTGTTGCCATCCATACCTTTTAAGCGAGAAGATATAAGTTATATATTATTTTAACCACAATATTATACAATTTTCATATGTGTAATGTTGTAATATTTCATATGTTTCCCTATATTAATAATACTAGGGTTTATTTAAATCTGTGTCATCAAGTACATTTTTACAAATAAAGGAGGTAAATTTTGGTTTTCAAAGTAATTGGCTTTTTACTTGTGGATCTGATCCCTATTCGTGGGGTTATTAAAAAAAGGGCTACAAAGACCAATTTTTTTTCTAAATTTAATTATACTCTTATGTATACTCCACAGGGTATAGACAAAATCGTGTTTCTCCCATTCGCCTATACGCTTGACTTATTCCGTTACGGCGTGTTCCGCGGCACCACACTGCCGGACGACTACAATTGCATGTACTGGTATCTGAGGGAGCACTTGCAGGGTGTGGAGCCCCCTGCACCCAGAGACGAAAGAGATTTTGATGCTGCAGCCAAGTATCATGTAGCGGCTGATGTAGAATATGCTAGGTGAGAGTAGTGATGAATTACTAAGTTAAATCACTGAGTTTTAAAACATTTATTGTAATGTGGAAATATCTGTGAGATTGTTGAGGAGTTTGATGAAGACAGATAATTCCACGTTATATTTCCGTTTGTTATTAAACTAACGACACTAAACTTACTTTAGATTTGAGAAAGTTTTCCTTTAAAATAATTTGAATAATATATAGTTTTTAAATTACATTTTTAATCGTTATTTCCGAAATTTTTTCGAAAGCTTCACTTTATGGCAGATTTATTGGCTAATCACATAATTATAACAGTTTTGTCTATAATATAATCCAGATATTACGTATCCTTCATCGTGCAATTCCAATTCCACCGTGCACTTTGTGCTTTGGCCGGTGAGTACGCTCCCAATGACCAGTCGAAGAAACTCGTCGACTGCGATATATACCAGAGTGCGATCGCTGGTAATGCTCTTAGGTAAGTAAAGTTTTTATTACTTATGCAATTTCTATTATAATTAATATAATGATAAAACTTGGATAAAACTTTAGTCAGATTACATTTTTATATTTGATTTCATTTTAAATGTCTTATGGGAATTTTATAAATAAATATGGAATGTATCGCCTGTGAAGTTCATTTGATTTGTGAAATCAAGAAGTCATCGAGATAATAATATGGTGGACATTATTGGAAATCGGATGGAAATGAAATTTATTTATGAGAACTTTAATTTAATAATGTTAACAGTGTGTTGTTTTTATGTATTTTAAGTTTGAAGCGCTATAATACTACCTTATTATATTTAATAGATTTTTATACATTTTTCTACTTTATATTGTTATATTTTCCATAGTAACATGTTAAAAATGGGCTCATCCCGTCCGTGGGCGGACGCTATGGAGGCTCTGACGGGTCAGCGCGCGATGTCCGCGGACGGCCTGCTCGAGTACTTCAAGCCTTTGCACGAATGGCTGAAGGCGGAGAATCAACGGACCGGCGAGTTTGTCGGATGGGAGAGTAGTAATATACGTAAGTGTTCTGTTATTATACAATTTGGTTAGGTTAGAGAGTCCTCTCTCCGAACTCCTGTTAGGCCAGATGAGCATTAATGCGCATTTCAAAGAAGGCCCTTAAAAGTACACTATGGCTAGCAAATCCCAAGCACTGCTTTGAGCTCCTGTCGTCTTTACAACGTGATGTGCCCAGCACTTGCACGGTGAATTCATAATACCATAGATACGCAAGTACATAGTTACTTTTTATTTTTAAACATTTTTTTTCTCGTAGGTAGGGGGAGTAATCTAGAGATGATTCTTTCGAGAATTCAATATATTTATTTTTTATATATTTCAGAATATTGTAGTGCAGAACAAAAGGCAGCGCTAGAGGCGGCACAGAGCTCGTGACAGTACTTAGTAGGTTAATTGTAAACAGTATTCATTAAACGTTGTTTTGTAATGTAGTGTTTTATTTTACCTTTTGACTATTATTTAATAAAAATCTATACTTTTATATTAATATTAAAAAGCTAGTTAATTGAATGAACGCCCTAAGAGGAGCTACTGGTTCGAATCGGATAATTATTTTTGTATTTTTTTATAATTTCGATGTCACTTTACGTGATGTCAGGGTTTCCTGGTCAATCCCGGATCTATAACGTGTCATTCGTGGCTCTTAGTTATTTATATTTGGCCTCGGGGGTGAAGCAGGTAAAAACTGCAATATTACATATTCGAAACATATTCAAGTATTTGAAGTATATTATGTGTGTCCAACCAACCAAGTGTAAACAAAAACCACATACATTTCGTGAACTGATTTACTTTTAATATTCGATCTGTAGCCCGAGCAAGTGTCGAATTCGTAACGTAAACGTATCGAGGCTTCGATATAGCTTCCAGGCTGGTGACGTTGACTTTTAATTTAAACGAATGGTGACATAAATATTCAAATGCTTATTCATTATGATTTTATTTTATAGTTAACTAGACGGCTTCGTGTTCTTATTTCACTCGCCAATACTTGTTCAGTTATATAATGTTAAAAATAATTATGACTGACTTTTTAATTACATTTTTAAAAAATTAATTGAGCAATAAATTATCACGTTTACCTAGGTAGTTAGGTACGTATCCCTTTAATATAGGTATTTTTGTAAGTTTTGATAATAGTATGTGCAATTGAGTAGACCTTGAAAATAATGTTTTAGCGCCAAGTAGCGCAGACATCTTTATAATATTGAAGATAACAATAATAAAACATATAATATTTATTATATGATAATCTTTATAGTAAGTATATATTGTTGTAAATTATTCTTTTAATATATTTAATAATAGAGGCCGTCGTGGCGCAGTGGTGACATCGTCTTACTGCAAATGCGACGGTTGTAGTTTTGATTCCTACTAGAGATGAAGTCTGCCCAGAGTGTCACAACACTAGTTGTCCTCTGTCTCCTTGCTATATGTATACAGGAAAAAAATACATAATGGACATCAAATGATATTCTTTTATATAGCTAATAGTGATGTTATAAATATTAAAAAAAACATAGTTTTGATAGTTTACGAATTGTATGCGCGAAAAAGACGATACCGTAAAGAAGTTGGAACGTCTCTTACTAATTGTTATTGAGGTAAGTCCATTTATTCCTTTGTTGTCATACACGGCCTTCGGAAATCCGAATGACTTTTTGGTGACCTTTCTTTAGTATCATCTATTCTGTATTCTTAAAGGTCCATCGAGGTCTCCCCTTACGCCTGTAATTTAAGTTGTATTAACTTTAAGCATTCTTTGATCTCCATACCCACACCAACTGAGCACGTTCTTGTTTAATCTTAAAAGTAGTCTAATATTTATAATTTGATAGTTTTTAGTATACGAATTTAAATTTTTTTGTTACATAATATTTAAAGTACATATTCTAATATGTACATTACAATATTGACTTGAGGAACTAGGAACTATACATACGTAACTGACCATTCCATCGAATGTGGTTTGAACTTACAATCACCACATTTATTGATAAATATCTCAACTGCACAGTCTGTCTTGGAGAGGAAGAGAAGTAGTTTCTTTATCTAAAGCTGGTCAACGCAGTGCCTGAGATTTACAGCCCAAGTGTAATTTTAAGTAGCCCCTATGAATTCTTCTTATACATCGGATATTGCTTCATCATGCCTCACAGTCATTGTATATTTAGATATAACTTGACAGCGTAGCTTTACTGTTAACCGATAAAGTCTAGGTTATTTCTTATCACAACAAATGTTGTTGGTACTTAAAAAAAGTGAATTCTAGATTAGTAAGCAAATATTAACATATAGAGTTACATTTTTATAAGCTCAAAAGCTATAGTTTCAAATTTCTGTTTATATAAATATTTATATTCATAATGTAAATGCATGTTAATGATTTGTACAGTCACTAAAGGTTCTTAAAGAGGAAAACGAACTGAGTGGCTCATCTCTCTATTAAATAAACTAAAAAAAAACCGTTTAAAAAAATTGCACATTATTATTATATAGGAATTTATATAAAGACGCCGTTTTTGTGCTGCGTTTTACTGTAAATAACAGGTTGTGGATTCTTATTTCATTTTCTTATTACATTTCGCTCTGGCAATAAAATATAAAAGCGGGGCGTTGAGTTTTGCCACTCAATGTTAATGTGGGGGCGGAGGGTCTTAGCACTACCCTCTGCCTCCTCAATTACTTGAGGGATACAGCGTGAAGGTAAAAAATAAATGAAATAAGATTCATTTCAATGAATGCTGTAATAAGTTTAGCGAAAGAGATCTTAAAAGATCAATTGAAGACAGATAAAAACATCGCCGGACGTTTTTATCGTCGAATAGATTGTCGTATAAAGCTACTATCACGAAGGTATATCTTATAGTCGAGTGGTTACCTCTGTGTAGATTGTCGCGAGAGGAACGACTTTGGTAAGTAAACATTATTTATATGTACGGAAGTTATATATTAATTTGTACTAATATTAGTACACAGAGTGATCAATTAGCATAATTGTTATTAAATATATGTAAACCCTTGGAAGGTGATTTTATCTTTTAAACCTTCTTAAAGTGTCACTTCTCACTAAGAAAAGAAATATATTTGGGAAACATATAAAAATGAGGAAGTAACAGGACTCGAACCCGCCCCTACTACCTCTACTACTACCTCTCTACTACCTCTTCGGTACCATCCCAGCATCCGAAGTCATGTAGACCAAATTATAAACTACATTTGATATGATGGATATGATTTTGATGCAGAATCACGTTTATGGTGTATTCACGAAATTGGAATTATTAAGTTGGAAGTGTTGTCCAAGGGGACGTAAAGTTAAACCTCCTTATTTATTATATTAAATAAAATCATATCAATTTTTAGCGAAATATGAGATTTTAAGTACTACATAATATGTATATTATACAAACGCAGGTATTTTGCTATCCTAAAACGCTAAGCTAAAAATAATGGAGAAGCAAGAACCTCCCACTAAGAAGAAAACTCGTCGACGGCTCATGGTATTCTTTATAAATTTTACAGTATTCGCTTCGGGATGTGGTCGAGATTCAAAATCCGTACATAGAATCTTTGACATGTGATGTTAGATTTTGAACATATATATATATATATATATATATATATATATATATATATATATATATATATATATATATATATATATATATATATATATATATATATATATATATATATATATATATATATATATATATATATATGTGTGTATTTCCAGTTTTGTATTCGTTTTTGTTTTAATTCTGGCATAAAGGACAAAGCCATGAATATTTTGCTTGCTATATGTTTATATCGTTCGTTTTTATTATAATGATTAATATTGAAAAGGAAATATAGTATTAATTTTTGTCATTATGAATAATTTTATGTTATGTTATACAAATAGAGATTCTATTTTTATTAAAGTTTCATACAACACACATACATTCAATTTTATTTTATTATACTTATTTGAAAACAAGCAAAGTTGCGCAATTTTTGCCTTATTTTGATTTTCCAATCTATCCTAGAACTGGGTTTATTTTATCCATATTTAACAATTTATTACAAAATTTGTTTGAATAAATGTAAATCTTACATTTGTCATGGGTAACATTGGTATTAGCATCTTCGCCTGACAAAAGGCTAAATTTTTACAAGCATGAAAGACAAGTTAACTAAGTTACTAATTCATTTACATATAAACAAACGGCACGCAGAAAATTTGAATCCTTGTAGAAATACATTTTAGTTTGTCTCAAGAGTTTAAAGTATATAGATGTAGTGAAAATGCCTTGTGGATATTTTTCGGAAACGGCCAAAAAGATTTTATTTGTAAGTAAATAGCAACATTTAGGAATAATTTTTTATTAAAAGTATGAGCTGTAGCCTGCAATTTCATCTTCTTGGACTAGAAAACGTAAAGTCCCGTTTTTCCCCGTTACCGTTTTAATTTCGGGGAATCCTCTCTTAATGGTCCTACCTACACTACCTGAAACATGTTCATGCCTACATGAAACATGTTCAATTTCTCCAGCATTTTGTGTCCCTACTTTAATATGGCATTATTTGTCAAATTGGTAGAAGCAAATTGTCATACATACCTCTACATTAAGTAATTTAATTTGTAGTTTGGGCCTCTTGTGACGTATTGGGACTATGTCTGAGTTTAAATGCCTCCCTTGCCATATGTAGGATATATAACGAATGAATCCAATAATTTATTATGTTATTATTTTAAAATATTTTTTCTAAAAAAAAAGACAATATACTGTAGCGTATTTCCGTGTATACACGTATATACTTGTCACATTGAGGTCATTTTTTTTTTTTTTTTTTTATTACGCTGGGAATTATGCAGATGTACTGTGGGACTCACCGGTAAGTCCGATCCTACCCACTAAAACCCAGCGGAAACCCTCTCCATCTATATAAGACGTCGCAGGATCGCTTGCGCATGCAACTACGACGCCTCGATGGAAGGCCCGCCTATCGCAGGCCACCGTCACTTTTAGGGTTCTCTAGGGCACCCACAGCCTTGATGACCTGCAGAAGGGACAGAATGCTCCTCCTACAGGCGTTCCTTTAAGGTTGGAGTAGCGCATAGCGCATTCTCCTGCTTCCTGGTCTACGGCGGCGAAATGGGTCTGCATTTATGCGAGATTCGCGCACTCGCTCCGCGGTCTCTTTTAGTGAGATGACTGCCTCACAGAAAGAGACCATTGCAGACCAGTTCCCCTTACTTTCCAGCATGGCCCTTACTACACTGGATAAGGAAAGATCTTGACCCACCACAGCCATCAAGGCATGGCGCTGTGGGGCCCAAGCGGGGCATTCAGCCAGAGTATGATGTGCCGAGTCGACGGAGGCATCACACTCATGGCAAACCGGTGACATTTCCCGACGCGCAATCTGGTGCAAGTATTTGCCGAAGCAACCATGCCCCGTCAGTACCTGCACCAGCCTGAACGTCAGGATGTCACATTGAGACCAACAATAACACACATTAGTCTTTTAATTGGTAAATTTTGTACGCTGATAACACAAATATATGTGTGTGTGTGTGCTTTATATAGCAGGGTAGGCAAAGAGAACCCTAATGCTAGGAGTTTCTATGCTTTTTCGAAAAAAAAATGAAAATGACAATAATTCATTCTCATGAAAGCAAATCGAAGCCAAAACAATCGTATTCAGCCAGACACTATATGACTGCGTCATAATGGTCTATTTTTTGGTATATTTTTTTTATTACACATTCTATATTACATATTGTATACATAATAAAAATTGAAAATATGTACCTTTTTTATTGACAGAATGTTTTATTCTTATCAGTGATATAAAAATGATTTTATGTTAGTCTCAAATGTCATCAAACACCCGACTCAAGTTTATTGTGTTTATCAGATATGCCATTTACAATGATATTTCAAAATAAATATCTAATAAATGTCCATTTGCACAACACGCCATATATAACTATATTGTGTTAACTAAAGTTCCTTAAAAATATTTGTATGACTGACTGACACTGCCCCAGTAAAGCTCGCCTACGGTAGTTGCAAGTTTTATCTCATATATTTCTATATATTATCTACTATTATCTACTGAAATGTTTTAAACACCTAAGAGTACATGCTTGGGACTGAACCCCTCACTAGGATCCGGAACGCGTCACTAAGTTTTTCCGATTTAGGGATACGGTGTGAAGCTAAAGAAGCTCCCTTAATAAATCTCTAGATAAGCTCATGCTTGCATGCAAGAAAATAAATGAAAGTTAGTGTTTAAACACTCCGTTCCAAGGCAAGAATATTTAGTACTTTGTTTAGTAATATTTAATAGACAAAAAAACTTCACTTTAATTTATTAGTATAGTAGTAGTAGTATTCATTTGCTATAGTTTAAAAATTTAGGTATTAAATGTCATATCACTAAGATAAGAAATATCGCTAGCCTCTTTCCAAGTCAACACTGACTTCTTGCTACTACAATAAGCAAGCTAACTCCAAATATTTGACCTATTGTAGTCTTTTTACACAAATACCTTGACACTGTTGAGCGTAGTTTTTATTTGTGTAGTGGCTATTTATGGTCATGGACCAAAATGGGATCATTCAGTTCAGTAGAGTCCAGTGCATTGTTTGTAAATAAGTAAAAAAAAAATATAAAAGCGTGACTTATTTTGTATTTTTTTTTGTTTGTGTCGACTGATTTGTTTGTGTCAACAGGTACTAGTTTGCATCTTTTAATATGCTTATTTATTGGTAATAATTTGATTGAAGTGGTATAAAACAATGATTTTGATAAGAAAAAAAAATCCGTTCAAAGATATTTTAGAAATAGAACAAAATGATAAAATTTTCTATTAATAATATAACGTTCAATTCAGAATATTATAGCTCAAAGGAAGAAATTTAATGACTTACTTTATTCAACTTACCCAGACTAGTTAAACATTTGTTACTTAAATATGAATATCAGATTAAGTGTATATTGGTTTTGCAGTAAATAGCCTGTACCAACCAAATGTACCATATATATTAAGCAAAAACATTTAACTGAATATTCTCTGAATTCTTCTAATTTCTATACACATTTATTACAGATGATGTTAAAAATCATCGTAGAACTAGCTCTTGTAGGGGCTATAGCCTCAGTGTTCATAGTCGCTGCTCAAGGACGTGCAGCAGAAAGACAAGCTGAGGAATCAGCTGGACGCGACTATATGAGGACGCTGGATGAACTGACTAGCAAAGCGAAGAACAAACGGATGCTAGCATCTTGGGACTATGAATCGAATATTACTACTTATAATGAAGAGAAACAGGTATTTTTTTGTTATTGTGTAAATAGTTGGTTACTTAGAGTGAAGTTCCATGTTTTTAATGCCTATACATATAAAATCATGAATGTTGATATATTTATACTTCGTGGCGCAGTGCCACTGAAAATCTGAAAATGAAAATGTCTGAAAATGCGACGATTGTGGGATCGAATCCCACTTGTAGCGGATGCACTATTTTCATTTTTCTCGCTCTGGTAATAATATAAAGCACGACATTGAGTTCTGCCACTCAACACGTAAAAAAAACGACGATGTATGTTTTATATTAAGACTGCTAAACTTTAAGTTTAAATGATGCTATCGCATAAGTGACATGATGTCTTTGTTTTTATGTCGTTATCTCCAATTTTAGTTACAAGTAGCTCTAGAAGTGGCAGAAGAAGAAAAAGAATATTGGAAGGAAACAATGACTTATCTCTGGCATGAGTTCGAAGATCCAGATCTTAGGAGAATGTTCCAGAAGTACTCTCGTTTAGGAACTTCAGCTTTACCAGAAGATTTAAATCAAAGATTGATACAAGCGATCAATAACATGAAAGGGGTGTACGCTAAAGCCACTATTTGCGATTACAAAGATCGTTCCAAATGTGATTTGCACGTGGAACCCGGTAGGTATCTTTCGTTTAATAAATATATATTTTTAAGTAAATGAAGTTTACTGATAAAAATATCCAGACTAGTTAGTTATTAAAAAGATTTGCTTATTTAGTATTAAGAATTCCGGTGTAACATTATAAGATGTCAATTGTAGATGTCACGCAGGGATAAGTCAACTAACTTTCTCTCTCGTTCTGGTCTCAAATACTCCTTTATTATTTGGTAGTACCTTAATATCATATGGAAATACAAGCTGGAGAACCGTTAAACCTTCTGAATTTTACCTTCCACGTTCCCGTAATTTAACACAAAACAAATCTTTTTTTAAGAAGTAAAATAATATTATAAGTATTATATATATAAATTAAATTTAAAGTTGAACTTTATGCATGGATTTATTTGATATTTTTTGGCTAATAGTAAAATATCAAAGACTAATATAAATTTTACAGAGGTAACTAACGTGTTTGCAACCAGCAATGATCCAGAAGAGCTCAAGTATACTTGGCTGGAGTGGCACAAGGCGGCCGGGGCTCCGTCAAGAAGGAACTTCACTGAGTATGTCAACATGAATAATGAAGCTGCTAAGTTAAATGGTGATTATACGCTCTTTCTATAGCAGTCATTAGAATTTCATCGCCTAAGTCACATAGCAAGTGAATAGGAGCTTCGTAATTTTTTATTTTAACTTTTGCCCAATTAGAGTTAGCATAAGCGAATTAATGTGATTCTCAGTACCTACATTTATTCGAACCTTATAAAATACCTTAAAAACCTTTATTCAATTTATTGTTTTATTATTATATTATTATTAAAACCTTAAAAAATCCTTTTTTATAATAATTTATTATTTTACTGTTATATTTAGAAGAGAAATTAATTCACTTATCATATTGTTTGCAGTCCATTATAGTATGCATTGTTTACATATTATATATTTTAGAACTTACGCTATATCTTTGTCGCCACCGCCACCTTAATCTCCTAGTATTTAATTTTATATTTCTTACACATTTTATGTGTAATAAAGAATATATATCATTGCCTCATAAAAAACGATCACATTAATTTTGACGTGGTTTTCACCACTAGACACAGTGATATATTAGACTAAAGTACCCGAGCTAAGCGGCGAGTTAAATACAAGCTTAAACATATTTATATATACTTACTCAGGATATGACAACGTAGCTGAATGGTGGATAAGTGAATACGAAGAAGATGACAGTGAGGACCAGTTTGCTGCACTATGGGAACAAGTGAAACCCTTGTATCAACATGTACATGCATATGTCAGACGTCACTTGAGACTCAAGTATGGAGAAGATGTAGTCTCTGCTAGAGGACCAATCCCAGCTCATTTGCTTGGTGAGAAAAAAAATATGCTTTCGAGCAATGAGTAGGCTTCTTTTTTAAATGGTTATATGCTTTTTTAAACAATAAATCACTTAAATAGATTTTGTATGAACGGTTCTCACTCAGGAGTATTCATTATTTGTTTGCTCTAGTCTAAAGACAAAGCGCGGTGTTGAGTTGCGCCATTCAACACACAATGTCTCAAAAAGTGGCCGGAAAGCTGCCCACTTTCCACTTTCCAAAACGTAGTGATTTAACACTAGATTTTTTCTGCCTACCGTGTGATATGTGTGAAAATAGCATAAAGCAATTAATTTAAAACAATAATTCAAGCTATTAAAATGAACTTAAAAGTAATCAATATTTGTTTATTGTAAGGTAACATTTGGGCACAAACATGGAATAATGTAGAGCAATTCACTCGTCCTTATCCTGAGAAACCTGAAGTTGATGTAACAGCAGCGCTCATAGCCCAGGTACTGAATATATCATATCATATACTAAATATTGAAATAATATCATTTACATTTGTACATTGTACGTAAAAATAAATAATATAAAAGTAAAATAAAAAAATACATGACGACCGTCGTGGCGCAGAGGCACAGCCTCTCCCTGTAAACGCGACAATTTGTGGATTCGATTCCCAATCGAGGAGAATTTAATAATCTCTTTTTCTTCCCTCTGTGGCCACAAGGCAAAATTGCGGCGTTGAGTTCCGCCACTAAAATTACAATGCCTCGAAAGGCGGAAACCGAGTGTCTTAACACTAGGTTCCTTGAGCATGCGGTTCCTTCTACCTACCCTGCTATGTGCAGGTACAGTGTGAAGCTAATTAATTAATAAATTAATTATAAAATAAAAAAAAATATCAGGTTATCGTGGCGCAGCAGCACAGAATTTAACAGAATACGGGTTCGGTTTTTACTCGGTGACTACCTTGGAATAATAAATTTCTTTATAAAATGATTTAGACTTCATTTTGAATTCTTAATTTTTTTGGATTATTATTTATTATCATATTTATTTTCTCAGTTTAGTGTGACAAAATGCAAGTAGGTGGATGAATAAAATATTTTTTACTGGCAGTAGATTCAATGATCTTCGCGAATAATTATAATTCTATAGCACAATATCAAATATATTTCACCAATACTATATAAAAAGTTTTGAGTCAAGCTAGCTAGCTTGAAACCTGTTATCTTTCCAGAACTACACACCATTGAAAATGTTTCAAACAGCTGAAGACTTTTTCAAATCACTAAACTTGAGTGGTATGCCTGATTTGTTTTGGGAACGCTCTATTATTGAGAAACCTGATGATGGCAGGGATATGGTATGCCACGCTTCAGCATGGGATTTCTTTGACGGAGAAGATTTTAGGTTTGTATGGTAATATTTACATAGTATAAAACAAAGTCACTTCTATTTCATTAAGTTCGCTTTGCTGTTATAAAATATACTTATTTTAATGTGGTTTTCAGTAATAGACAGCGTCATATGTATATATGTATATTTTGATATCTTCGATAAATAATTTTTTTTTTTGTATAAATATGAAATTTTTATATAGTTAACTTTAAAATCCAGGCCGTAACGAAAATTCAATCAGTGACAACTTGTAACTCGTTCTAGTTCTAGTTCATTTTTTCAGAATAAAACAATGTACAACTATTACAAATGCCTTCTTTAAAACTACTCACCACGAAATGGGACATATCCAGTACTATTTGCAGTACAAAGACTTGCCTGTTGTGTACAGAGAAGGGGCTAATCCAGGTTAGTACTACTGTTATATACCTATTTTTTTAAATTTCGTCGTCACATTTCTTGAGCAAAAATATAAATTTCCCTCAGTGTTTACTCACATTTTTTTATTCGAACTGGTAGTTCCTGAGATTAGGACGTTACTAGACTATTAAAATGTATAACATTAATTTGATTACTTATACTCGTTTTGTATACAGGATTCCATGAAGCTGTTGGTGATGTCGTGGCCTTGTCAGTGGCTACCCCTAAGCATTTGAGGGTTTTGGGCTTACTAGAAGATGGTCCAGATGACTTAGAGTCCAACATCAACCAAATGTATAAAATGGTAAGGGATGAATACTATTGAACTGCATATATTATACACACAACACACCAAAGTAAATCAAAATTTTGTTAAGTAAACATGGAAATTATCTGTTATTAAAATCTCTATTAATATTTAGAATAAATAGAAAAAAACACATTATATTTAGATATTTAAAATTTAGATATTTAAAATAAATTTATATTACATTAAATAAGCATTCGATCTTATATTATGTATATATATATATATATATATATATATATATATATATATATATATATATATATATATATATATATATATATATATATATATATATATATATATATATATATATATTTACGAGTACATTATTTTTTTTTCAGATTTTAGATAAAATAGTATTCCTACCGTTTGCCTATCTCCTAGATCTGTATAGATACAGCGTTTTCCGTGGTATTACCACTGAAAAGAACTACAACTGCCATTTCTGGCAATTACGAGAGGAGTTCCAGGGTATGGAGCCTCCTGCGCCCAGGAGTGAAGAGGACTTTGATCCTGCTGCCAAGTACCATATATCTGCTGATGTTGAATATATGAGGTACATATGTATATTTTTATTTTACTTTCATAAAATATCGAACGATTTGTATAAAGAATATAAATTATTACGGCTACATTTTTTATGCTTCAAATGGCAAAAATATTTTTTTAAATTAATTTTTTAGTTGAATATAAGCTAGTGGTAGTAGCTATTGCCAAACATAGTCAATGACCGTTTCAGTTTAGTTTAAATTGATTCTTACTTTCCAGATATTACATTTCATATATAATCCAATTCCAATTCCAACGTTCATTATGTGAAATCGCTGGTGAATACGTACCCGGCGATGATAGCAAGTTGTTATCTAATTGTGATATTTACAAGAGTACTGCTGCTGGTAATGCTTTTGGGTGAGTTTTTCATTTTATATAGTAACATAGAGAGAAAAAGAGAGAGTAGTGATGTCATTATTCTCCATATAAATGGTCAAGTTTTAGTAGTCAAGGGCAAATCTTGCAAATGGCACTTAAACTGTATATGTAATATACAATGTATGTAATATATTAAAATGACCTTTATAGAATTATACTACTAGAGGAACAGTTGACGCGTGAAATATACGTTGCTATAGCAACGTGCGTGTTATCACTTTATACAAAAGTATATATTGTCGAACATATAGTAGTGTGTAAGTGTAGTAAAGTTATTTATATAACTTTTTTAATGCATTACTTAAAAATACATTAAGTTTCTACACTACTTTACCGTACTAAGTTAAAGTATGCCAAATTTCATATTGCCTCATTCATACTATGTTGGTTAAAAGGGGTCCAAAAATTTCCCTTCATGCATTAATATATAGATTAAATTCACATATTAATATATATATAAAAAACTGTTACTTGTTCATAGCAGAGAAAAGTTGTAGTACAGTAGGGCTTTTTTTTCAAGACGTAAATAACATCGATACTTCATGATATTTTGAAAAAAGCGTATAATCATAATATTTTATGTACATAATATTAGCGAAAACAAAATACACACATACTTAGGTTGACATATGTACGTATCAGTACAGATGATGTCTTACAGGCAACCTTTATAAAAACGTACATCATATAAAAATCACAGTAAGACGCAAGAAAAATTACAAAAGCGTCTTACTGAAAAATTGCAAAAACCAAGCGAAATTACAAAAAACAAATAAAATAAATGTTCAAATAAATAAAAAATATAATTTATTTCGATTTTTTCCTTATTTTTTTTACAGTGAAATGCTTCGACTCGGTTCATCGAAGCCGTGGCCGGACGCGATGGAGGCACTAACTGGACAACGCCGGATGGACGCTAGTGGGGTGTTAGAATACTTTGCACCTCTCTACGACTGGCTGAAGAAAGAGAATGAGCGTACTGGGGAATATATTGGATGGGAACCTAGTACCGTTCGTAAGTATTATGAATTAAAAAAAAAGAAATTTATAGGTATATTCCTATATCACTCTGTTTGTATGTAACTTAAACTTTTTAGATTCACGTTGTAGCTCGCAGCAGGGTAGGCAGAGGTAACCTTGTGTTAAAACACTCTTTCCCCTGCTTTCTGTATATAGAAATCACAATATGTTCAGTGGCGGAACTCAACGCCGTGCTTCTTCTTGTTAACAGACCAAGGTTTATGAATAAAATACATTCCCTCGAGTGGAAATCGAACCCACAACTGTTGAGTGTACAGTACAGTACAGGTACAGGCACTATGCCGCTACGTGACGGCGACCTCATACTTTTTTAATTAGTAATATAAAATGGTTGAAAGGATTTTTTCATGGAGCTTGTACGATAATATAGGTTTTGAACTCTAAATTCATCCTTATACTCATGAAATTAGCATATTTAGACATCTAACTCATTAAATTAAACGTTTTCAAATTTAACTATTATATATATCAAATAATTTTGATTTAATAAAAATTTACATTCTGGTAACAAAGACAAATCACTGCGATGGGTTGCAAAAAAAAAATCGACAGGAAATCGGTAACGGAGAGTCTTACACTAGGTTCCCTCTAGCTACCTTATTATATACGGGTTACATTGTGAAAGCATTACTTATTTTATTTTCTTTTTTAACTAATAATGCATTTTTTTTCTCTGTATAGAATACTGTACACCGGAACAAAAAAGCGCTATGGAAAGTTCAGAGTTCATGAAGAGATTGAAAAAACGTGTCGGCGAATAAAATTATTTGATTGTTAAATTGTTGTAAATAAACTGTTTATTGTTGTTGTTGACTTTTATAATATGTTCTCATATAAATACTTATGAATATTCGTATTATGTATAAAGCCTATTATAATGATATCAAAAAAAAAGCTGCCAATTTTTTTTTCTTAAATTCGTATACTTCTAGATACAGCGCTTCTAGTGAAGGTCGGCATGTCGGCTTCAATATAAAATATATCTAAGGCAATTATGATATTGTCAATTCCTTGGTGTACTTCAGCCATGATTTTCTTCTACAGCTGGTATCCTGTTTTCCACAAAGATTTCCTATCAATATTCTATAACATTATTTCGTTTGTATATATATATATATATATATATATATATATATATATATATATATATATATATATATATATATATATATATATATATATATATATATATATATATATATCATAAGAAAGATGTAATGCTTTATATACAGCTGTATATATGTTGTATTTCAACTTACTTTAGATTGGACTTACTGCATTCACTTTTAGAAAAAAATCTCATATTTTCAATAAAAAGGTTATAATAATGCTTGCACAAAGGCTCATAAACATAAATGGGTGCCCATTTTGTCGTAGTGCAATTTTTTCATACATTTAATACTTTTTTACGTTATTTGAATCGTATTGGTCGATTGATCGCTAGGTGTAAACGAAGACTCCGGTGAAATACTTAGGCTACGACAGCGTGGCTAGAGTGCAGTGCGAGCTGAGGTCACACAGCGATATAAAATTACTTTTTTTTAAAAATATTATGACACTACACTTGGTCCGTAACTTTTGTAACTTATAATTATTTGATATTTTTACAATAAATATTAATTATATTATTACTTAAATATACAATTAATACTGATATTAAAAACTATCTAAAAAATATGTCTATGTTTACATTAGTTTCTTATAAACTATTATTTAGAACAAGGCCGATGTATAAATGAGTAAATCGATACTAAATATTTGTCGTCTAACATTTTTCGTTCGATACCACCGAAGTTTATTCAAGAAGTAACTGGCATATTTATTAAAAAAAAATCTCTGACAATGATTCTAAAGCACAAGTGCGTGTTTAGGTACAAAGAGAATAGTGACTTAATTATATCGTTAATAATACAGCACTGTGGTAGTTTACACAAATATATATTATATTAGTTCGCTTTAGGCGATCCATAATGGAAAATTTCAACTGTAACGGCAAGAATGAAAAATGAAGTTGCAATTTGTAGCTCGTAAGGTATTTTAGTTAGACCACTTTAATCAAACAAGTATATATAGTTTTAAGCTCCATTTAATCTCTATGTCTAAAATTAGCAAAAAGTAACAAACGCTAAATTGAATAATTGAAATTTTTTCATTTCACTTTTTTATGTGAAGTAAAAATATATCTAGAAAATGTAAACTATTACATGGCCAAATAGAATAAATGATAAACACGTAATTGTATTATGATCCAAAACAATTCGTCGATGCTGGGTCAGGGCAGCCATTGTGGGACTTCCTTCCATTGAAATCTGTTTTGTGACGGTCATGTAGGACTTGTAGCTGTAATTCAGCGCTTATAAAAATATTTTGTATGTTATTTAACAATTATATTAATATCGATATCTTTGGTATATAATGTAGACGAATTAAATATTTAGAACAAATTTAATGCTTAGTTAGTTATTTAGTTTACCATAGCAAGCCTACGGAACCCAGTGTCAAGTTACTTCGTTCTTCTATCCTGTCTATCCAAATTATTGTGGCGTGTTCAACTAGACTATATATATATATATATATATATATATATATATATATATATATATATATATATATATATATATATATATATATATATAGTATTAAGACACTCCATTCCTCCAGTATGTAGCTTGTAATATAGCTTATATATCAAAATAACATCTGGGCTAAAATGTATGAAACACGAATGCAATTTACATTACTGATCAATATATATATTTGTGTAATTCACACGAGCGAAGCAGCAGGCGGGCCGCTAGTTAAAATATTGCATGGAGAATGACTGGGAATTGTACCCGCAATCATCGTGTTTACAGTCGACACTGTCCCACTAAGCCTTGATGGCTCATAATCAATACAATGATGAATCGTAATATAATTACCATTTTAGATAAGTCTAATAAGTGAAAATGTTTTCTCTCACGGATTTTCAATTATTTATAAAGATTATTGAACTTCGTTTGTTCTATTGT
The DNA here is from genome assembly GCA_037127375.1 of Dione juno. Taxonomy (NCBI): domain Eukaryota; kingdom Metazoa; phylum Arthropoda; class Insecta; order Lepidoptera; family Nymphalidae; genus Dione; species Dione juno. The sequence continues at coordinate 5,072,364 of JAXRJS010000043.1, forward strand.
CAGGTTTCCCAGAAGTTTTATATGGCTTAAGTACTTACACAGCAAACTGATGTAAGTAAATGTTGAAAAATATTATAAAATCTCTAATCTGTTAAAATAAGGTCAACGTCTGGTTTTACTATATTAGATAGCCGCATTATAAAATCTATGACAAAAAGAATAACAAGGTGTCTTAACAAGGCTACTCTGCCTAATCTATAAATGCGTAGATATATATATATATATATATATATATATATATATATATATATATATATATATATATATATATATATATATATATATATATATATATATATATATATATATATATATATATATATATATATATATATATATCTACGCATTTATAGATTAGGCAGAGTAGCCTTGTTAAGACACCTTGTTATTCTTTTTGTCATAGATTTTATAATGCGGCTATCTAATATAGTAAAACCAGACGTTGACCTTATTTTAACAGATTAGAGATTTTATAATATTTTTCAACATTTACTTACATCAGTTTGCTGTGTAAGTACTTAAGCCATATAAAACTTCTGGGAAACCTGACAATAGAACAAACGAAGTTCAATAATCTTTATAAATAATTGAAAATCCGTGAGAGAAAACCTTTTAACTTATTAGACTTATCTAAAATGGTAATTATATTACGATTCATCATTGTATTGATTATGAGCCATCAAGGCTTAGTGGGACAGTGTCGACTGTAAACACGATGATTGCGGGTACAATTCCCAGTCATTCTCCATGCAATATTTTAACTAGCGGCCCGCCTGCTGCTTCGCTCGTGTGAATTACACAAATATATATATTGATCAGTAAAGTAAATTGCATTCGTGTTTCATACATTTTAGCCCAGATGTTATTTTGATATATAAGCTATATTACAAGCTACATACTGGAGGAATGGAGTGTCTTAATACTAGATTATTACCACCTTACCTGTTTGGCATACACTTTAAAAGGCATATACTAAAATTTTCGCTTATATTAGTTAAGATACTATTGATAAGGCGGTCGAGTCTATATTTTTCGTATCTTTCGTATCGTGTGTCTGTTTGCCACTCTGAAAAACTGGAAGTAGAGGACCGTCGTGGCGCAAAGCCACAGCGTCTGCCTGTATACGTGACGGTTTGTGGGTTTCGATTCCCACTCGGGGATATTGAATTGTTTTCATTTTGTTCGCTCTGGTAACAAAGCAAAATCTCTACATTGAGTTCCGCCACTAAACACGCAATGCCTTGAAAGTCAGACTGCGGAGGACGGAGTATCTTATTACTAGGTTTTTTCTGCCAACAGCACCTTCTGCTTGCCCTTGTATAAGCGGGATACAGCGTGAAGATAAAAAAAACATAATATGTACAATATGGCACTGTCCCACCCCGTCTTGATTGAGTGATAGTGGCCAAATTACCTCTTCATACCATATATTCTGTATAATGATATGATATCTATGCATTGTGCACATTACTCTCATGGGTAACGCTAACGACTCAAGGCTGAATGCTCTGTTAATACTAATCTTAGTTCTACGTCACAAGATCTACCATTATTTATATTTATAGCACATTATATGCTATGGAAAAGATTGTTTTATAGATAACCATACTTAAGGAAAATGGTATCGAGTTGTCGTTTGTGTGACAAAAATGTTAAATTAAACCGTTTATCTTATTTTAGGTGATATTTAACTAAAAGTGTAAGGCTCGAATTTCACCTCAGACTAAGCATTAAAATAGAGGATGCAAAGGAATTGCCTATATATCGATATGATATGGATACCGTCCGTCTTGTCTATCCCATATATATTTACTTTGAGAATAATGATAGATTCCTTACAAAACAATATAAGATTATATTATTGCTTTTTTATAGATAGATACTAATATTTTACATTACAGTTTATAATTTACTGGTAAATGTAGGGTTACATGTCATTTTTATTATAATATTATAGAAAAATATTTAAAAAAAAAATATTAGAATAATTTTATTATTTTAAATATGTATAAATTCAGTTTTCTAGCCAGACATTGTTTCTTAGCTTCACGTTGTATCCCTCATATAGCAAGGCTCTACCTTGAGAGGGAACCTAGTGTTAAGACACTCCATTCCGGTTCGGTTCGGTTGCATCTTCCTCATTAGCACAGTAGTGCTATTTTATAACTTCTTCTCATCTATTTTATTTACCATTAATTAAAAGAAAAAACAGAAACGCTCTAAAGAAACATACTACAAATATAGCTTTAGATTAATAACAATAACTTAGATTTATATTGTTTTTATTTCCAAAGCCCTGTATTTAATATGTAATTTTTGTTACATAATAAACATGCACCTTGTAATTAACTCGACGTTCCCACGATAAACTGGTACAATAGGAAAATTACGTGTTTATCATATGACGGAGCTACGCGTGATCGCGAAGCATTGACGGTGCATTAACGAAGAAACATTAAAATCTTTCCTTATATTGTTGAAATGAATTAGAAATATTTTCTCTATATCTAGAATATATATAAAAACATAATAACAAATGGTTAATATTGTGTTATTTTTTCGCCGGTGTCAGTGGGTCAGCGGTTTTTAAACGTATTGGTTGGGGGTTCATTCCCCACTGGGATAATTCACTGTCATTAAAAAAGTTATGTCTAGAATTCCGGTGGAAACCCAGCGTGCATTGACAGGATCTATCCACCTATACTGCTAAATATGGTCCTTAAAATGTTAATTATATAAAATATATTATAATATAAAATATGCATATATAAACAAATAAAAATATATCCCAACAATAATTCGAACCAGCAACTAAACAGTGAATTTTCGTAGCGTCACGAGCGCCAACAGTATTTCGTCCTTCCCTTTGTCCTTATATAATTTGCTTTCATAGCGCAGTAGAGGTACTCGACTAGTAGACTTACCTACATATTTTTATGATTTTTAAAGAGTTCATCTATACTAAGGATAATATTTAATTTAAAAACATAAAATTTTAACGCAGCAGAATTTGATCCCGCGCCCCATGGAAACCGTCTAAGATGGTTACAGTTTAATTGAAAATAATATGTAAATAAAAAAAAATCGTTATCCCAACCGGTTAAACCAAGGACAGTGGACAGTGTTGAGTTACGCGAAACAGGAATTGTCTCTTTGGGCGGGAAGTCAGAAGTGGAACAATATATCACTCACCGACAGTTAGTTAATAAAAAACTATGGCCTACGATTTGTGATAAGAACTATTCGTCATAAACGGGGCTAGCCAAAGAAAGCGATAACAAAGCGAAAGTGAAGCGATAACGTGACGAAATAGGGCGTGAACTGTAAAGGAAGTCACGGACTAAAATCTCTTTAGATTCTTTAAAAACATTACGAAACTATGATTTGTTTCTGTTAACTGACTTAGTGACTATTTGTAATAAATTTGTCATCTAAAGGCGGAAGTTACGTATTTCAGTTGCTTCCGTTCCCGCCTTTCGGGAGGTTGTCTATTGAATTAAATTTTCTCTTGTTTCTAGAACAAGAAAAATAAAAATATAATCATTCTTCTCGAGTTTTATTTTCATTTATTTATTTTCATTTATTTTCATTTATTGATGGGTCTGGAGGCCGGTCGTGGCGCAACCGCATTGCACTTGACTTATTCAGTTCACTGGATTAAACTTATATAGATTTTATAATATTAGTCATAGTTAGTTGGGGAAAATTATGCTGAATATGGATTACGCTATTTATGAAACATTTGTAAATCACAGATTCCATTTGCAATACATGGAAATACTAAGAATTATATTATAACATTTTCATTGCATTTGTTGAGAACATCGGCGCAGTTGGATAGCGTCTGACTGTGAATGAGATCTTTGCATGTAACCCGTTTCCAGAAGACAAGTGCAGCGTTGAGTTCCATTTTCCATTTCCATTTCCATTAGTCATTTTATTCACAATGTATCAAAAATTGGGCAGAATAAAGTGTCTTAACACTAAGTTTCTTCTACCTACCCTGTTGTATAAAGCTGAAGCGTGAAGCTCAACTGTGTTGTGTGGAAAACTAATGCTAAGCGATAACATTGCCTAACACCGCATCGTTGATGCAATCTACGATAAAGACTAGAAGATATGCCTATTCTCACTAGATTTGAAGACGTCAAAATAATATGACCTTTAGTGAGAACTCAATTGGAACTCAATCTCTTTAATGATATACTATGAGATATATATATATATATATATATATATATATATATATATATATATATATATATATATATATATGATGCTCATTCGAGAGTCTAACCACACTAGTAAGTAAATTGTAAAATTACATTCAAAAAGAGCAACTGTTGCGATTTTCGCCAGCTCTTCTCAGCAGAACTGCCTTCAGAGCTAGCCTCTAGTAGGATTGACAATACTGACACTTATGTTAATTGAGTTCGAAATTGCTTGATTCGAAAGTGATTGTAATAGCCTATTTAAATAAATAATATTTTTATATATAAAGAGACCATATTTTTTTAAGAAAAATGTTTAGATTGTAATGAAAAATCTCTAAAGTTACGATATTTGACCTTACTCAAGATATATAGAAGTAATAAACGTTGACACTAATTGTAAAACGGTGTAATGACGAAAACCACGCCTGTTGTGTTCTTTGCATAATCGTTGCGCTTTCCTTTAAGCTGGGAATTTTTCTGACAAGTTATTTATGTATTCATCATCACATATATATATATATATATATATATATATATATATATATATATATATATATATATATATATATATATATATATATATATATATATATATATATATATATTATATATATATATATATATATATATATATATATATATATATATATATATATATATATATATATATATATATATATATATATATTATATTTTAACGTGTTCCCTATATAAAAAGTAGCTTTCTTTATTCCCCCCATAGGGCATCGAACCTGCAAACGCAATTGTTTACAGTCAGACTCTATCCCAAATCAGATTAAAGGTACTATTAAGGCTCAATTAATAGATTACACTTTATTATTAACTAGCTAAACCATATATAAACAGATGTATTTTTACCAATTATAATTAAATTTTTAAGGTAATAAGGTATTGCGTGTTGAGTTCCAGGACCCAACGCCACTCCTTGTTTTTCTACTCTAGCACGGAAATTATATAAATTATTTCCCTAAAGTGGGAATCGAATTCATTATCAAGTCATATATTTATAGTATAAATATGTTGCTGCGCCACGACACATTCAACTTAAGTAAATTAACTTTATAGAAATTCGATTAATTATTAAGTAAATTAAATTTAAAGAAATTCGATTAATAACAACTAAATTTAGAAGTACATGATAAAAGTATAAAAATATTTTACTTTTAGTATGAATATTTCTACGTGAATTAAAATAATGGCAACGTCATTAGCATTACTCATCGTTTGTTGAATTTATTGTGTATTTAATCACTGTAAATAATTCTTATCAAGGATATGGGTACGGTCGTATCTCATTCATTTTAATTAAAAGCACATTAAAAATGAAATAAAAATCTTTGTAAAAGCTTGATGTGATTTACAATTTAAGTACGAATTTTCACACATTTTCCTTTTGAAAACATAACGCTTGACGTAGTTTTACGCAGGCTCTTGGAAATCATGAAAAGGTGCGGGGAAACTTTTTTGTAAAAAAGTATTTTGCTTTTCTTCGTGTGGAATAACAGTTTAAAACTAATGAACATATTGATTTTATTGTTTTATTGTCACTTCAACTTATTTAAATAATTGTATTTTTAGTATTAAATAACTTTAAAATGTCTCCAAAGCATAAAATGCAATGTTGAAAGTTCTTGCTCAAACTAATTAACACTTAAAAATTGCTATTTGTACAAAACGAATATAATATTTATGTAACCTTTTAGGTCTATCTTACCCTGTGACGCATTGCAAGGTCTTCTTTAGTTAGTACTTTGTGAAGAACAAAGCTGATTCACACGGCCCCTGACGATCGACTGAACAGTTGTCGACGCGAGCGCATTCAGGCACCACGCACCATTGGTAGATAACTATAACCAGCCATAAACTTGGCCAAACAAACATGGCCTGTGATCACAAGAGATATGTCCAAATATGGGCATCTCTGATACTCCTATCTTTATCTTATGCTGATCCGCAGCTAGATTTACCACCTTTACCACAAATTTCTACTCAAAGGAATCCGTATGGCTTCGGTTTATCCAGTACGCCATCTTTAAATAACCAAAATCAATTTGATCTAAATAGAAACTTTCAGTATAGTACTGGAAGGCCTCAGAGTCCAGTAACACCAGGTGTTTACCCAGTGTCTTCAACACCCCCAAGTAGAATAAACCCTGATATTAGCAGCAATGGCTATCCAAGCTTGGACTATGGAAATGGAGGCAGTGGCATAAGGAACCCCAGTTCAACAGTTCGTCCCTATGACGACAGAAACCGCGATGACAGAATAGACATAACAAATGACGTAAATTTCAGAAGAAATGACCCCAACTTCGCAAGAAGTGATCCAAACTACGTCGGAACGAATCCCTATACGTTTAATAGAGATGGTAATAATAATATAGATGACAGATTGAATCGTGTTAGTGTCCAGCAAGTAAGGGATTTCTTACATCGCGCGGACGATCAGGCGTCTAAGGAGTGTACAAACAACGTGGCAGCTCAATGGAACTTCGAAACCGATGTAAATGATGCAACACAACATGCTGCTGTGAGTAGCTTGCTTTATTTATTTTTCTTTTTTAATTCTATATGTATCGATGTGGTTAGTCATGGACAGTTTTGTTTTTTCTAACAAAAGACTTCAACGAATTCCTTAATTAAGACTATATGTTTTTACGAGATACATACATATTGGAGATACATACAAATATATTTCTCTCTTATCTTTGTCCCTTTTGATAATATTTAATTACTTGCTTTTATTTACAATTGTCCAATTTCTTTTATTATGTCGTCTTTTTTCATATATTCTTAAGTGTACAGCGTCTGCTTAAACCGGTAAACGTGACAGTTTGTGGGTTCGATTCCCTCTCGGGGGGAAATAATTATATGCATTTTCCTCGCTCTGGTAACAAGGCAAAAGTGCGGTGTTAAGTTCTGCCACTCAATACGCAATGCTTCAAAAGGCGTAAAGCGGGGAACGGAGTGTCTTAACGTCTTAACTTCTCTTAGTGTTCCTACGGTTCCCTCTGCCTACACTGTCATGTGCGGGATACAGCGTAAAGCTAGTATTATTATTATTATTCACAAATATTTAACATCATATATGACAAATTTGATTGATTGACAATATGATTGGCAGATGCAAAAACGATATATTAAACAATATGTTTTTGTGTTTTCATGTGATTTAAAATCGCGTTTTGTCATGAATGCTAGTTTAGTATATACAATACGTACGTACGTACGTGTTCATCCCAAATGCATTTCAAAAAAATTTCTAATTAATTCTGTAATAAACATGCCATACGCACATATCTACACTTTTATATCTTTACGGCTATCGCTTGATATTTCAAGATATATTTTAATTTGTATAAGTCAGTCAATTTTGAGTCAGTCATGTTTCCTTTAAAATTGAATTGAATTGAAACGGCTACTGAAAAATTAATTGAATATACTACATACTTATCGTACTTCTAAAGTATAAACATAAATAATATTTTAGCTTAAACAACTACGCAAGCATCTATTCATAATGATCATTTAATTTTCTTTCAAATCTCATACAAATTAGGTCACAACATACAAACAATGTATTAACTAATCGAATTAAGTAATAGGGGCTAACTGTGTGACTGTAAACGTGTAAACGTTTGATGTGGTAAGCTAGTATTCGGCGTTAAGGTCCACCACCCAACACACAATGTTCCGGAGGATTGTGCAAAGTAGATAACGATTGTGGAATTATTTTTTTCATATGTTTTCTTTAAGTATTACTTTCTATCCTTAAAATATTTAGTTAAAAAAATAGCATTCTCACTTGCTAAATAATTTTTAAAAATAAAATATCTTTGGGTAGCGGATATTTGTAAAAATCTCCCTATAGAGATGCTAACAACGTAATAAGTTGTAAAAAGCATATAAGAATGTCGACGCAGCGTGAGGAAGAACGTGGTCTTAGTGGTCAGAGCGCTTGGACGGTTTCCATAAGGCGTGGGTTTAAACGCCGCTGCGTTCAAAGTTTTTATATGTTTTCGTTAAAATATTCTGAAGTTATTTCTACATAATATACTTACATACTAACTTAGACTAGTAGAGTTTAAATTTTCAAAAATTCAAAGTTTTTTATTCAATTCTCTCCATATTCTTGGCAAATTTTGATATAGAATCTTTATTTTGTGTCTAGAAAAGATCTATGTTAAATGCATGGTAGCTGGGAAGATACCGAAAGGGCGATGTAAATCACAGTAGAAACGTATCTATAGAAATGTTTGTTAATGTGGGAACATTCATACGGAAACTTTCAAAACCTGTCATTACAAATAAGAAATGATATTACATAATAAAGTGGATATTTTTGTATATATATATACATATATATATATATATATATATATATATATATATATATATATATATATATATATATATATATATATATATATATATATACATATATTTGCAAATAGTGATTATAGATGTGCAAAATTCTATATAGTATATAATAAAATATATATGTATAAACCTATAAATATTCTTTTTAAATAACACTATCTATTTTTGTTTATAAATAATAATAATTTATAAATGGAACTTATAGTTTCATATGCAACATTTTATTTGGACTGCGTGTGTGGGATAAAATTAGCCTAGGTATATGCTCCATCCAACCATAACCTCCGCTATCGTTCTTTAAAAGGATGTCGGTTCAGCTGTTCCACAGATTAGGTAGGACAAACGGAAAGACAGACAGACAACAATTTTAAAATAGTTTATTTATGTTTTAGTATCGTGTATAGATACCATGTTGATGAATGAATTATTGTCAAGTTAGTTAGTTAGTTATTGGCAAGATAACCTGAGATCCATCATTCATATCTCAAAGTCGGGCAGAAAGTAGAGAATGTATTGAGTTGAGAAGAGAGAAGTCTCTTGCTTGCTTCTGTGAATGCTGTTATAAAGTAAAAATACAAAAATTTCCCCACATTGGCAAATAACAATTTATTTTTTAATAATATAATTTAGAGAAATTTAAAATTTATTGTTTTTATTTTTTTTAATCTGAATATTAATAATTATTTTGACTTCTCCAAATAAAAATTGAAACTTGTAACCACGTTACTGCTGTAAGCCGGTATGAGTCATGTCGTGACTGCACCACAAAGTCATTTATTAACTTTAATTAACCGTGGGAAATATATATGTATAACCGCATTTGCATATAGCAAATCATTTCCTACTGTAAGTCATAATAATTTAGCAAAAAACAATAAACGATCGATATCGATTTGTTATTGGAAACACAAAAAATATGTACAAAAAATGACCGACTTTAAATAACCTTAGTAATCTTTTTTTTTTTTTTTTGTAAATACTAAAATAACATTTTTAAGTTTCTTTGAATCCGAAGTAAAATTATATGTGGCAGTTAAAAATTAGGCGAGAAAATGAAAAAGACTGATTCTCGCGAGTAAGAATCGAACCTGTTACTTCGAGTTTATTTTTTTTTATTTTCAAATTTATTCATTATTAGGTATAATCCTTTTAATACAGATTTGGAAATTAATATTTGGATAAATATACATATATAAATATTATGTTAATGCAAATACATTAATTAAGACGTGGTGGTGATTTCCTGTTATCAATAAACTATTGTTATCCGCAACGTACCGTAATACCATATCTACAGTATTCGTTTTTAGAGGAAGTGGTAGATTCTTTAATACAAATATTTAGTCATTCTATTAAAATTTTTGTACAATTGTAAACAATGGGAACGGTAAAAGATATTACGTTTTATACACCACGCAAATAAAATTGTAGGCCAGAATAGCTCCTCAGTCTCCTCCTTAAAGCAACCCGCGTTATAATAAAACTTCCTTAGTTACGTGTATTTAATACACATCAAAATAAATTGTATTATAAGATAATATATTGTAGCATAAACATAAAACAGCTGTTGGCGATACCAAACCCTTTCTAATTACAGAAGGGGTTCACCAAGGCTCAGCTTTTAGTCCACTTTTATTTAATGTAGTGCTAGATACTGTCACGGCTCACATCCAGGACCAGCCTCCATGGTTGATGATGTATGCCGATGACATAGAACTCATCGATGAGAAAGGACTGATACTGGAGCGTAAAGTGAACGCCTGGAAGGGTGCGCTTGAGAACGGTGGTCTTAAACTGAATGCGTCGAAGACCGAGTACATGGCTTGCGGGAACCCGGACTCGAGCACCATCCATATCGGGCCTGAGCCAGCCTTTAAGTCGGAGAAGTTTAGGTACCTTGGATCCGTTATGCATGAGTCTGGAGGCATCGACCACGACATCCATGCTCGTATAAACGCTGCCTGGGGATAGCAGAATACCGCCCAAGCTCAAGGGACTGATATACAAGAGCATTATCCGACCGGTTCTTTTATACGGTAGCGAATGTTGGCCAACATTACATTGACTTACTAATGCGACTGTATATCTCACTCATACTGTATACTATACTGTATACTATACTGTATAACTCAAAAACAAATTATAATGGCGGAACTAAAGATATAATACATAAAGTTTCTGACCTATAAGGCCTGGGACATACATACAATACGACAATTAATTTAACCAAGGCTGTTTATTGTGTTAAAGTACGATTAATTTTCAGTTGAAGATTTGTATTTGTATTATGTTGCTTTAATCTTTTCTACGTGACATTCATTTTAATATTAATATTTGACTTTTAGAAGATTGTTAACTATAAATACATTGGCTACAAGAAATGAATACAATGATGAACGTGTATTTCGCTTTGATGTTAGCTGAACAGCGTGTAAATGAGACTGTTGTGGGTTCGATTCCCACTCGCAGAAAATTAAATATTTTAATTTTCATCGCCCTGCTGGTACAAAGATAAAAGGCGGCGTTGAGTTCCGTCATTCAATACGTCTCGAAAGGCGGAATGCATTGTGCGCCCTGCTATATGCGGGATACAGCGTGAAGTTATATTGCTCTTTTTTGCTATAAGAAAATACTATTTTTATTTTTTTACATACAAAAAAAAAATTAAATTGTGGGCCGTTTAAAAAATCTATTCAAAGTCTAAGACGTGCTTTATTATAATTTAGATTTATTACAAAAAATGTAATTTCTTAATAGACTTGATATTCTGAACTGAGTTTTGATGTAAAAAAAATGATCAAAGGCATTACGTGACATTTGGGTATCAACGCAGTATTATTGATGCGTGAAAAGGACATTCGTTTTAAAAAAAAAAAAAATTTTCCTATCCATTTTAAGCAGGTACAGAGAGAACGTAAGGATTTATCACTATACTAAATAATAGATTGTCATTTATAGTATTTATTGTATTTATTATAAATATATATATTTATTGTCGTGTATATATAGATATGTGTATGTATGTATATCTATATAAATTGTTATATATGTAAGTATGTTTAGTATATTTATATATAATACCTTAAATGTATTTATAGTCGTAATGTAATACTTTTTGCACCTTTCTGCACTGCTGCTGATTATTTATCATAATGGTTGCCTGGAAGAGATCGCTTTCAGCGATAAGGCCGCCATTGCACATAATATAATATACACATATAATTCTGTTTGTGAAATGTTATATATATATATATATATATATATATATATATATATATATATATATATATATATATATATATATATATATATATATATATATATATATATATATATATATATATATATATATATATATATATATATATATATATATTTTTTATGCAATAAAGTATTATTATTATTATTATTATTTTAGAAGCACTATGTGTTAGCTGTAAAACTAAATTTTATCCAAGTGAAGAAAATAAATTAAATAGAGCGAAAAATTGTTGGACGAATATTTTAGAAACTGAAATGTCTTAATATATTCTCAATGCCTCCTACTATGTGCGGGTAAAAGTTGAAAAGAAAATATATAGAAAAAATTTCGTTATAAATCAAATCTATGACAGTCGTGTGTACTGTCAAAACTTCCCACGGCACCACAACTATCATTATTCTCTAAAGCAATTCATATTAATGTTAGCATATTAGTAAAATTAGCAAAAAATTGTCAAAATTGTAACAAAATTATGTTTTTTTATATACACTGCACCCATTACAATGGCTTACTGTATCAGTCTTAGGCACCTTCGCCTTGAAGTGTTCTCACGGTCGTGACACTGACGTTTTTTACACGATCTACTCATTGCTAAACTGTTATAAGAACTAAATGCAGGTATTCGTGTACTTAGGGAGAAACAAGCGTTTTAGAATATATATATATATATATATATATATATATATATATATATATATATATATATATATATATATATATATATATATATATATATATATATATATATATAAATACAGGACCGTCGTGGCGCAGAGGCTTAGTGTCTGCCTGTAAACACACACGGTTGTTGGTTCGAATATCACTCGGGGAGAATTAATATTTTCATTTTCTTTTTTTTTAATTTCTTCTTTTTTTTCTTCTTCTTTCTTTTTTTTAATAAGACCGTGCGGCGTTGAGTTGGATGGAAAACGAAGAACGGAGTGTCTTAACATTAGGTACCCTCTGCCTCTGCAAGTAGGCTAAAAAAATACATGGCGAATGCTTTTGTCATCTGTAACTTTCTTTATCGTCACGCATTTTTTTTTATTTACTGGGTAATGGAGAGTATTAAAACACTATGTTCTAAATGTAGCATACATTTTTTGATTAATTGCGTTTTGATTGATGGATACCAACCTTGCAATGACTATATTCTATTCAATTTAGTTTAGTAATTACGAGCTAGTTAGTTTAAATATCACAAAAAGAAGTATTTGTATAATATATAGTTTGTACTATAAATAGACCAAGTCGAGCTTCATTTACTTACGTAAGTTGACTATCTGTTAATATATAATACATAGATGTTACTTACTAGCACAATAATAAATAATATTAATGGTTGAAACGATGATTAATAGATCAGTCTCATTTATCTTGTTTTAGATATCTGTTTGTTTTATGCTCATATACATATGTAGAGTTTATATTTAGTACATATGGATAAATTTTTATTATAAATTGTAGCCAAATTATACGTAATTCTGTACGTGTTAACTATCTTTTACACTACATCTTCACTGGTACAAAACGAGGGCTATTCTCCCGGTAGTGGAGCTTCTCCAAGCTTTCCTATAGTCACCCCAATCCTCACTTATTCTAGTACTAGAAGACTTCCCCTAATATTTCTATAGTTTTGTATATATTGATTACAAATAAATTTCCTCTGGCGCCTCATTTTAAGTTATTATATATTTTTAAATAAAAAAAAGAAGGCATTCAACGGTATTAATAAATACGCTTATTTTGCTGAAAGCTGTGTATATATCACAGAAACAGTAAAACATTTAACACAACCCACGTTCTGTTACTTGTTAATTGATGACCGCTCTTGACCTTAACTAGATTATAGATGAAAATTAAACCGTAAAACAAGGATTTAGAGTTAAAAATCCTTTAAATTTATACTCGCAAAACAGTTGCATAAAGCAATAATTGATGCTATTTGGAAGTTTTGGTTAACAGTGTTAACTTTTGCGGTCGGTTGTACTTTTGTTTGTAAACTTGAACTCGTTTTGTATCAATGAATGAGGCTGTGTTGTCATTGATTTAATTTATTTTTTACGAAGAATGCAGACTTTTTAAATATATATTTCTAGTATATACGGGGGATTGTGGTACAGTGGGTGGTACTATAAACGCAATATTGTGAGTTCGATCCCCACTATAAGGAATTAATTGATATTAAATTGTTTCCATGTTATTTCATTGATTTTATTAGCTTGGTAAGTATCTATATAACAGAACTTTAAACGTGATTTTGAGCGAATATTAAAAACCAGATTAATTTGAATAGTGAATTACAATATTGTGAAAAAAAACAAAAGTACAACTAAAAAAAATCGTTAAGCAGTTATCGCTTTTGCAGGAAATTGAGCTAAAAAGTAACAAATATTTTTTATTATATTATATTTTATTATTTTTATTATATTTTATTATATTATATTATATATTAAGTTAAAAAAATGTATTGCATGTAAATATTTTTTTTTTTAATGTAATCTATTGACATTTTTTTTTATATTGCAATAAAATAAAAAAGAATTTAATTAAGAAAACATTGTTACTTTTTAGTTAATTTTGATAAAAAAAAGCGTGTTTTTAGTTAATTTTATGACAAATATAGGGATACAATCTGTATCCCTATATAATTATTAAAAATTAACTATATTAATATATTGTATCATACAGATATCCGCACTATGTCCGTGAGATGGACAGAGAGTTTAGAAATAAAATGAGTTATCACAACATATTATACAAAAATATAAATAATTTTGTTTAATGAAAGAAAATATACTAAAATAAACTTAAATAAATATAATATAAACTTAAATATAAACTTAAATTTAAATATAAATTTAATTAATTTCTTACTTAAATTTCTTACTTAAAATGATATTACATTGCATACAAAAACCTAAAGAAAAGCTTAACAATAAAGTACGAATTGTATTATTATTAGTGATTCTTATTACACATATTTTAATTAGTTAACAATTTAAACATTAAAACTAACGCGTAAATATAAAAAAAAATACAGCTTTTATTAAATAACAAAGTTATTTTTCTCAAATTACAAACAAAGCTCTGCCCATTATTTAATAGACGCGTCAATGCCGCTGTACAATACGTGGTCATATACCCATTGTGTAGGACGGTCGCACACGGTTACACAACCAAAGCGAGACCAAGAGTCTAGACCGAGTAAAAAGAAAAGAAAATGTAAGGAAAAATTAAATCCTTTGCTCACTTAGCTTATATATTTCTAAGCTCATTTTACAGCGGCGTTTAGTTCCGTCATTCTACACGTAATGTCTCTTGTTCTGGTGAAAACGGGGTGTTTGGACACCAGCTTCTCTCTGTTTACTCTTCTTATATGCGGAATAAAGTGTTAAATTGTGAAGTTATCAGAAATTCTTTGTTTGTTAAGTAATATCATTTTATCATATATTTATCAAATTTCATATTATAGTAACTTGATGTATACTGTCATACTATGAGAGTATGTGTCTTGGTTACGGGTTCGATACCAACTTGTTGCAACGATTATTTTAAAATTATTGCCATAATTATATTAGTCTAATTACAATTAGTTATAGTAAAATTCAACAAAATTATTGTATAGATGTAGATATAGATATCCTTCTATAAGTTATTTTCCATTCTTATAAGTTATTTAAATCTACGACCATCACGGTCTGTTATACGAGCACCAACTAAGCTACAATGGTATCACCATGAGATAATAATATCACTTAACATGAAGCACTTATGACACTTTTCAAGTGCAAAGTCGTTTATTATACGTTTTATTATCGTGGGAACATATATTTTCCTCGCATTCAAGATACATTGAGAATTTTCAAATAAATTAGTATACAATTTTTGTTATTATTCTCTAAAATATATTCAATATTAAAATATGTTAGATGACTCTCTTACTACTCTTACAAAAGCTCTAAGCTATACTTAGTATTGCTCTTTGCGATTTAATATTGAAGATAATGTTTAAAAATTAACAGCATGATTATCAGTTTCTGAATGGTATGAATATTTTTCTTTGTATAGAAGAGTAGGCAGAGGGTAGACCCTAAGAGGGTTAAGAGGATCAATTAACCTAGTGTTAAGACTCTCCATTCGCAAATATCCACCTGACCTTCAATTACAACATTTCGTGTTTAGTGGCGGAACTAAACGCAGCGCTTTGTTTTATAGCACCGAGTAAATGAAAATATTTCATTTCCCTGAGTGGAAATTGAACCCACGACCGTCGCGCTTGTAGTCAGATGCTGTTATATAAATAAAATTTTAATAAATATATATAAATTTTATTGTTTGTGGATTCCAATTGATTGAGATCTCATATGTTTGAGATCCAGATGCCAGAGAAAGGAATTTATTAAAAAAAACAAGCTTTTATATTGCTATGTTGTAAAAGTTAAATATACATTGTAAAAATTAACCCAAATAAGCTCAATTGACAAAAAAAAAAAAGGTAAAAAACAATTAACCAAAATAAAGCGAATCGAAGCGAAATTTTAAAGTATATCTAACTAGTATTTAGTTAAAATGCCTAATACTTAATTATAAAGTCAATCTAGCTGTGAACTTGGCCGCATTTAATGAGAACAATTGTGATTTTCCGCGATTATCTCAGAGGCCGTTGGTAATGAATTACCTATGTATATTTAAATAGAAGTGTCGTCTCAAGGTTACTAATTCAATACAAGAATAAAGAAGCTTATGTAATTGTGTATTTTTTAAATAATTCTATAGCTTTAGTTTGTATCCCGCATATAGCAGGGTAGGCCGAGGAAACCTAGTGTTAAGGCACTCCACTCCTTTTCTTTAGGGACATTGTGTATTGAGTGGCAGAGCTCAACACCGCACTTTGTCACATTTTCCTTCCAGAGCATGAAAAATATTACATTTTTTTCAGTGGGAATCAAACCCACAGCCGTCCCATTAATATTAATTGTGTATTATAAGATTCTTGTTTTAAAACTTTTTCATAAATCTACTTATTTTTACGACGTCCACTCAAAATTGCAATTGTGTGATGTGATAGTATAAACGTTTATTCACATTATGTTTAAATACAATCGAGAAAAGCAGAATTGAGTGTTTTCACATATATCCTGCTATTCAAAGTTATAAGCAATGCTAGATAGAAAAAAAACTATAGCGCAATATGACACCATCGATTTATCGAGCAGCTTTGCAAGGATATGCCTGATCGGACACAGTAGTTGTGGCTTCAAATGAATTGCAAAAGAGGATTTTGTGTAATCAAATATATATTGTTGTAGCGTCATATGTAGTTTTTATATAAAATTACTAGTTTTCATCTGTGACTTCACTACCGAGGTCAGATTGGTAAATAAGGGTTAAACACAAGGGTTATAACACACACGATATATTATGAACTACAAGTACATCGTCTCGATGGTAGAGACGATTAATGTAGTGTAAAATAGCCTGAAACTGATCGATAAATGTACTCCTCAAGAGTAGTTTTTTTTTTAAATTCGAGTTAGTAGTTTCTGAGATTAGCGCCCTCAACCACATACAATTTAGCATTATAATATTTATATTAAAAAATAATACATGAAGGAATAACATTGGATCACTTTTTAATAAGCATTGCATTAAGGAAGTAGTATGAAATTCGTTATAACTAAGGTGTTTATCGTAAATGAGTGCAGGAAATTTTATATTTTTAAGTAATGTAGTGCAAATACTTTAAATTAACAAAACTAGAGGACCCGTTGACGCGTCAAATACGCGTTGCCATAGCAACGTAATGTCACTTTATACAAAAGTTATATTGTTAAACATGTGGTAGTGTGTGTAATGTTTTATTTATTGATTTAATGTAATTTATTAGCATTATTTTTGAAAAATATCAGCGTACTGCACTTCTCCTAAACATAAACTTTAAGTGTGCCAAATTTCATACTCGACCGTCCGCGAAATTTTCGTAAAAAGGGATCCAAATTTTTTGCTTCACGTATTAATATATAGATAATTATAACATACACTACTATAACGTCAAACATATGTTTGACGTGCACTTTTGTATAAAGTGACATGATTACACGCTGCTACAGCGACGAGTATTCACGCATCAGCGGCTTCTCTAGTTAGTACAGATGTGAAGAATTAAGATATCTAGATATTTGACAATTTCAACTGACATCACTATGGTTCACCATAAGGCATATTTGACATGAGAAATATTGAGGCAATTAATTTTCATACTTCTTTAGTTCAATATCTCGGCTCGGGCGTAATATTAAAAAATGAAAGAAGATTTGTTTGTTAAACTTATATGTAAAACAAAACAAATATAAAGAGAAAAGCTCCAATATATGTCAGTGGGAATCTAATGTAAAGGCAATCCGTTTATTACTTACCGTTAAATTTTCAAGAGATTGCGTGTTAAGCGGTGAAACTCAATACTGAGCCGAACGCGGAAATAAAAACGATTCATTTTACCAAGCGGGAGTCAAACCCACACGTCACGATCATAGTCAGACACCATGCCACTACGAAATGACGTCATAAAAATATATACAACAAACAAAATCACAAACAACAAACAAAAAATTTATATATCTTATATAACATCTACTGCAATTTAGATTTGAACTTATTTTATTCACATCGTTCAAACGTAATTTTTCATATTACAAAGAAAAACACTTTGATATTAATACGGAAACAATGATTCATCTCACGTGACAAGTCCCCATCATCAAGTATCACGCTATGTCTGACTCATTATATAATGACTGACCAATACACTGTTATAAAAACAACATGGAATTCTATTGTATAAAGTTGTCCTTCTTGTGTCTTTTAATTTGGACTAGTCGTTATTTTAATGTTGCACTCAGAAATGTTTATTAGTTGTTTATTGTTATTAAATTATATTAATCAACTACATTTGTTTTAAAATATCTTGGAATAAATTCGATAAGGCTGACTGGATTCAATTGACATTTTAAATCGAAAATAACTCCTTCATATGAACAGAATAATACAATAAATAAGGTACTTGTAGGTACTATTGAATTATTGTAAATCGAAGACATCTATATAATAGAAACCTATGAGGGCTTAAAATGTATGTTTTAACGTTTATCTATTAAAAAGGGCAAGAACAAAACAGTTGTACATTAATTAGTAAAACTTAGGTATACCTAAGGGAAAGTTGAAAAAAAAGTAAGGGAAAATTTGCATCTATCACGCAAAATTTTACAAAAATAATCTAAACAAACATACATGAAGACTGCATATGTAGCAATGGGACACAGCTACAGATGCTTCGGGCCCACCATAACGAAGCTTTCATATCATTGGGCGTAAGTAAACAACGACGGCCAGAGGGCTCAGTCCTATTTCCCTCAGAGGGTAACTGAACAGAGGAGCAGAGGGTTAAGAATATAACGATAAAAATGCAATATATATATATGTATATATATATATATATATATATATATATATATATATATATATATATATATATATATATATGTAAAACCTATGAAATGAGCATTAGAATAAGGGTTTCTATAACAATTTTGCTTGTACAGCACTAGGAACGACTAGTTAAGATACCAATATACCTACTATCGGAGGAACTAATTATTTTAATTTTCTCCCTCTGGTAGGAAGACCGTCTGTGGCGTTGGTTAAGTTCCATAATTCAACGCAAAATTTTACGGATAGTGAGTAACGGAATGTCCCAACACTAGATTTCCTGTCTATCCTGACATATACGGAACCACAACATGAAGCCAAAAAATAAAGAAACCCAAAACGAACGGGTTACCTTCAACTGTTAAGTCATTGACAATTTAACCTTCGTCCAAATTATTCCTTATAACATTACTATGCAAAAAATTACAAAACATTTCCATAAAAGGGATCTCGAAATAGTCTATTTGACACGTCCGTCATATAATTTGTCACACGCATGGGCATGGCCATGGTTTTATAACGTATTATGTATAGAACACTGCCATGGTGCTTATGGTGACCTCAGACATTATGGATGGGATGAGGAAAATAGTTAATTTTGTTTGTATTTTTTTTAAGGGTTTTTTTTGTACTAAAATAAGAATAGAAATTTATTTTTAATTTTTTTATATTGTTTCTGTAGTGTATTGCTTATTAATAATGATACTATAGTCAATATCAAACATACATTATAAAAATATATTTATAAAATATATCTACCTTGACTCTTATTTCTTATTTATATTCAATACAACTTCTTACATTACTATATAACTATACAAATTAAAAAATACGATATATTTATACATTTACTGGCTATAAAAAAAGTCTTGTTAAAAATTCAACATCCTTTTCAACTTCAAGGGGGAGCCAGAGCGATACGAGTACCATGTACTTGACCTCTATGGTCCCTGTATATATCACTTCCACCTGATTTACTGTCAATGACCTATTTAAGCCTGCCTGGGGATCCTGATACTTTTTATGTGACTAAAGGATTTGTGCAGGATCCATCTTAATTTTTTTTTTAATTTTTAATTGATTATCTTTAACCGAATTAGCCACGCACACATTAACATTTAAAGCTACAACTAAAACTAAGACTTCTAATATTATGTAAGTATTTTGAATATTTTAATCCGTGGTCACAGGTAATGTGCCTGAATTCGTTTAAAAACAGTTTTGCTTAAAATATGTGTAGGGAATTATTGTGCATATTTACCATTCATAAATATAAAATAATACTTTCATTAATCATAGTAAATATAATAAATGTATATATATATATATATATATTTGACTATTCATATTTATATATATATATATATATATATATATATATATATATATATATATATATATATATATATATATATATATATATATATATATATTATTGACTATTCATATTTAGTCAATTTATAAACGAGAGCCGTCGATTAAACCGTAACGGTGTTGCACATGTCCTCGATCCTTGTCTTTAGATGCCTTCTTTTAGTTTTTGCTATCAATTCGCTTGTTAAATTATTTATTGTGTTTAATTTCTATTATATGTTGTGTTTGACTTTGTTTTAACTAATATCGCATTTTTTTATTTCAGTTGGAAGCTCAGCAACGCTACACCCTTTTCCAAAGAGGATTGTGGGAGGCAGCACAGCAGATACCTCGTGGAGCTATAAGAGATTTCAGCTCATTTAGGCAGCTGCGTATGTTGTCTGCTATTGGAGCCGCCGCTCTGCCTCCTGATCAGTTAGATAGAGTAAGTAGTTAATATTCACGTATTTATCACAATATTTAGACGTAACCTTAGAAAAAGTAGCTTACTTGTTTTATATCTGAACAGAGACAATGCGAATAGCATTTTTGGCAGAAGGAACTAAGTGTTAAAAAGCTCCATTCCTTAAAGTTCATTTTCCGCGCAACGAAGATTTTTTAACGCTTTTTTGTTTAAGAGTACGCACATAAAAAAAAAAGAAAGTTCTTCAATATTGTAAATAAAAGAATAAACATCTAAGACTATACAGTAAAATTAATATTAAAATGTATTTAATTTCAGTATAATCGCATCATCAACGATATGCTAGCTGTATATAATTCAGCGGAAATTTGCGCTTACAATGAACCTTTCAAATGTGGACTACATTTACAACCGGACTTGCAATACATCATGTCCCATTCTAGAGATTGGGATGAATTACAGCACGTGTGGACTGAGTGGAGAAGGAATACTGGAAGGAGGATCCGCGATTTGTATGAGCAGTTGGTAGATTTGACTAATCAGGCTGCTCGATTGAATAGTAAGTTTTTCTTTTTTTTGTTTGTTTTAGTTTTTTTGTATAAAATATTTTTTATGATTATATTATAAATTTTAAGATCACACTTTTTATTTTTTTATTGTCACATTTTTAGTAAAACTGCAAAGTATTATATTTATACGTTCTTCGTAGTACTCAAAGCTTCATTAAGCACCTGCTTATTTTTACTGAGCAATTTCTTCATTTTCTTGATTTGCTCCGCAATGCGAAGACTACACTTTATGTGATTTGGTAATTAACTATTGTACATATCAATTCTTTGAAATAAGTATTGAAATCTATTATAATATTTATTTTCAGATTTTACTGATGCATCAGCGTTTTGGATGTTCCCATATGAAAGTCAAAATTTGAGACAGGAAGTTGATGAAGTTTGGGAACAGGTGAATATTATTCATTCAATTTAATTACAAATATATCGTTATTTATTTATATTTAACGAATATGAAACGACTAACGAATTTTGACTTGATGATTTCAATAATAGTTTTATGAACCTAAGAATATTGAAGAAACCTAAAAGCTTTACCTAACAAGTATTAGAATAAAATAACTTAGCTAGAACGTAATTAACCATTAAAAGTTCTAAATAAAATATTTTAGAATTTCAAAGTGCATCTAAAAATAAAAAAAAATGCCATATTTTCCAAAATTCCCAGGTCAAACCAGTATACGATCTCCTCCACGCGTATGTACGACGTCGCCTACGTGAGTCATACGGCCCAGAACGTATCTCCCGTTCAGCACCTATTCCTGCACATGTACTCGGTGATATGTGGGGTCAGAGCTGGTCTGGTATAGCACCCCTCACTCTACCTTATCCTGGGAAGAAGCTGGTTGATGTCACACCGGAAATGGTTCGACAGGTATGATAATCAAAGATTTTGAAATTTTTGGTTCTTATATTATATATTAAATGAAAATATGAAATTAAATAAGGCGGGGTAAATAATCATTTGGTACCCATCTTAGAAATACTCTGTTTTTGAAAACATTTACTATGTAATATATTACATAGTAATATCTACATAGTAATATATTACATCTCAGAGGGTGTCTAAGCCAATTATCTGTCCGATATTTGGTTTCCGGCATACGGGTACGCGACCCCGGGACCTCGAGCCACCACTTTCATAACCCGATCCAATCCATGTAAGTGGTGTCCCTCCCCTATATTCCAAGTCTTTCTGCCTCTTATTCCCTGTCCTTTCTTGGTTTCTCCCAGTAATGGGTTTGGAGGTCAGATGGCAATCGCTCCACAAAAAACCACTTCGCCACTCATATGGACCGATTGGTCTTAGTCGGAAGGCAGACCCTGGCAAAAGCCGGGACTAATGCCAGGAAGAAGAAGAGATATTACATAGTAATATATTACATAGTAAATGTTTTCAAAAACAGACCCGAGAAACAGAAATATTCATATATACAAATTGAAACAAAGCCACAATCATTATTATATTACTAATGTACTAGTATACTTATATAGGTCTTAGCTATTTTATGGGCATTGCATATTGCATAACCAAAAATTATTATATTTAAATATTAAAAAAAAAACAGTTATCTTTTTCTTAACTTTATTTCTTTATAAATTATAAACTTATTGTTTATTTCATAAATTTTTGTACATTTTATATTATTTTTCACATAGGGTTACACGCCACTCACGATATTCCAACTGGCCGAAGAGTTCTACGTTTCCATGAATATGTCTGCAATGCCGCCAGACTTCTGGGAGCTGAGTGTGTTAGAGCAGCCTGCAGATAGGCACATCCACTGCCAACCTTCCGCTTGGGACTTTTGCAATGGACACGACTTCCGGTAAATACTTACATACCTAGTAGTATTTTAATTTTGGTTACGTAGAGAGAGGAGCTCGGACAGTAGAGGTGAGCATTAATGCACATTACAAAGGGGGGGTTTTATATACGTTTAGGTCACAAGTCCCATGCATTGCTCATTTCCATAGAACACAATGCGCCCGGCACCCACACGGTAAATCCATGGAATGCGAAACACTTTCTTGCCATAATAATATGGAAAAAACAACAGAATATAATAAAAATAACGCGTATAAACCGTGTAGCTGTTTATTTGAAACTGATGCACTTTTTGATGAAAATAATACAATTATTTTGTAAACGTGTAAATTAACTAAATTTTATATCTTTGAGCGCGTAAGCCAATTAAGCTATGACACCTTTGTATCGTAAACTTCGTTAAAATCTATTACTTATGTTCAAATTTTTATATAGAGTTTCAAAGTAAACGTCACATTTATTATTTTGTAGCTGCTAACATATTTAAAATGTCATATTTTTTATTTGTATCTAAATTACTGTAAAACATATATAAATTGAATTATTATTTTATTATTTTTTTAGGATCAAAATGTGCACACATCCGGACATGAAGGACCTCATTACATCTCACCATGAAATGGCGCATATACAGTACTTCCTGGCGTATAGAAACCAACCCAAGGTGTTCCGTGATGGTGCCAATCCAGGTTAGTCAAGGATTATGGAATCTTATTACAGAATTCAAAATATATACATAAATTGAAATTTTAGACGTTAATATTCTTTAGCAGTATTTCAATGGATTTAAAACTTTTTAATTCTACTTGAACAATAAAACTTAGTACACACAATAATTCAAGAATATTTATTGATTATGGCAGTTACATTTACAGCAAATAAATATGTGAATATCTAAAAATATATATTTATGAACACCCCTGATAATTATAACACACTCCAAGAAATAGCTACTACTATGGTCAAGAGTAGCGTCATCTTATTATTGAGACCGGATGCTGTGTTACAAAGATCTGTATCACAAGTACAGTAGGTTATGAACAGATCGCCGGTGCCTGTTTGACGTCTACACATGTGCTCTCCCGTCTCCTCTTCTATATATCCACATTGGCGGACAATACGCACTTTACCGTAGACTGAAATTAAAGGATATTTTTTAAGCTTCATGCTGTATTTAGCATATAGCAAAATGGCGGAACTCAATGTAGGGCTTTGTCTTGTTACCATAGCGAAGAAATGAAAATACTTAATTCTCTATGGGTATGGAAACCATAACTTTCGCGTTTACAATTAGATGATGTGTAACGACGGCCTCAATTACGACAGATAAAAACTAAAAAATATATGCTTAAAAAATTATAATCGCAGTGTAGTTGTGAAGTAAGCTTAAATAAAGTTTAGATGGATATGAAAGATAATTCCCAAATTTATGATAAAAAATGCATAACTCCTCTTTTTTGTTCTTTCCCTGTTTCTCGTGTTTCTCATGTTATTATTCTTTTTCGTATTTAAATTGACATAGGACTGTATTTGTAAGTTTATCATCTATACACCAATATATATTCTAATATATATTCTGTTTTAAATAAATTCTAAGTGTTCCCTAATATACAACAGTAACGTAGAGCACATATTAATACAAATAATCCAATTAATTATGCTTAATAATAGTCTTATATCGATGCATTTTATGAAACTTTGGATAGAGTCATCAGAATCAGATGCAATTCCTTTAAAGCGAAATTAATTACGAAATCTTCGCTGTCGTTGCTCGTCATAATAAATCTGTTTGTACATGAAGATCGTAGCTTCATATTTTACTTGGAGTAATGTTTTGAAAGGAAATCAAAAGAATTTTACTTAATCAAGAAAATATTTTGTTGTTACATTTAAATAAAAAATCTTAATACTACTTCTATATTATATGATACATATTTAATTATCGAATTAAGTCATAAATTTCAACGCCATATCGTAAACCAATTTCATATAAAATTTTACTTACTTTCCATCTTTATAACTCGGCAGAATGTAGGTTCTACCGGGTTTATGTGTTCAGGGGGATCCCTGAGTGAGCAGTTAACGACTCCAAGACTGAATGAGTCGAACTCCTCACCACATCGCGGGTCGTAGGCACTGTTACAGTCGTAGCAGAATATTGCAGAGGCTGGAAATAAAAAAAAAATGTACAGCTTATTTTAGTTTCATGTGCAGTGGGGCTTAGAAGCTTAGGCAGAGAAAATTCAGTGTTAAGACACTTTGAGGAAAAGTACA
Organism: Dione juno; assembly: GCA_037127375.1. Classification (NCBI taxonomy): domain Eukaryota; kingdom Metazoa; phylum Arthropoda; class Insecta; order Lepidoptera; family Nymphalidae; genus Dione; species Dione juno. Next base: position 5,098,177 of record JAXRJS010000043.1, read on the forward strand.
GATTGCAAAACTTCTATATTTTCATGTAGTGGGAGCAAAATATTCCTATACAAAGTGAAATTAGAGCCAAATATCGTATATACATTTGAAACGTGTACACGTTTGTTAAATTTTAATACACTGGTAATCCATTTCAACTTCTTCGTCAATAGTATATAAATATCAATATTCTAATCAGTTTTAATAAATTTGTGTAACGTTAGAATAGTTAAATACCTTTGTTTATACGAAATTTATGTTTAGATATATATCTCAAAAGCTATCGCACTTGAATTAAATATTGTAGCGACAGTGGGAGAAAGCTTCTAGGATAAATAAAACATTATTTCTCCCCTTATAAAAAAATACCAATAAACGCAATATCTCAAATTCGAGGAAAATGGAGAACAAGAAAAAAAAACTTACTTAGCTTAAAAAATGGCTTACAATGACACACAAATAATTAAAACAACAAAAAAATAAATGCTTTAAACTCCAGGACGTACTCCTAAAGCCTTTTTTTCCTAATTAATAATATCAACGGCGTACTATACAAGTTAATTAAAGTTTTTTGTCCAAAATAGTCTATTTCAGAAATATGATATTAGTCATATAGAACGGAAACCTTACGTTTACAGAATTGGATTAAGCGTTGTGTCACGCTGAACTTGGTTTGAATTTGCTACGCGAGTATGACCATAATGGCTGACATTGGAACATAATTATTCTTGAAGTTTCTATAAAAATAGCACAGGGCCAAGTGTATGTAGATAATCGCATCTATATAATATATTTTAAGCTCATTTATTTTATATTATACCTCCATAATATTGTCACTATTTTTAAATCGTATGATATTATGAGAAAGGGATTTTTTTAAATATTCGATGAATTTTGATGAAGTTTAGATTAATAAATCGTAATTTAACAAGACGAAGCACTCCGATGAGTTCCGCGTCTCAAGAGGTGGAAAGCGGGGAACGGAGCGTCTTAACACCAGGTTCCGACCCTTCTATATACGATATACAGCGTGTAACTTCAAATCAAAGAAAGATTTATATATATTGTTATTGTATAATGTTATATTAGATAAAAGCTAAGAATGTCATAGATTTAAAATTAATGTATAAAATAAGCCAAAATCGCAAATACCACGTGACCTAAGCTACGGAATGGTGTTCCAAATAAAATTTGTAAAACGACGAATTTTGTTTGAACATAGCTTTACCATTCTTAATAGATACTGATGCGATTGGATTCTAATGAACCGTCCCAAAGGTGTATTGAATTTTAAAATTTAAAAAAGCTGAAAATTCATTTTTATTATGATACTTCCTAATAATATGAGCTTTTTTGCCAAGTTTTTGGATGTGCATGTTAAGTGTCTGAACTTGACGCCACGCTTTGTCTTGTTACCAGAGCGGAATAATAGAAATATTTCATTGCACCGAGAATGATTTGAACCCAAAAGCATTTTCATACAGACGTTGTGCTGTTGTCACAAAAAAAATTACATTATTTCTCTAACAATATGTTCAAATATAGATTTTTATAGTCTTTTTGTTAATATAATAAACACTTCAGAACATAGTGTTAATAATGAGTATTGAGCGTAAGGTGGCAGATACCTTTCTACTCAAAGGTTGACATTGAAGGAAGGGATACATCGCAACCATTTTAATTTAATTATTTTAACCAAATATTCCCTATGCTACAAAGAATGGCTGTAGGCTTTACTTTTGTTCATTAATTTAATAACAAAATAATATGTAGATCTCTCCCTCTCTCTCTCTCTCTCTCTCTCTCTCTCTCTCTCTCTCTCTCTCTACCTTTAGGTCCAGGAAAAATTGGTGATGATTTACTGTGTCCTCTGGATAACGGATATTTAGTGGCCAAATCAAATATCTTTCTATAATAAATTATTATATACATAATATATAGGTTTTGAAGAGGATCGGATTCATTTCTCGCTACGTTTAAATTATTATATGTTTTTTTTAATTATTTTATTTCCTCTGTGTACTTTAAAAATAATAAACATAAAAAATAAAAATTACACTCACTAAATGCACCTTCAACTAACCGCGTTCAATCTGATAGACTTACAGGTTATTGATAATGACATTCAAATAATAAAAAAAACTTAAGATATTCCTATATAAGATATAGGTATTCCTATATAGGTATTCCTATATAAGATATAAATATAGAGGTCGAGGGTAGTCTAATAGCTTCTGAATATACATTAGATTATTGTAGGCTTAATCTGACTCGGCAGAATATTTTTCTCCGCTTTGTAGACAAAGTTGAGCGTTGAGTTTCGTCACTCAACACTTAATGGGCGAATTGGGCGGAACACTATCCAATGGAATGTTAAGACACTTCGCTAGTGCTAAGACACTGGTTCCCTCTGCCAGTACCAGTACCCCATGACTATAAAATATATATTATAAAAAATGCTCTAAATATATTTTTTTAAGACACTTCGCTAGTGCTAAGACACTGGTTCCCTCTGCCAGTACCAGTACCCCATGACTATAAAATATATATTTTAAAAAATGCTCTAAATATATTTTTTTTAAAAAGAAAATATCTTACCATGTTTAAAACACACTACCAAAAGCAGTATTATGCCAGCGATATTTGATATCGACACCATTATAATACAATTTTCGACTGACGACGTATAGAGTGTAAATGTAACTGAATTAAGTTGATGGCACAATATATAATTTAATTAGAAAGTACTTGTTGTCCACTAATAAGACTGCGCGATTATATAAATATAATTTTATATCTTCTTTCACGCATTGCTCTGTTGGTATATAGCACAGGTTGATATTTATTAACACACACCAGTTGATATTTATTTTGTATAACTATGCCTTTTTAATTAAACATGACCAGTCTTAACTCTATTACGGCTACTAAGTAGTTGTAAGCACACTTAAATAAACACAGACGCATTTAAAGATATTTAATTTAATAGTTATTTCACTGTTTTTAGTTTTATGGCAGGGTAGGCAGAGGGAACCGTGAACAGGAGGGACTTAGTGTTAAGTTAACTCTCCGTTCCCGACATTTGCCGTGTTGCCAGAGTATGGAAATAGTTTTGTCTCATCGAGAGGGAATTTAACCCACAGACCGTCGCGTTTACGGGCAAACACTGTGCCTCTGCGCCACAACGTCTATCCATCTTATGTACATATTATTTGTAATGCTTACTTAGTTCCCTTAGTAGGTATATATGAATAAATACATATAATATAGACTTTAAAATAAGCAAAAAAAAGAAAGCTGTGTGATTTTTCACATAACGCCCTCTTCTTTGGAGGTATTGATTGCGTGTAGATAAAAAGAACTTTATATATTACAAAATTGTTTGCTTGGTTTACTCTATTCACGTTATTCACTTACTTAGATCGTATAAAAATAAGATTTTGGTAGTATTAAAATTCGCAGTCGCGTCTAAGTTGTAATTTACATAATTTAAAGCAATAGTTCCCCATATTACGACATATGGTCAGCAGGCTACGTGCCGTGAAACTTATATATTGTGTTCTTTACACGAACGAGTCTATAAACGAAAGTGCAAATCAGAGATTATATAGCCAACTAGCGAAACATCATGTCTTTGCAATACATTTGTTCTGATATCTTAATTTATGTTTTATATTATAATATAATTGATAATAATTTACTTTCACGATTTACCTCAGGATACAGTGTCTTTCTGTTACTGTAAAAATTACATACTGAGTGATGGAACTTTGAAGCGGCAGATTGAAGCTTTACATATATATATATATATATATATATATATATATATATATATATATAATATATATATATATATATATATATATATATCTATATATATATATATATATATATATATATATATATATATATATATATGTCTAACGTTAAGGTACTTTTCTGAAAAGCTGTCGGTTTCCACATACGGCAATAATATTAAAAGTTAATACAGAGGGAACAAGAGATAAGATGAGAAATGTATTTAGATAAAAATTGTATTAACAAAAGAAAGAAGAAAGAGATCTCCCTAATGACTTAGTACACAAAGACCCAAAAAAAAATTATTTTATCTATTTTTTTCTATTTAATACTTATGTTAACTCTTGCTCTTAGAAGATAAAGTTAATATTTATTCACAAAATAGTAGCATATGTATAAATTATGTTTCACAATAATCATGACTGGTCAGGTATGGTGAAGGCGCTTGCTTTCATTTAACGCTACCTTTTGCTCGCGAGTACATCTGCTTTAAACTGTATATTATAAAAAGTTACGAAATTATTTTTATTTAAGAAGCTCAAATATCAATAAAATGGCTGGAAAATGTAATTGAAAATCTTTCATAGTTATATTAATCCATATCAAAAACTGTTAAAAAGAATCAAATCGTTCAATTGCTATATAAAATATGACATTTTATTTTACCAAAGACCTATCTTTGGAGACCGTCGTGACTGACTAAGATCAATTTTTGTTAATTCGGTATTTATTCGAAGGAATTAATTATTTTGCTTCTCTGGTCAGAAGTCAGAGCGCGGAGTTGAGTTCCGCTACGTAAGGCGCTACGTGTTTTAAATTCGAGCCAAAAGTGTTTACTACGTAGTATAAGTACGCATCGTCTTAGTACTAGATTCTCTGTACACCTGCTACCTGTTATATGCAGATTAAAACATGAAACTAAGAATCTACATATATATTTTTAATTACATTTATGTTATCATCAATGCTCATTAAAGGGAATTTCTACAAAATAGGCAAAAAACGCGGCGTTGAGTACCGCCACTCAACACGCAATGCCTCTAAAGGATAGCGGGGAACGGAGTGTCTTAACACTAGATTTCTTCAGCCTACGGTTCCCTCTGCCTACCCTGCCATGTGCGGGATACAGCGTGAAGCTAATGTTTATTTATATTTTTTCCTATGAAAAGACATAAACAACTATTATGCTACCAATGTGTCTGTAATCTGTCCATTTATCGTACACGTAATAGTGAATTTACGGAAATTAATACTAGCGATTGCGGTATAGTTACATAATGGACGCATCTCGTTTCTATTAGACATTAATGGATGCATTAATAGATGTGGCTTGATTTATAATAATGTGTTTGAGGTAAGATATATATTATGAAAAAAATATATTAAAACCATTCTAATTGTAAAGGTAACGTGCGTGGGTTCGATTCCCACGTGAAGAAAACAAAATATATAAACAAATATTACGTAAAATGTTTGTTTACAAAGTGTATTATTGTTCTGACACGTTTCCTCTGCTTACTGATACGCGGGATGCAACAATTAATAAGAAAATTAGCATTCAGGTATATGCACATACTGACTATTATATTGAATATATATATATATATATATATATATATATATATATATATATACATACTATTATATTTAAACTCTATTTTTTTTATTATTATTAATCAACTTAACGCAAATTTATATAATAAGGTTCTATGCAATATATTCGGATTTATTTTAAATTATTTTTTTTTTATTTTAAAGAATTATGACTAATCAACAACAACAACGATAACAACTATTAGAGTGTGATATTCAAATCAAAATGTAATAGCAGCCTTGTAATTTATTATTCTTATATTTTTTAAACTTTATTGAAATATTCTATATTGATAATCGGAGACGTTCAATTTATCGATATTTTGTTAGTATGGGAACATAGCAGAGAAGGTAGGCAAAATTTAGTGTTAAGATTTTCCTTTCTTTACTCCTTTGTTTTACTTATAAGTATATTATAATAAAAAAAATTAACTAAAATAATAATAATGCTAAAATACACATACCATTTCTAGGTAGTTTTACATCCGTTACAACTTTTTTTATAAGCGTTCGAGCTCACAACGAGGTCAAGTTTACCATCGATAAATGTATTTAGGCTCAGTAGAAATTGCGAGTGGTATATATAAATATTTTTAGTCATTCGCTTTCGATACTAAAATGTTTATTGAAATTGTATGAGAATTTTGTGATTTCTGTTTTTTTTTTGCATATTATATCATTGTAGATTTTTTTTGCTGATATATTTGTTTTGTTAGTAGAGCTACGTTATTACTTAATTCCAATGTAAAGTAAAGATTAATATTTACTATTATTAAAATTAAAAAAAAAATCTCAGTCTTACTTTGAAGAAAATTACAGGCAACAAGGAGAACAGTGCTTTAACTTTATATTCTCTCCAACTTTCTCTCTGTTTTAAAATATAAAATATGTTTTTTAGCTCGCATATAGCGCATATAGCAGGGTAGGCAGAGAGAAGGACCTAGTGATAAGATACTCCGCTCCACGCTATCTACTTTTCGATACACTGCGTGTTGAGTGCCGGAAAATTAAAATAATAAACTCTCTGAGTGGTAAACCAAACCCACAACCTTCGGGATCGCGGTCAGAGACTGTGCTATGTTGGTCCTTAAAAAACTTTTAATAAAATAAAATCTTATACTAAATTGTAATTTTAGCCGTAAGTCTAGAATGATATACTAAACCAGTTCATTTTTCCGATACGTTTCCGTGCGAGTCTATCAATCGAGACGGTTCCGCGTTCACTTTCTCTTACCTTCCATTTGGTCTTTTGTATCGATTTAATTTATTCGATTTAGTCACTTTAGTCATTTTTTTAAATAAAGTATGGTGTTTGTCAACTAATAATTTTACTAGTTTGTCAACAACTAATTATATTTACATTACTTGTATTTCTCTGCTCTCTCTCGCTCTCTCTGTTGTTAACAGCAACAACTATATACTTGTAACATGACATTTTCAAAATGTAAAAAAAACTGTCAAGAAATACCATATTATATTTTATATTAAAAGCTATGAGGCATATAAATATTGGTTTCAATAAAATATTCCACACACATCGAAATAATATTCTATTTTATTTCTATCATCAGGATTCCATGAAGCAGTAGGCGAGACGATTGCCTTGTCGATTTCATCACCCCGTCATCTCCAGACCTTGGGTTTGATACAGCGTTCAGTTGATGACACGGCCCATGATATCAACTTCTTGTTCACGCAAGCCATGGATAAGCTGGCCTTCCTGCCTTTTGCCCTAGTTATGGACAGATGGCGGTGGGATGTGTTCACCGGAGATGTTAGGAAGGAGCAGTATAATTGTCATTGGTGGAGACTCAGGTTAGTATAAAAAAATTATACGATTTCTATTCTGATTCTGTAACAGACGTGTTAAAGTAAGTATTTGTGTGTTTATTAACAAAAAGAACTCAACAGCTTCTGACCGTTATCGAGTCGATACTCACTTGGGGGAATAAATTTCTTTACATTTTTATGATAAGAAAAAATGCAGCGTATAGCCTACCTACGGCCACTCTACACGCAATATTTCAATATCAACGAAACACAAGTTACTTCTGTACTGTACAAAAAAAAAGCTTGAAATATATTCTGATATCCATTAAACCGGCTAATTCAAACGGACACGAACAAAAAGTCCGTCCTGACGATTATTTTATTAGATAATGATAATTACTAATAACGTATTTATAACGTAACGTGGTTACATATGCTCTGCTGAGCGGGGAAATGACGCTTAGTGGGTCACGACTGATCAGCGTTGCTTCATGAGAAGATTCTAGACTTGATACTGGAATATTAACAATTTTTTTACATAAATTTTTTTCACATATAATATTTATGAAATATTATCTATTATGACTGTAAACGCGACGCGCAGTGGTAGAATTGATTCCAACTAGAGGAAAATGCCTGCAACCAACCTACATTCTAATCCACAACCAACGCGCTTACGTTAATATTTTAAGCAATGTTTTTATTAGCTTCACGCTGTATCCCGTTGCAAGGAGGGTAGGCAGACGGAACTGTAGACAGAATGAACTTAGTGTTAAATCCATGCCCCGCTTTCCACTTTCCGAGGCATTGTGTGTTGAGTGGCGGAACTCAACGCCACACATTGCCTTGTTGCCAAATAATTCGTTCTCCACCAGTGGGAATGGAAACCATACACGGTCGCGTTTACAAGCAGACGCTGTGCCTCTGCGCCACAATCGTTCTCGCCTTTATATTTTGTATAAATATTATTTCTAAAAGTATACAAATAATTATTTTACCACAGAAACTGTTGAATTACAATTATTATGTTATTCAGCAATCCGAAAATAAATAGCTAGCCGACCCTTTTTCTAAGTTCTAGTCCTTCCATTCCAGACTACATATATATTCTAATAATATTTAATAATTAAAAAGGTTTTTGTTATAAAGCCTAATTAAAAAATAATAATGTGAACCGTTCGCCTGAAACTTCGATAGCAATCACTCATTGATTTTATATAATATATAAGTATTAGAAAGGGAAAGCTTAAAGGAATAAATTATATAATATTGTTCTAAATCGATAGTATTTACATGTGTACTCTGGATGTTTGATTTATATACAATTATTATTATATAAATTAAATTAATATATATAATATAATATAGCCTTAAGAGAGAAACAAGTGCTTACTTAACTTTAACACCTTATCGGTTCATTCACCATCCAATAAATGAATTATCTTGATTTCCCCGTTCTGGTTAGACATGTTGAGTTCTGCCACTCAATATAAAATAAAGTGTTTTGACACTAAATTCTCCATGCAACAGGGAGCTTTAGATAAAGGGAATAAAGCTTAAAACAAATTAGTTATATTTCACTTTTATTCTTGCAAGCGGATACGAAGTTCCAACTAGTATATATATCATATTTTAAATGATATTCCACACTGTGTATAATTTTAGAACTTGCAAATATTTGATCTAGTTAGTAGTTAGTAATTGAAGACGCCGATACGGTCGAGGGTCGGCCTTGACTTATGAAAATTATTGAAAGTATTTTGGCATCGGTATACGTTGTAAGATGTAGCGATTTTTAAGTTTACATATATAAATAAAACAATCTATTTAATATTTAAATAATATTAATCTCTATTAATGATATGTATACATGTATATGTAATATTAGGAGAGGATGTGGCTACAAGTAACTTTCTTTATGGTATATTTAGTAACATTGACTAGTGACAAACATTACTAGAAAACATTGTCACTTTTGACATTAGTCTATAGAAATTTAAAATCATTCTTAAAAGTCTTATCTTAGTTCTATTCTGTATGAAATTCAAGACTATTGTATACATATTTAAATACGTAACCACGTTATTAGTATTCAATTAAAATCATATAAATAAAAACGTATATTCTTATATACGTTTTTATTTAAAGATAAGTGTTTCTACTTGCCATTCACAAATGTTACTTAAAAATTTAAAATAACCCAACAAATTTAAATAAAAATTAAATATTATTAAAAAAAAAACAATATCGCTCGTATTTTATAACTTGAACTTTTAATATCGAAACAGCTTTTGTAGCTTAGCACACTACACTCAGTCTGTTTACATATGCATTATGTAACTGAATATGATTAACTGAATGACCTTAATTCTCGTAGCAAAATATTGATGACTTATAGTAAGGTAATATTTGTTGTTTAAATTACAATGATAATAATAAAGATTATAATAAAGATTTTGACGTGGGTTTTACTTTTACATTTTTGTTTTATTATTAATAATATTTTAATTAACTCTCTTGTTCACGGAGTCACGGAGTTTAACACTGCACTTTGGCTTTTCAAAGGGAGGAAATGAAAATTACAGTTTTCCTGAGTGAGAATCGAACCCGTAACCTTATAACGTTATATACGATAACTGAGCCATTATGGCTCAGATATCGTATATATCATTAAAAATAGGAATATTCTTTATAAAATAAATAAATAGAGAGCGGCAACACATTGTTTTTTACTAGCCTGCAACTTGTTTAGTTCATCTCTACGTTTTCTAAAGAATGTCTAAGCATGAAAATTAAATTTTCTAGGGAACAATATGAAGGCATCAAACCACCAGTGCTGCGATCAGAGCTCGACTTCGACCCAGGTTCCAAGTACCACATTCCAGCCAACATTCCCTACATAAGGTAATGTTTTATAAGTATACTAAAAATATATGTATATCATTATATTGTGTCTACTGGATATTAGTATTAGTATTTTAAGGTAAATTTACTAAACTCTTCCAAAAAAAAGAGATAAGGTATATTGACTTACATGATAAAGCTATTTTCTCGACTTTTGTTTCAACAGGTGCTCATGATTTATATGCAAGAATATCGAAATCCAAAAAAAAAACTATTAAACATATACAAATATTTACGATTTTTTGTAACATATCTTTATTTTACACAAATTCATTTACATAAACAATAGCTTATTAATTTCTTAATAATTCCATTCTGTAAAAATTAGACCTGAAATCGCGTTTTATTATAAAATAGATTATTACCGTAATCTATAAGAAGGAAGGAAGCGATATGTTAAGAAACGAGATATATGTATGTTACGAGAGCGCTTAAGAATTTCGTGTAGCGCGTCAGTTATGTGTGTATGTATGTATGTATGTATGTATGTATGTATGTAGATCACATTCTCTTTAAACATATTATATGCTATTCTTTTGTTTTCCAAACTCACACACCGCACTGTGATTTCATAATGAATAATCCGTTAAGTCACACCGTATCTGTCATGTAATATAATAGTATAAAAAGTTTTTAAATTCATATTAATTTATTTTTGTTTTGTGAACTTGGAAAGTTGTAATAAAATATTGAATTTAATTCAATATTTCATTCGAATATCCGATTGTGACCTTATTTATTGGTTACTTTATTTATTATGCAAATTTGAAAGCATATACAAATGTATTGCACATGTTATTTAACCGTTATAGTAATATATAGTTTAATTTGGCATTGGATTACTTTTCCAATTTGATCCGAATAATTTACAAAAAATATTCCCCTTTCTGGGTTTTGTTGAGAAAAATTGATTTATTTCTATTTGTCTTAATTAAGATAAAGAAGAACAAGCGTATGAATACAAGCAAGTAATTATCGCAAGTTTTCTATGCCAGCACAATAAGGAAGCTTCACATTGTTAGTTGTTATATGCAATCAATCTTAGTTGCATAAATAATTTCTCAACAATTATGTTTCTTATACAACAAGAATTACTCATAAAAAATATAAATTTTAAATTAAAATAAGAAAAAAAAACACCAGTTCAATATTAGTTCAAAATAATTTAGATTTCACTAAACTATGGTTTAACCATGATCTTTATGACGCGTTACGTAAAGTTTACGTAACGTAAGTGGATATGCGGAATCAGAATTACTACGCAATATGAGAGTAATTGTAATGACTTGGTTACAAAATATAGGCTTGATCCAAAATTCTATGTGTGATTTTTCACCATGTAATACGAGTGTATATTTTACTTCATAATGTTAAATGAGAGACAGCCAGTATGGACGTCTATTGATGTTTGTTATACATATTTAATAAAAGAAATTTCTTGATATGATTAAATTGAACAAGTTTCATGGTAAAATAAAAGGCATATAAAATTTATAAATGTATGTAATGTAATACTCTCGGTATATTTACATATGCATTTCTGTAAATTAAAATACTTAATAAAGCCTAAACACAAATCAACATTTAAAGCTACAAAAACAAAATAAAAGAGATCAGTTCTGTTTAGTGATGGTAATCGTGACCACCTTCGGATCCTCCGAAGTTATTTTCGTAGCCGCCTTCGAGGCCAGAGCTCCCGTAGCCGTGGCCCTCGTTGCCTTGGCCCTCGTATCCTTGGCTCTCGTGCCCTTGGTTCTCGTATCCTTGGCTCTCGTGTCCATGATGTTCTCCATGGATGATAGGAACTGGCACCTTCACAGTGTAAGGTACGTGTTTCTCTACTGGATAGGCAACGTGCTTCTCAATCGGGAAAGCGACGGGTCTGTCAACTGGAATATGAACTGGAATAGGAACTTTCTTCTCCACTGGGTAAGGGATTACCTTCTCTACTGGATAAGGAGCTGGCACGGGCACCTTTACAGGGTAAGGCACGGGTTTCTCCACATGTACTGGCACTGGGTTGTCAATATGAACCTTCACTGGGTAAGGCACGTGCTTCTCTACTGGATAAGGCACATGCTTCTCTACTGGATAAGGCACTGGCCTGTCGACATGGACTGGTACAGGGTTGTCAACGTGAACTTTGACAGGGTAGTGGATGATTTTCTCGACTGGATACGGTACATGTACTTTCACTGGAACCTTGACTGGGAAAGGCACTTCCTTCTCCACTGGGTAAGGATGCGGCACTGGGACTTTCACGGGCACAGGAATGTGCTTCTCAACTGGATAAGGCACATTTTCGTATACCTTGACTGGAACTGGTCTGTCCACATGTACTTTCACTGGTACTGGCACATGTTTGGTTACAGGGTAGGGTTTGGGGATGTATTCAGGTACTTTGATGGTTTCCTTTACTGGGAAGTGCACAGTCTTGACTACTGGGTATGGCTGAGGCACAGGTACTTTAACTGCTACGGGCACATGTTTTTCCACTGGATACGGAATGTGCTTCTCTACTGGGTATGGCACTGGGACCCTCTTGATCACAGTTATGGTCTTTTCGTGTTGTTCGTGTCCACCGTATCCTCCGAGATTTCCTCCATATCCACCATGGTCACCGTATCCGCTGCTATCTCCGAAACCGTGATCACCATAGTAATCCGAAAGACCTCTCTTGTCTTGTTTTTTGTTTTCTTCAACCTGTTTAGGTTCAGCCTTTGAATCCTTTTCTGCCTTTTCCTCTGCCGTGGCCAGGCTTATAGCCACGGCCAGGATGAAGGAAGATCTCTGTAAAATAAATTATAACTGTAAGCTATGGCATATTCTCTTATAAGATCAAAAACTATGTAAATATTCTCCATAGAAAATCTTTATAAAAAATTGTTAAAATTAAATGCCTAAATGCATAATATACTATATAATTAAATCATTTTGATATATTATTTAAAACATTTTTAACTAACCAAGAGCCTCATTGTCGCTTTGTATGATGTTCAGCGAAGGCTGCACAGGAGTGTGCTGTGGTACACTTGGCGGGTGGTTATATACCGAGTGTAAGTAGTTTCGTCGACCAATGAGGCAAACACTTTCGCTCTTCCAACTATATACATGTGTACGTATGTGTGTGTGGTATATTTTTTTTTAACGAAGATCACGATTTATTATTTCATATATTATATTTTTAACGTATCTCAAGGTTTTAAGTTAAGATTTCTTTCCCTTTTATAGTATTAATTAGATTATCTAACAATTTTAATCAATGGAATCATATATTGATATCGTATTATTTAATGTATAATATGTACATTAATGCTATTAATTATTACTATCAGAGAGTAAGATGAATTATACTTTAATTGGATAACGGACATGACTCTAGGTTCCTTTACCCGCAGGGTAGGCAGATGGAACCTATATTTGGGGTAGAGCTGAAAAAAAAACAATGATAAAATGTTATTATATAATTGAGACCATCGTGATGCAATGAGACGTCTGACTGTAAACGAGATGGTTGCAGGCTCGAAACTCCGCTATGGGGAGTTAACTATGTACATTGTCCTTCTCTGGTAGACAAAAAACGGCGTTGAGTTCCGCCAGTCAATATACAATGTCTCGAAATTGGACGGAATTTACGAAACTTTTGATTTTCAAAAATAACAATGTCGAAATCAATATATCAATCCTTTCAAATTGTTTCATTAACGTTATCTTGTTCGGTCATTTATGTTTTCTGGAAACTTGTTATTATCCAATAGGCCTTTTTATATTAAGGTTATTTAAAATCAGCTGATATCAGCATTTTAATGATTATCAAATAGTCTTTATATTACCTGGTTAATATGGAAAGGCCATAAAATATTGAAAAAGCCGAGTAATACAAATCTTCCTACAATTTTAACTTAATATAAGGGTGTAGTTGAGTACTTCTTGGATTTGACAGGGAGAGCATGTGTTTATTAATGTATTCCCCACATTAAAGGATCCACCTTAAGAGTTTAACTCGTAACAGAAGGAATCTGGCTTTAAAACACTTCTCCACTTTTCGTCTAATTTGACAAAGAATGCGTGTCTAATTAGACCTGACGATGCCGTCTACCTAGTATAGGAGATAGAAAAAACAATATAGTAAAAGGATATTTCCCATAAATATATAAAGATTGAGTATATAAATACAAAGAGACGGATCTCTGTCTGTTTGTATTTTATATGGTGCCGTCATGGCGCAGCAGCACAGCTGACAGTGAACGCGACGGTCGTGGGATCGATTCCCTCTCGAGGCTCAGGACAAAACGTGGTGTTGAAATTTCACCCCTCAACACATAGTGTTCCGAAAATTAGGTTGAAAGCGAGTAACATAGTGTTCTAACATTAGATGCCTACTCTGCTATATGCAGGATATAGCGGGAAGCTAGTAAAACTTTACAAACCCTACTTTAGTTACGTGATTCAAACATTTCATTGTAAAATAGCAACGCTAATTACAAACAAAAAGTAGGCAATTAATGTTATCCATCAAAATTACTATAGTAATAATTTTGACGAATAACCGTTCGTTATGTAGTAAGCAAACTGGAGTTGAGTTAATGAACCGATATGTAGCGTAACTTTGATGTTTTATTGGAATATAAACAATTAATTATACTTTTCTGTAATATATGATCAAATTAGAGATTTTCATAATTTCCTTCATTTTCATATAAATAGATAGCAGCGACTGAAAAAATGTAGCACCTAACGCTATAAAACTTTAGCCTCGTCCACTGTCATCAATCTTTTTGTGTATATATTTGGAGAAGTCCTCATGTTTTTATTTCTCTAGTGACACTAGAGACACTGTTTTATCGGAGGTCAACTGACCTCTTTCTCTTTACCATTCACTCCTGCACTCACATTACTCATCTTCTCAAATTGCTTCCATTTTTACTGCAAAAACCTATTCTGTTTTCGATCAGCTAAGCTGACTCTAAATATCCTAAAGAGACTGCAACTCTACGATATTCATCTTTATTTCTCGTTTCACTGCGCTTTAATATTAACTTTAGCATATAACGGTTAATTTTATTAAAATATGTTGACTTCAGTTATATTGCTTTATACGAAAAGAATAATTGAAAAGAATATAAAATGGATTTACGTAAACTTGCCATGTAGAAAGTTTAAAATAAGACTAGTTTTATATATAAATTCTGCATTTTTAAAATAAAGAACTGTTTCTACTATAATTATGATAATGAATATTTATTAATAATGAATGACGAGATAATATTACATGATTATTTTCTTACTTTTCTTTTGTTGATGAGAAAATCTCTACTACTACCAACCAACTCTGTTCTCTATTTTCCGCCCAATTTTCGACACAATACGTGCTGAGTGCCGGAACTGAACGCCGCGCTTTGTCCTATTATGAGAGACTATCACACACACACACACACATATATATATATATATATATATATATATATATATATATATATATATATATATATATATATATATATATATATATATATATATATATATATATATATATATATATATATATATATATATAACTAAAATACGTCATACACGATAAAAATAACATAAAATTAAAACATTAGTATTTAGAACTCAACTAAGCTATAAAGAATCTTGCACAAGCCTTTCCGCATTCAAGAATATCGCCGCTCTATATTTTAGTTCAAATATACATAAAGCTACATTCATTTGCATTAGGACCGTTGTTTTAATGTTATACGTAACTATATATGTAATAAGATTAAAGTATAAGTAATATAATTATTTTTGATATTCTATTCTTTTAAGTTTTTTTTGTCGTAAGATAAATACTTTATTATAATTAAGAGGTCGTCGTAGCTCAGTGCGACAGCCACGACGATGACGCAGTAAATGAGCATCGTGAGTCCGATCCCGCTTGGGGAAATTGTTCTAATTAATGAATTACGCTATGGTGCAATTATTATTATATGGACATAGCGAATGTGGGCTCTAACTTCACTTGAGTTGATACAGTGTGAACGTAAAAAAAGACCTTGTAGCACATTCATTACTTGGTAAAGCGTAAACTCAGTAGTATTATTTTTAAATCCTATTTATACTCATATTAACCAATAAATTTTGCTATAAATTATATATGTATAAAAGGGGTTCCTCGTGCTATTTATGTAACCTTTTTCCAGTATTTTCGACACTGTGTTCCCGAAAATCAATCAAAATCTCCCTAACTACTCTTGCCACTGATTCCTGCATGATATTGCTTTATACCATTCTTTCATGTCTTGTTCTCTCACGTGCCCAAACCACTTTCTAAGAAGATATCGTATCTCTATACCATACATATTTTATTTAATTTTCTTCTATAATACCCTCGTTCCTCTACCATATAACAGCATCGGTACCAGCTCTGCATTGTACGTCCAAACATGCAACTATACTGACGTGTCGCCATCTCATAGATACGTCCATTTCGTATCTTCCGTCTCTACCAAAAGTGCTTCTCAAATATACATTTACTCTGGGATAAAATTTTAATTTACTTTAATACAAACTAACGCCATACCGCACCGTTAAAATTATATACATATGTATGTCGTATACCTTATTGCACACACATTTTCCTTGACACCGTGTTAATTAGAATGAAATTAAGAAAATAAAAACCTTGAAGCTTAAAAAAAATATTAATGATTCATATTGAGTTATATGTAGGTTAGTCGATTGTTATTTTTTAATTTGTTGCTTTTTAGTATAGTACAAGGCGGTATCTGATTGGAAGTGCTATAGTCGTGAAAATAAATTAATTTCACCAACCTGGTACAACAAAACGCGTCGTTGATTACCGCTACACTTTACACAACATCTCGAATTTCGGCTGAAAGCTTGACTCTAAGTACACTTAGCTTTCTATATGTCTAAAGTATCTCTATGGATGAAGCGTGAGCTGAGAAGATTTAAAATAAATTACTGAATAGTGAACACCATAGCGTTCAAATCTAAGATTTCGTAAAAATTAATTGCGTTTATTTGTACTAGTTATATATAACCTATTTTTTAGTTTGATTGGTCAAATATTGAAGTGACTGGAAATTGGAGAATGGCGTTATTGGCTTATTCTCTATTCTTATCACACAATGTATTTGTTTAGTTGTTCTAAAGTTAAATACGTATATCTTGAGCTATAACCGTTATTTTTAAGTTATAACTGATAACCATTAACGATACTTGGTTAGATTTGATTCATTCAAGCTATAAACAACCGTTATATATAAAATGAAAACATTTTATATAACACCAATAAAAGATTTACATTTAAATAATTACAAATAAAATGAGATTTAATAGAACAAGTTGTTAATGAATAGTCTTGTATAAAGATATTTTAACTGTTAGTAAAAATAAAAAGTTGTAAAATGATACATAATTTATATTTCAGTTATAATATATATTTTTTAATTTAGTCAGTCATATTTATGGACATTTACACGAATCACTTCGCCAATGTCACTTGTGTTGTGTGTTGCAAATTAAATAGTAATTAAAAAATATCCAGTCTGAATACAGCCTTCGCATGTAACATAACAGTGAAGTTTTCACATATATACATAATATAGTAGTTGATTAGTGATATTTAATTTAGTCCTGCATTTTATATGCACTTTTTTCGTGTTCCCGTCGGAATTTCGAAAAATATTTTAAGTAATAATGTTGTACTTACCAAATTTCAGTCTCTGAGTAAGGAAAAGGTTTTATATATATATATATATATATATATATATATATATATATATATATATATATATATATATATATATATATATATATATATATATATATATATATATATATATATATATATATATATATATATAACCTTTATATAAATCAAGCTATAAAAGCATTGAAACATATGATTTTTTTTATGATTATTATTAATTAAATAAAAGATAGCTAGTATAATATATATAAATAGTCACACAGTTATATGACTTACGAAATTAGTATGTATATAAAATGACAACATTTCATAATATCATACTAATTTATGCTACGAAATCTCAACAGTTTATAATTGCATATAGAGAGTTGCTTGCTATATAGGGTGTTATTATTCTGAATATACTGGTATGAATGGCTTGTTTTATAGTTAATGTATACGTAATATATTTGATGTTCTCAGTCAAATGTGATATATAAAGTTATAAGCATACAGAATGCTTCTGTATATGTATGTAAATCCATTTAATAATTTTTTAATTATTTAAGAGACAAATTAGTTATAAAATAATTTACATATTATATGTCCAGAGAACGAGAATATATATATATATATATATATATATATATATATATATATAGATATATATATATATATATATATATATATATATATATATATATATATATATATATATATATATATATTATATATATATATATATATATATATATATATATATATGCTATTTCAAATGATAAGACTAATGCTTAGCGAACTATAGTAATTAGTAGTATAAATGCTGATTTAAATAATCACTTTAATAAAATTTGAGGCCAACGTGGTGCAGTGGAACAACATCATACTAAAACTACTACTACTATTTTACAGATACGATTTCCACCTTAGAAATAAAAAAGGTTCACTTTCCCGCTCTGGTAATGTTAATACGGCAATGAGTTCTGTCTCTTGATATAAAACAAATAGTTTTAATAGTTTTCGAAATAGTTTAAAAAAAATTAAAAATCTATACAAATGCTTTTAGCTAAGATAACAAAATTTCGAATTGCATATAAGATCAATTTTAATATGGAAATAATGCAAATTTAAATTTATAAACTTTATTTAACACTTTTCTTTATTAAACTTGCTTTAGTTAAAATATCTCAGAAGAGCTAAGAAAGCCATTTTAAGTATTTATGTCATAGGCTCAATAATTGAAATTACAGCCCAAATAATATGTATAGGCATATTTTATTCATAAATAACGACTTTAGGTGATCGTCTCCTATGATCCACTTTCTCTTTTATACTGGAAACATCTCGAATTACAACTAGCTTACTAGACTGTAAAGTGTAAAGGTACGTCGTAAAAATAAACACATGCTATTTCTATGGAATTTATATGTAATGTATGCTTTTATTATTATTTCTTTCTTCTATATTTTAATACCACAATTGGCACGCATTTGATTGTGAAATATTTTTATTTCACAAAATTTCAAGGTTTACCCTGCATTTAACACGGTAGGGTGGAGAGCGTAGTGTTCAGATAATCCGTTCTCTACGCTCTATTTGGATATATATCTTTCTGCTGGCGGGGCTGGTCTGGGCTGGACTGGGCTTTGTCTATGCATGAGTGAACATACAATATGTTTTACCTGACGGTCCTTATTATTTTTATTACAAAATATTAATTTGCGTTGTCTTGTAATTTATGATTGGTCTCTTATCTCGAAATGAGAAGAATATGGAGCAACAAGTAGGTGCCTAGCCTAGTAAATAAAAGCCCTTTGTAGATGTAATTACAAAATCATATAAAAAATATGCTATAGAGATGCCAGTGTGATTGAAAATCTTAAATTTTGTTATTATTATAACTTTGAAATGACATAAAATTGTGCCAAACGACATAAATGCTTATCAAGATTCCATTGAGATATGTTTTATTTTCAAGCCTACAAAACTACTCGCCATTGTAAATTGTATATAACTTTGGAATATGTATAGGTTTAACTTTTCTATTTTCTCAATTTCTTCTTGTTTCACATTCTGTACATTTTAAAGGCATTGCGTATTTAGCACGGGAACTTGACATATGTTATCCATATCGATATAGACTTTAAAGCCAATCAACTATTGGTAAATTCAATACGTATGTACATTTAGCTTCCTGTCAATAATGCACATGTTGCGACATAAACTATCTCAGTTTCCTAATAGCGATTGCTTTAATGTTTATACTCTACAAATTGCGTGGAACAATTGATATTAATCGACTATAAATGTATTGGCTCATACAACGTGGAATACTTTCGTTGCCCTTGAATGTTCTAGATACAAATTTGGTTAGTTCTGACAAAATAACCTGTTATTCCTTCAGAGGTTAAGTTTCGTGATAACTTTTTCAATTAAAAATATAAATAAATATAATTTTATTATTTAAGAACGTATATTTCATCATATTTGTCTGTGGTTTTTAAGGCTGTCAAGGCGCAGCAGCACTGCATTTGACTGTAAACGCGTGGATGCGGGTTCGATTCCCGTTATAGAGGATGAACTATTTTCATTTCCTCGCCCTGGTAACAGGACAAATCGCGGTGTTTATTTCCGCCATTTAACACGCAATGTATTGCCATTGGTCGAAAAGTTGAGAACGGAGTGTCTTAACACTAGGTTCTCTCTGCTTACCCTCTTATATGCGATAAAAGCGTAAATCTATTATTTTACATTTACTTAGGTTCACACATCGTCCGTATATATCAGGACTTTTTAACAGCGGCTCGCCTCTGTCATCAAATGAAATTAACTAAGAGTTACATATAATACATTCTAAATGCCTCATATAGCCTATAGCCTTTTTTGATTGATAGACTATTCAACGTGCAAATAATTTTTCAATTTGAAGCAATGTGTTCCTGAGAACAAACTTTTCAGCTTTAATAATAAAGCTTACTAATATAAATTAGTCAGGAAAGATCTTCCGCCCAATTTTAAATTATTGCGTGATGCATGGCGGAACCCAACTCCGCGTTTTGAAATTTACCATAGAATTTGACTACAGCTCGTTTAA
>JAXRJS010000043.1:5124013-5291513 GCA_037127375.1 Dione juno
TCCCCTATAGTAAAGTAAACAGGGGTAACCAATGACCATGTATATGGAGTACAGTAGTGGGTACTTTCCGCCTAATTTTCGGGACATTGCTAATAAAATGGGCGTAACTCAATGCTGCATTAAATGGAAATAATTCAATCCCCCAAGTGGGAATCGAACCCACAATTATCGCGTGTATAGTACTATGTTATGTCTAAATAAAGTATAATATAAAATAAAATTATACTTCTCATGATTTCGTCGTCCAAATTGAAACGAGATAAATTTATCAAGCCTTAATTCTAGTGCAGTAAACAGAGCGCGATAGCCTTCCGACGTTTGATAATCTCGGTTTCGTAATGTAACACCGGACCCTTTCTGTATGAAATATATTATATACTTGTTTCTCTTTATATATCTATTTCTATATATATATATATATATATATATATATATATATATATATATATATATATATATATATATATATATATATATATCGGGGTATAGAATAAAATGAATAAAATATTAAAATGAGGATCGGACCCTATACCTAGAGAGACACTTAATTTTATGAATCTAGTTTACTTTATTGTATGACACTAGGTTTTGTTTATTTATCCTGACAAATACGGGATAAAGCGTGTTTAAGTTTAAGTTAAGCTTAGTCGAATTTTATTGCTAAAGTACTAAATATATAAATCATTTCTATAAAAACTAAGTCAATAAAATGCACATTTATGTTCATCACCCAAATGTATGCCTCAGATGGGTATTGAACTCATAATCATCATTAAATTTATTTATAATTTATAACAAAAATTGTAGATATATAGACATTTTTAATAGTACACAATCTGGAGTTTTATTAACCAAGACCTACTAGAATGATGGATAAGAGTAAGGGTACCTTCAAATATACAATATATTTATGTAAATAAATAATTTCTGCTAACAAGACAAAGCGCGGCGCTAATTTTCGCCACTCAAGACGGAATATCTCGAAAATTGGATGGAAAGTGGATACCATTACCCCTGGACAGGGTAAATCTAAACACTAGATTTCTTCTGTCTACCCTTTTATTTGCAGGATACAGCGTGAAGCTGATAAATATTATATTTACCTGTAGGTTTAAGGTAAACTTACCTATATGGTAGATGTGAGTTTATGTGATCATATTACACTGTATATATATATATATATATATATATATATATATATATATATATATATATATATATATATATATATATATATATATATATATATATATAAATATATACTTGTAATTTTTTTTGTTTGGCAAATACTATAATAATTTCTTTTTTTTCTAGGTAAGTCTAGCAGTTGTTTTACATACGGTAAGAATTTATCATGTAAAATATATGGAGTAAAACTTAATTTGTGCGTAACTTTATTTTGTACCAAAAAATTTAGTTAAAAAATTAGACTTTTAACACAAATATATAAATTGCGAAATCGCCATTCTTTACAATAACAACGTATTCTTTATTTTATTATAATTAAATATAATTTAATTAAACTTGAGCGGTCCTTAAATATATATTTTAATTTTTTATATTATTCGGTATGGTTTAAAAAAATAAAAATACTTTAAAATATTTCAACCAACAGTGGCGCCAATGCGCTGTGGTAAGATGGCGGTAGGTTTTATAACTATGACGTACTTCGCTTTTACTTACATACTATTCGATACAACTCTTCACGTTCTTGTTTAACATATACTGCATAGATGGCTCTAGCTGTCAAAAGTTTTATTAATACTTAATGGTTATATAGCTTCTGTATTATAGACTAGAGACCCGTTCGCGGCTTCTCTCGCTTAATTGATGTTCTCGGATTTTAATCTAATATAGTATGCATGTATTGTACTTATATTTTTGTACTTCTTCCTTTCAAATCAGTTTGTCTATAAAACATTTTATATGCAGTATTTTATTTGGACGGTATGTATGACGGTATATGTGTAACCGATTTTTATGAAAGTTTCATAAAAATCGGTTCAACTGTTCCAGAGATTAGCCGAGACAAACGGAAAGAGAGACAGACGGACAAAAATTTTAAAAATATTGTTTTATATTTTAGTAATGTGTAAATAACTATATGCATGCGAAATGCACTTTTAAAATCACAAACAGACACTCTAATTTTATTTATTTGTATAGGTATTATTTGTAAATATATATGGAGTGCGCCTATCTTGGCGCAGTGGAACAGTATCTAACTGTAGTGATAGTTGTTGGTTCAATCCCCACTCGGGGCAATGAATTGTTTCATGTCCTCTAAGCATTTTCAGTGGCTAAGTTGACCAGAAAACTCTCTCTCTCTTTCTCCTTCTTTTATTATACAGCGTAAAGCGGAAAAACGTCAAGCATTCCAATTGTTTTCAGTCTATAATTAAATTTTTTAAATATTAAATCCCCTATTCAGTGTTTAACCATTTTAATTTAAATTGGAATTGACTATATTTATTTAAATTATAAATAAATTCTTATGGAAATCACATTTAGAATGTCCAGCTTCAAAGATTTTTTTATATATAGTTCATAAAAATAACTTAATAAGAGTAACATTAAACTTTGAAATTTATTTTAACATTATCGCAATTTGATACCAATTTGATTTGTAACCTGATAAGTAATTAATGATTTTAAATATTTGTAATTATATATCTTTATTGATTAAGTAAACAATATTTTAATTTTTTTATCATAATATTAAAACATATTTATTGTATACGTATGTATACGCGATGCACGCGATGCCTGATCAATTATCACATGAAAAGTTTTGTCACATGTTGTATTTATATATATATATATATATATATATATATATATATATATATATATATATATATATATATATATATATATATATATATAATATATATATATATATATATATATATATATATATATATATATATATATATATATATATATATATATATATATATATATATATATATATATATATATATAACCATGTCTCTTATTTGAGTTTTACACTCAACAGGCAATATCCCTTAAGCGGAAAGCGTAGAACGGAGAGTATTACCGCTTAGCTCTACCTTACCATTGGACGGAGACGCGTGTAACCAATAAAAAAATAATGAACGTATTGTCTTAGGACCGTTACACATTCACGTGTTGGAGTAAACAAGATTCCATTGCATCTAACCTAATTTCCGTCGCGCGTGACGTACGCATACGAAAATGAAAGTAAATTAATGGACATTGTTTTGTTTACATCATTTTATGTTATACTACTTTTTACCTGCGGCTTTGCATGTGTATATATAGCCTCCCTCGATTGATGGAATATCCGACATAAGAAAGCTTAATTTGAACCAGTACTTTCTGGAATTAGCGCGTTCATCCTAACGAACTCTTGTGCTTTATAATTTTATAGCGGATTCGAATCTAGTTCATAATGTACTTAATTTTTAACTTTTTTAAGATATGCAAGCTTTTACGAGTAAGATTCAATTTAATAAGAGAATTCCGTTTTACAACATTATTTTTATCTTAATTATATAACAATTTGTGTAATGTTAAAATTAACGTATCTACAATTTAAATGATATATTATAAGACATTAACGATACTAAGTTGTATATAATAAAGTAGGCTGTTGATTTTCCAACTGCATGCAAAATTTGCTTATTAATTATAATTTTTTTGGATATATTTTAGAGTCGTGGATTCTAGTCACATTCATTTAAAATAAATAAATTTGTACTATATATATATATATATATATATATATATATATATATATATATATATATATATATATATATATATATATATATACATATGAAGCTGAGGAGTTTGTTTGTTTATAGGTCTTAATCTCAGGAACTACAGGCTCGAATTACAAAATTATTTTTATTTTGGGTAGCCCATTTATTGTGGAAGACTGTAAGCTTGATTACATCACGTTAATTATTTTAATATAACTCACTGTACCTGTTTGTACTTCGGCACTTTCGACCACTTACAATTTATGTGTCATATGTCACACACAACATCATATAAAAGGGCTAGTTTAAAATTTGAATATTTACTTTACTACCACTACTGTTACATCTTTGTACTACGATAAGATTTTTTATTTAAAAATATAATACGCAGGTGTCCCTTCGTCTGAAGTTAATTTTGAATACAGAATCAGGTCATGTTTATTATTAAAAAATAAAACTGAAAATATTTCCATAATTTTAAAGATAACGAACACCTAATTTAGCATGCTAGAGTTGATCCAAACCAACAAACATACAAATACTGTTTTAAAGTAAAATCTTCTTAAAATACTGTTAGAATGATTGATTAAATTATTAACATATCGGTTCCAGTAAAAGCAAATAAAATACTCTCTCCGTCATTCAACATGCAACATCTTGAATTTTAACGGAATGTAGAGAGCGGAATATTTTGATATTATTCTCTCTTTGCTTACGGGAAAATGTGAGAGAGTGGGAAAGGGGGTGAATATTTCCTATTAAGCTATTGAGCTTATACATAAATACTTACTATAGCTTACTATAGCTTATACATATTGATGTTCACTGGATTACAAGTTTAAGTACTCAAACGCAATGAAAACGAGAGTGCATTACGATGAAAGTGAATTAAACTGGATATCAGTAAGGAGGTCATTGCTGTATGTAGCGTAAGCAGTACAGTAAGTAACATCTTGATTTATCTAATAGGGGTCAAACCATATAGAAATATAAGGAGATTTTAGTAGGAGTTTTTTTATTAGGTTCTTGAATATCTTTTTTATTTTTCATTTATTAATAAAATATTCTTTAATCTCTATTAAAAAATGGTAATTATATTAAAAAATGGTATATATATTTTTTTTATTTCTTAGAGAATAAAAATATTAGATTTTGTTAGAAAGCTTTGAAAAAAAAAATTGTGTTTTAAAATCGTGAAATTTTGTTCCTTTTTAATGTTATTTTTACTATTGACATAAGAAAGAAAATAAATTTAGAATATTAATAAATAAATATTAAGTTTGTTTAGTGGAACACGCTTATCCCAGAAACTACAGGTTCAAATTTAAATACAATTTTTGTGTTGTTATATTCCATTATTCAAAGTAAGTTATATGCTGAATTAGTTAATTTACATCAGATTAATTACATCACTATTTTCCCTGCAGTCTCTTAGTACTCTATATGACAACGCAGGCGAGGCCGCTGAAAGCATTAGTTGTATATGTAAATATGTCTACCCTCATATAAAAACATATAATTTACAGAGCTTATAACATTGATACATTCTAATTCTTTCTACATATAACTATTTCACTTAGCTCGTCTTTCAACATTATTGATAAATGGCGAAGTGGGCGGGTAATATATTATATTCTTTATGATATTGCAAAAAATTACTATCTAATAAACAATTCAAAATATAAAATTATAGTCAGTATATATCAATATTAGAGGTAATTTAAACCAAATATATACTCACTCGGTAAGAATGTGTATATTAATTAAAATGTCAGCCATTTTAAAGATTACTAGGTTATTCAAGATTTATATTATAACTATTTAGTGTCAAGATATTCCATTCTACGTATTCTTTTTGCTATCTTTTTTTTCGCTTAAGATTTTTTTTTACTACAGCTGAAAAATGAGAACAGAGAAATTTTTTGAGTAGGAATCTACCCCGCAAACACCACGCTGACAGTTAGTCTGGAAATGAAAATAATTCATTCCCACAAATGGGAATCGATCTTACATACAACCATTGCACTTTCAGTCAGAATCTGTTCCACTGCGCCAGGGCTTAGTTTATAACTTCTTTGTTTGAGCTTGTATTGTGACTTTGTTTAAGCTGTGTGTTTTTTTTTTTCTTCTTTATCTTAAAATTGATAAATTATTGATTGTTCCTTAGTATTGGTTTAAATTTAAAATGATTATTATAAATAATATATATAACGCGTATTTGATAGTGAATCAAGCCATTAATTTTCTTTTATAAAATGTTTGTTAGCAAAATACACCTCCACAAGTATAATATATAAAAATAAAACCTTTTTGTTTTTAGAGTTTATATAGGAATATCCAAAGAACAGCACTTATGTGAATATTACGTGCTTAATAAGGAAAAACGTAAAATATTTTAAAATTACGTACATTTTTTGTTTCCTTCCCATGAATTGGAATCGGATTCCCTACCATCTTGTTAAGTAAGATATTGACCAACGACGACTGGCATCATGCCAGTTAAAAAATGTGTTGCAGGCAATACAAGTTTTATTAAATTCATTTTAATTCTGTCTCCACTAATTTACAAAGTGATTCAGGAGAAAAGCTTATATACATATATATATATATATATATATATATATATATATATATATATATATATATATATATATATATATATATATATATATATATATATATATATATATATATATATATATATATATATATATATATATATATATATATAAATGTATATATATATACAGTCTAAATCGAGTCATCGAGTCATCAGATGAAAAATCATTCTTTTATCAAAGAATTATCGCATCTTTGGTATCTGAAGTACATTTTAGAACCCAGCATTTTGATCACTTTTAGCCCCGGATTTGATGTTTATTGGTAGGAAGAGACTTCGGCTCATCGAATTTTGGTTCTCCGGATACTGACGGAAGGCCACGTAAAAAGCATGAGAACGTCCCGAGGGTATATGTAGGTATATGAAGAGGTTGACGATAGTGTACGAGGTGAAACGAGTACGTGGGGATCGTAATCAAAAGATCCCGATGTGGGGTAGAGTGTAAGGTTTATAATAAAAAAAAATATCTAAATTCAAGATGTCCGCAATATTTTTTGCAATAATCGAACCACACTGTGTACTAGTATATTGTTCACTTAAAACTATAGTAAGTCGTTACTATAGTCACGCATAGGTATGGTATTTATGTGCCAATATTTCCGTCACACATCAGCACTAGAGTGTGACTCCTACGAGTAAAACGTTCTGGAGAAATCATTAAAGTCATTATTATTAAGTGGCCTAAAATATTTTAATATTCCTAGTAGGTTATATACGGACATGTTGTATTATAGACGTATGTATACTGTTTATATACAGTTTATAATTGAGGAAAAAAGTTTTCATGTGAAAATACTTAAAGAAAGCATATAAATATTTAACGCAGCGGGATTTGAAACCGCGCCTCATGGAAACCGTCCAAGCGCTCTGACCACTAAGCCACGCGTTCCTCACACTGGGTTGAAATTCTTATATGTTTTATATAACTTCTTACGTTCCCTACATCTCTGTAGGGAGTCAAAAGTTTCATGTGCTTTCGCGACGTGTAAATGATGATAGTAGGTCTGCGTTTTAAATGACTTTGTTATTGACATATATTTGACTGAGGCGTAGTCTAATAAACTTAAAGCGTAAAAAGAAAACTTAAAACGTAAATCAAATAAATATATTATAAAGTACATAGACAGACTTATTACGTACTTGTAAATTTATTACATTAAAAATAAAATGGCATAGATGTAAAACGTAAGTATTTATTATGCACATTTTACTAGTATTAAATTTTTTAACAAACTTTTATTTTCAATTTATCTCTTTCTGTAAGCACAATTAAGTCTCAATAACCACCATTCACCGTTTAAAAAACCAAAACCGATAGTTTGTGTAAAGTTACGTGACACACTGACGGCAAATTGACGTTTTACTTTACAACAGGAGAGCTTTGTTTATTTTTTTAAATCTTCTGATACTAATATTGTAAAATTTTACTTATTAGCCTCTTAGGTTGCGGTTGAGGCTGACAAGGGGGTATACCAACGCCAAATACAAAACTCTTCGTACTTCGTATCCCATGTTGACGGTAAAAGTCTCATCAATGGTCCTTTTGTCACCTCGTCGGTGCTTGTAGTGGGATGATAAACCTAATGTGATTGATTTGCTTTATTATTATGGGTAGACAGACATGGAGTGCGCTAGTTCTCTAGTATGTGGCTAAATTTCTTGAAATAGATTAAAAAATATATGATTGGTCATTATATCTATTTCATCATAATTATATATTTATATATTATGATAATAATAAAATAACCTAAAATAAATAATGGGGACCGTCGTGGCGCAGAGGCATAGCCACTGCTTATAAACGCAATGGTTTGTGGGTTCGTTTCCTAATCGGGGAGAATGAACGATTTTCACTTTTCTTCGCTCGGGTAACAAGGCAAAAAGCGCGGTGTTGAGTTTCGCCACTCAACACACAATGTCTCGAAAGGCGGAGTGTCTTAACACTAGGTTCCTACGGTTCCTATGGTTTCCTCTGCCCACCCTGCCATGTGCGGTAAATAGCGTTAAGTTAATTTAATTTATTTTAAAATAAATAATAATGAGAAAATGGAAAAATAAGATAAAGTCTATTAAAAACTTAGCAAATATAAATGATTTACTGAGGATACTTAGATATTACAGACGCAAGGGAATAAACACAGTCTTATTAATGTGATATCTATTGAAATCCAGCGTATATATCGTATACCTACGTCTGTGTGACACCAGCATCTCGAAGCACCAAACGTATATACGATACGCTCGTATGGAAGGTACTGAGCAAAACAGCTCTAAATTGCGCTAAATTCCAAAATGGCAGTTTGTTTGGTTAGTACTGTTTGACAGACTTCTATCACATTTTTTTATACCAAGTATATTGGTACTGCGTTTTGAATGGCGGAACTCAACGCTAGATTTTATTATTAATTCTCCTGAGTGTGAATCGCGGTTACAGTCAGATGCAGTCTAGCTACAATGATCTAAAACAAATAAAATGTAGAAAGTATACTAGTAAAAATAAAATGTACAATAATATGTTACAAAGAAAAATAGAATACAGAACGAAATTATTTCTGCCTTTATACATTAATGAAAATGAGTTAAAAAAAGCTTTACGCTTTTTCCACAAGACATTTAAAATTTTCGACATTGCGTGCTCAGTAGCGGAATTAAGGTCCGTGATTTGTTATATGCTAGAGCGGACACATAAAATTATAGCTTAAAACGAATCAATCTTTCTAGTGAAAATCGAACCCATAACCGTCGCACTTACAAGCAGATGCTGAACCACTCAGCACAAAAGCCTATTATGACTGAGGCGAAATGAGGCAAAAACTGTTTATATCACAATGTGACACTTTACCAAGGAAGTTAGTGTGGAGGTATAATAGTGTTAACATACATACATACATAGATTAGTTTATTACTTAACACTCATGTCATTAATGACTTGCCACAATGCTCAGTTATATAATTTATGGTGTGAATGTACTTTGTACATATATATTTACAAAAAGAATTACCTATATGTAAAAACTTAAGCTAAAATAAAACATCATAAATAATATTTAAATTACTTAAAATTTAAAAAATGTTATACGCTAAATTATTGATAGCTACCTTATTATTTGGAATTCGTTAATTTCGGAGCTTTTATCTATTAAGATTGTTTTTGGATTTGCTCATAGAACCTCCGCTTTTTTTAAATTGGTCAATAAATACATATAAAAATAAATAGTCATATAATACTTGGCTATGCTCGTCACCACCGCTCACTTCTCTTGTATTAAAAAAAAACGTCTAAAATACAGCGATGTAATTTTTTAAAAAAATTTTTATTCCCTATGATTTTGATTTTATACTGCCATAAACATTATAAAGATACGGTACAAGTAACATATATTTTGTAAATTTTTAAGCACGTTTATTAAAACAGAACTTCTGCATAACAGAGTATGTAGAGGAAATTTGATAAACATACAATCTTAAAGAAAACATATAAATATTTGAACGCAGCGGGATTTGAACCCGCGCCTCATGGAAACCGTCCAAGCGCTCTGACCACTAAGCCATGCGATCTTCCTCACACTGGGTCGAAATTCTTATATGCTTTATACAACTTATTACATTGCGATTTCAGTGGCGGAACTCAACACCGCGGGAAAATTAAAACTCAAGTTTCTCTTTATCTATCCTACAAGGATATTATTATACGCATGTATAATGTAATAATCAAATATTGCATACATTTTTAATGGTTAATTATACGATTTATTTCATATTATTTACTGGATAATTGGCACAATTATTGCAATTAATTCAAACAAAACGGAATAAGTTTCTCATATAAAATATAATACTATACAGTACATACTTTCGAAAGATATTAAATTAATGTTAAAATACCTATATTATATAGGTACCAATAAATATTTTTGGTGTGAATAAATTTAGCACGCACTTATATTTTTTATAATTTTTTACAGGAAAATTAAATAGATATACAGAATACACCCTTAAAAGCAATTTGTTATAGACACCCATTTTCATAAGAAAATATTATACTTTGTGACGTAAGTCCAAGAAAATTTCGTCCGAAAATAATTCATTCTCCCAGGTGGGAATCGATTCCTGAGTTGATGCAACGCGACAGCTTCATAGAATATTATAAAAAAATAAATTAACTTCACGCTGTATCCCGCACATGGCAGGGTAGGCAGAAGGAACCTTAGGAACCGTAGGAACCTAGTGTTAAGACTTAACCTAGCATTCCCCGATTTCCGCCTTTTGAGGCATTGCGTGTTGAGTAGCGGAACTCAACGCTGCTCTTTGCCTTGTTACCAGAGCGAAGAAAATGAAAAACATTCATGCTCCCTGAGTGGGAATCGAACCCACAAACCGTCGTGTTTACAGGCAGAGTCCATGTCTCTGCATTACGACGGTCCTCATACTAATACAAAATATTCTCCAATTATTTTTTAATTTTAAAATCTTAAGCACTTTGGAATCGAATTGTCGATTGAACTCACAGCTACCATTACACCGGCTTTAAAGGCAGTTGTAAGAAGAGCCGACAAGAAATTATTATGAAGAAATTACTATTGGCTCATGTAACTAAAATAAACAGAGCACAGTTTAAATCACAAACGTAACGCCGATATTCACACCGTATGAATTTTCAGGAAACGTATTTCTTGTGAAATATAAGATCCTATTACATCAGATCACATAATAGATATATCTTATAGACTTCCTTGTTGTACTGAACTAATGTAACGGTTATACTGGCGCAGCAGCGCAGCGTCTGGCTGTAAAGATGACGGTTGTGGGTTCTATCCCGACTGGGAGGAATGAATTTTTTGAAGACAAAACCCGATGTTGAGTTCCGCCAGTCAATACGGAGTGTCCCTCTGCCTGCATATCCGAAATATCCGGAATACAGTGTAAAGGATGTAAAAAGGATCAGTGTTACAAATCGCTTTATTTATATAATATACTTTAATATTCACATTGTTACTATAGCGTATTTGACAGTCGTGTTATTGTTCAGATATAGTTCTCATAATTACTTTTTTAGTATTACCCCACTATTTTGTTATTTTGCAATGCAGACAAAGATAACCTTGTGATAAAAATTTCCGTTTGTTTTGTTTGTTTAGTAATGTAAGGTCGCGCTTTGTACAAATTGTCCGCCCAACTTTCGTGACATTTTGTGGCGGAACTCAACGCCGCACTTTGTCCACTAAGGAATTGGAAATAATTTAAAGAAAATAATTCTACTGAATAGATATTTCAGTCAAATTCATATAAATATATATATATATATATATATATATATATATATATATATATATATATATATATATATATATATATATATATATATATATATATATATATATATATATATATATATATATATATATATATATATATATATATATATATATATATATATGTATATATATATTTATATATATATATGTATATATATATATATATATATATATATATATATATATATATATATATATATATATATATATATATATATATATATATATATATATATATATATATATGTACATTCGATCGTTATTATTTGTATATAAAAAATCTAAATATTCTTTATTCAACTAAACCATTACGAGCACCTTGTACGTAAAAATTAAGTAGAGTCAGACTTAAAAAAAATCACCACCAGTTTCGAAGTCAGTCAGTCTGAGAAGTGGAGGTGAAATTTTCAACACAGCAAGTTTAAATAAACGAATAATAGAGTAAAGTTCCGTCCACGAAAGAAACTTGTGTGATTGCTCAATCGAATTCTAAATGTGCAAAAACAAATAACGTAATTATTATATATTCCAACGATTTACCAACAGATGACCGGTGTGAAGTGCTCTAGCATACTAATTTCTATACAGTCACCGCAGCGACTACGTTTAGTATAAATAATATGTAATATTACACTAAAATTGCTACATTCTAAGTTAGTAAACAGTGAAAATAGTTCTCATGTAAAAGGAAAAAGAAACTTTCAAAAATTTAGTAATAGAAAATTTAATTCTTAATTTATTAACATTATTTGTATGAAAGTGTGAGACCATTTCCCTGTTTGTGAGTTCTACCCTAAAATTGGTAAATGGTGTGTATATTTTAATGAAATTTCCACTCTAGTGCCATAAACGCGGCGATGAGTTACGTCATTTAATGTTTGAAAATTTAGTGTTTGGAACTAAATATCTTAACACTAAGTTCCCCCTGCCTGACAGGAAAATTAGTGATGTTGCAAAAAATATGTCATTATCATAATTTATGATTTTGTCATAACAATTGTGTTTGAATTTGTTTTAGTGTATGCAAATATCATTTCTAATATATCAGAGGTGAATTTTCATGTTAATAATATGTAGTTAGATGAAGTTTGGCATTGACTTTCGCTACATAACACGTAGTTTTAGACAAGCGAAAATTGAAGAAGATAAATAATATAAAATTATAATATAAAATTAGGTTTTAGGAATATTCTCTCTATCTATTAGCGTAATTATTGTCACTAGTGGGGACGGAATCCATAACTGTTCCACAATGGCGTCATAGATAGATTATATATTTTTTTAAATTACTTATACTATATGCAATTAGATATGAAATAAAATTTTCAATTATGCTACTTTGTTTCTTTTTAGCTTAGAAAAGCTAATATCAAAGACAATCCGTTTTCCATAAATAGGACGAGTCTTTTTTATACTCTACATAAAACTATAAAACTAAACTCAATAAAAATATAAAAAAATGTATGACCTAGTTAAATTAAACTTATTATAAAAAATGTGTACAAACAAAGTAATTGCATATTACACATTTTGAAACTAAGTATTAAGAAGCCCCCATAATTACTAATGCCATGTTGAGTAAATGCGCAATTTGTATAGGAAACAAATTATTGGTTATGCAAAGCTCTCTGAGGACGATAACGAAACTTTCATACTGTATTATTAAACAAAAAGTTGAGCTTATTAACAGCTTACAACAAAACATATGCAAGAATATACTCTTATTAAGATTGCAAAATGTGATATAGATATGAAGAAATTAGTTTTATATCCCCTTGTTGACTTGCGTTCCTTTCGTTTTTATATTTTAGAGGCTTTATGGTACGTTTAATTCAATTACTTATTTAGTTTTTCTTAGCTTAGACGTCATTGATTTAAATGAATACTATTATATTCTTTGAACTAAGTCAAATATAGCTTAACACCAAGTAATTGTGTTATTAGCTTTACTTACGCAAAGCAACGGTGTACACGATATTGTCAAATGTTTCGACATCGGCTAAGTAGCGGCGATTCAAGTGGCTTGCGATGCGATACTAATCTAGGTCACATTATAAAGAATTGCACAATGAGCCCTACGAATTTATAACATCTGGACAATGGGTGGACAAAAATGAAATTATATATTACTTTTGGCAATGCCAAGCATTTATTACTTACATACAACTGTAATTTTCTACACATTTTGTTCTATTATAACAGGTACATCAACTCGAAATTAATACACAACATTTACCGATTCACAAAATAAAAAAAACATGTTTAACATATTTAAAAAAAGTTAAAAAAGAGTTATATTAGAGCCAAACGATCGTGAATCTCGAAGTGGCTTAACCAGAGATCTGGTATGCACCACTAGTCGCTTTGATAAGTACTTCGAGGTTCACGTTAGTTAATTTTTGCTATCCTTAGAGTAATATATCACAATACAGCGTCTGCTTCCTGCAGCCATTAGTAGCTACCATGATGACCATACTCGTGACCGTGACTGACGACAATCGGGACTGGCACCTTGACGGGGTAGGGCACGTGTTTCTCAACGTGGACTGGTACGTGCTTCTCAATGTGGACGGGGTAGGGCCTATCAACTGGCACTTTGACGGGGAACGGCACTGGCTTCTCTACTGGGTAGGGAATGTGCTTTTCAACGGGGTAGGGTGCTGGTACGTGTACCTTAACTGGGTAAGGCACTGGTTTCTCCACATGTACGGGTACGGGGCGGTCGACGTGAACCTTTACGGGGTAAGGTACTGGTTTTTCTACTGGGTAGGGA
Source organism: Dione juno (assembly GCA_037127375.1). NCBI lineage: Eukaryota > Metazoa > Arthropoda > Insecta > Lepidoptera > Nymphalidae > Dione > Dione juno. Next base: position 5,138,471 of record JAXRJS010000043.1, read on the forward strand.
ACGGGTTTCTCTACAGGGTATGGTACTGGCTTAGGGATATGTACGGGGTAAGGCCTGTCGACTGGGACCTTATAGGGGACGTGCACTTCCTTTATTACTGGGTAGGGAGCGGGCACATGGACTGGGACCTTTACTGGGTAAGGTACCTTCTTTTCAACTGGGTAAGGTGCTGGGTAAGGTACCTTTACTGGGTAAGGGATTTTCTTCTCTACTGGATAAGGAGCAGGTACGTATACTTTGACGGGTACTGGTCTGTCAACTGGAACATGTACGGGGTAGGGTACTTTCTTTTCAACTGGATAAGGCTGAGGAACATGTACAGGTACTTTGACGAGCTCCTTGACGGTGTATGGAACGTGTTTAACTACGGGGTAAGGTTGAGGTACTGGCACCTTAACGGGCACAGGTACGTGTTTCTCAACTGGGTAAGGAATGTGTTTCTCTACTGGATAAGGAACTGCAACATTTTTGACGACAGTGACGGTTTTGTGTACCTCTTCATGACCACCGTAACCACCTTCGTAACCGCCTCCGTAACCGCCTCCGTAACCACCACCGTGACCACCACCGAAACCACCTTCGAAACCACCTCCAAATCCGCCGTGTCCACCGTAACCAAGATCCAATAGTCCACGTTTTTCGTGCTTCTTGTCCTCGGTTGCCGCTTTGTCATCGGTTACTGCCACTTCTTTTTCTGCTGCTTTGGCTTCTTCCGCGTGAGCGATAGCCAAAACAGCCACCAGACTGGCGGCCACGAGCTGAAAAAAAAATATATAAATAATTTACCCGACTCATATTACAAAACTGACAGACGGATATGCACATTATATTTAACTCGGTGAAAGATTGCTATTAAACTGGTTCGACAATCTATCACATTTGATTAGGTAATATCTGAAGTTTTATTATTGAAATCAAGAAAGTGGTCTGTAAAAGCTCAAGGCTCGTTCAATGGGCGTATAGTAAAACATAATTTCCGTATTGAGTAATCATAATTGGGCCACGGGTTCGAATCCAGATATATACACTGTCACAACACTTGCACAATCACCAAATACAAAATGAAACACACCATGAGCTTCATGATGCTGCGCTTAGTTGGTTGCACTGAAGGCAGCGAGGTCCTGAATGCGAATGATGCGTGGTAAGCTCCACCACGCTATATATATGCGAATTGAGCGGCCAAGCGAAGAAAAAAACGCGCGGTAGGACTACGTTACACTTTCGCTTTCGAGGGGTATAGTTGGACGTAAACCAAAATGCTCCATATTATCGTACTTAGATTGGAACCGGTTTGTTTAACAACCGTTCCTGAAATTAACTATAGCTGTCATTTGCGTTGCATGATGTTATGCAAGTTATGCTCATTTTAAAATATCTATAGATTTTATGTTATACCTTTTATTATATCTTGTATTATTATAGTATTATATATTAGATAGATAAAAAATATTAAAAAATATATTTATATCATTTTTATTTTCACTTTTCATTCTGAGCTATTTCTATTCTAGGGGATAGAATTTAACGTCACAATTTGATAATACATACATTTAGCTGTATGATTAGAATCTAGTATAGGTAATAATTACCACATATTATTAATCGTATGTATGAAACAATATAATACGTTATATATATATTATATTTCTAAATATTTACATAAATGTGTTTTTACTCTAATAATTAATGAGAACGTGACATGTTATTTTACTTATGTATATCTATTTAAAACGACTAAAATTGCATATTTCTATCGTCACATCATAAAGTTCTGATTTCCCTTGTGGAACTCGAACCTCATAACCTATATCATTTAATAAATATATGGAGACGAATACTTTCGTATATATTTTATTATTTTTATATCGGTTAAATTTTTCACAATCGAATTTGAATCTACAACTAACACCGAAGACATGGCGCTACTTGAACTATAGCGGATATATTTATTGGTACATAGCTCAATAATTATGTTATTAAATATAAATAATTTACGATTATTTGAATGAAACAATAAAAAATGAATTAACCTTTTCATATTAAATGTATTTTGGTAAGAGCACTAACTTTATTATTTATAGTAATCAATGTTGTATCTTGTTAGGACCGTTCACTTCGCGTCCTTTCTAAAGTAAGCTGCGTTTATAATGTATTAGCTAAAATAGCTGAAAGATGACAGTTGATTAACACAAATTATATATATATATATATATATATATATATATATATATATACATATATATATATATATATATATATATATATATATATATATATATATATATATATATATATATATATATATATATATATATATATATATATATATATATATATATATATATATATATATATAAAACACATTTGTAAAAGCTTTTGTAATTATAAATATGTATAAAAGTTTCAAGGATAGAGCGTCCTGCATATAGCAGAGTATGTAGATCAAATTACTCAACTTTTGAGAAATTGCCTGTTAAGTGGCGGAACTCAACGCTGCCATCGCAAAGTTTTTAGTCTTTTTAACTAGAGCTAAGAATTAAAAAGATTTCTATTTCGCTGCGTATGTAACAAGATACATAAAAGATAGGGCTTCAGGCAAAACGTCAAAACGTTAAGCTACAGTAAGAAAAGATTTTTTATATAAAACTCTGTCTTCTATGATTTCTAAGAGGCGTGTGTTCAAGTCCAGTGACGTTAAAATTTTTATACATTTTCCACTATACATTCCAGAAAAGTTGTCCCGTATAAATTTGAACCCATTATCACTTTTGGAGGTCGATCAGTAAGTTAATTCCAGTCTTTATTTTACAAGTAACAAATCTGATTCTTGTTCACGATATACATATTTTGCAAGAAGCGCAGTAATCGTCGGATGTTGTTCATTTTATTTCTTAAGATTGGTTATAAATTTTTTAAATTTATTATTATGTTTAATGTTAAGAAATATAAACATAAATTATGTTTTCTACTATACGAGAAGGACGCGAATTTACAACTGTCTGATAGTATAAAAACTAAGAGCTATATTTGGCTCTATATAACCAAAGTGCAGTGTCATTATTATATTAGTCAACTACTTTATACTTAATGTTACATAGCTGAATGATTTGTTTGGTTGACCAGACTAATCTCAGGAATCACTTTAATTTATAGTTATTTCTTTGTGCTAGTTAATCCATGTGGACTTAAAAAACGATTATAATTATCTTAAAAAAAATTGAAAATTTAGATAAGATTGCTAACACTAGTTTTCTATCTACTTTTTTATATAAGTGAGATATGTCATATTATATATTAATAAAATAACTGTTATCTATAAAAAAACACCATTTTAATAACAATACAAACAATAAAATCAAATAACTCTGAAATAGGAAGTCGTTGATACGTAAAATATTTAATTTGTACTGAATTCTATTTATTTAGAATTTATATAAAAACTACCTATATATAATTCATACAAAAACATGTATTTTATTGACTTTTTGTAGTCGCTGAGAACAAGTGCTCTATTATTACACCTTTGAGTGTTTTTCGTTGGCAATTTTTTTGTAGTTAGGTAGGTAGGTAGGTTTTTCCTGAAATTGTGAATGGATATTTTACAGTCTTTATTCTGTTGAAGCTTTTATTTTATATAAGCTTATATCCTGTTTCATTTCAGCGATTATAAGAAAATATTGTGTAACGCTAAGCTAAAACTCAAGGACGAGTTTTGTCTACCATAGTCAGGAAATTAAATAATTCATTTCCCCAAATGGGGATTGAACCCACAACTGTTTTATTTATATTATATTTATAAACTCGTAATATTCTTAAATAAAACATAATATATTACATATTTTATTCACTGATAGATTTTTTTACTATATAAGATATGTTTCAATCAATTTCGACCTTCTTTGATTTTTTTATTTATTGCTTACATATCTGAAGCAAACATTGACATTTAACGCAGAGTATTGGATTTTTCATAATAAGTAGTATTAAATTACTTAGATTTCTCTGTTTCTTAAGGAAGAAAACTAAAAATGAGCATTTATCGGGTGGTATTTGCGGAATTTACTGGTAACCCATGACTAACACGACAAGTACCAAGGGGTCGATTGATCCATCTGACATTTCGAACAGGTTGAAACATGAGTATCGTAACGCTATTTTCTTGCAACATCTACACAACGTCGAATGCACTTTTACAGAAATGTAAATATTTATATTTTTTTAACCGATACAATTATTGCATAACTCAACGCCGCGATTTGTTTGACTTGGTGGTGGAAATAAATTATTTTAATTGTAAATATTGCAAGGGAATTGAACCTAATACTGTCCTTTATCCAAAACACCTGGCAACACAAGACGGACATTACGTTAGGCTAGACAAAATATTAACTTGTAAATAAAATTTTATTAGTAAGAATAAAGCAATAATCTTTAATAATATACGGCATATTTTACGATCGTCATTACCACTATTAGAACAGCTTATACAAGGTGAAATTTGTTATTATGCAAGTGTAATTCATCAGACTGCACCCATCTTCAACATTCAATATTATATATATATATATATATATATATATATATATATATATATATATATATATATATATATATATATATATATATATATATATATATATATATATATATATATATATATATATATATATATATATTGATATATGTACACTCGTAATCTCTATATATAATAAAATGTTAGAAAATTCAATTCTGTACATATCGATAATTATATTAAAAAAACATTTAGCACAATTTCTGTCGGTCTATCTGTCTGCTTATTTGGCCAATCACATTACGAAGTGGATGTATTTTGGTCATAGCGTACAGTACCGATCTGCATAAAATTAGTTTTTACGTACGTTCTCAGTACCTGCGAAATAAATGAAAAGTCATATAGTTAACTTTAACTAATTGACATGGTAATAGACTGCAACGTTAAACAATATATGAGATATTTATTATTCTGATATTAATTTTTCAAGCCATGCAGATCCGCAAATAGTTATAATAGAAATGGTCTACTATTAAAAATTTACAAAGTCAATTTCCACAATCTAGCTCTAATCTATCTGATGTCAGTATAATAATTAAAAATCACTGGATTTATTATTATTATTGTGACATCTAGCGATAAGTAGATAATTTAGTCGCTTTTAATATAATGCAATCTACTTACTATTCAATATTAAGTGTTTCAAAAACTATAGAAATATTTTTTACATGTTAGTAATAAAACTATTAATATATAATATTATATTTTTATTCAATATTAAGAAAATAGTATTTAAATGCTAATAAAAAATACTACTAATAACCATTATGTTAGAAGATTTTTTTAATAATTATTTTTGTATTACACAAGTTGTGGAATGTGTGCTAAATGCAAATGCTTTTAAGATTTTTTTTTATTTTGGTCAAATAAGATATTTTAAATAAATAACAAACCATAGATCAAATTGTCTTATGGAGTATAAATTATATATACTAGGATATATATAAATATATATATATATATATATATATATATATATATATATATATATATATATATATATATATATATATATATATATATATATATATATATATATATATATATATATATATATATATATATATATATATATATATGTGTGTGTGATAAATAACGTTATGTTTTGGATGGTTTTAAAGTGGTGCGGGGTCGAGTCCCGACCTTATTTATCGTCTTTTAAGAATATAATTTAATTTTCTTTGTGTTTTCCTTCAATAGTGAATAAATCATGTATCACTATATTTTCGTTGCCGAACTTACTATATGCAGGATGAGGCGTACAGCTAGTTCATGTATTTATGTGTTTTTTACAACAGTGGATTAAAAAACATACGTTTATATGGCTTAATTGCTTATTCATATTCAGTTATAGCTAAAAAAGGTTTTTTTTTAAATATAACGACAGTTCGAATTGGCATAGAAAATGGCAGACCACCGATACAATGGGCTATCGTAAAAAGCATATGCCAGCGAAAAAAAAATTAAAATACGATTATGATTTAAATATATTTTAAAAAAATTATTTAAAATTTCCGCTACTTATTTTATACGCAGAATAAACAAACGGTAGATACAATATGTAACATGTACGTAATGGCAATTAGTAACGTGCTATTTTTTCGATTTAAATTACTAATTCACTAAATTAAGCGTGTATTCTTAAAACTAATTATACATCGAATAATAAAATTATCATAATTTTAATATTTTTACAACAAAAACTTAGAATACATATGTATAATTAATTAAAAAATCGTGTATCACTTACACGTTTGATTGATTAATTTGATTCTAGATGCATGCAAGGCAATCTTTTTAATACCTGGTTCATAAACAACTTATTAATAAAATATAAAATGTAGTAGTATCTTTATATATATTAAGAAACATAAAAATAAATTAAAATATCTTATATTCTTTCTTAATTCGAATTCTTAATTTAAATTTGTCTTCCTTAAGTGTTTTTTTTTTGTGAGTTTAATGCTGTTAGCCCTATTGGCCTTGACAGCGACACCGGTTGGGGAGGGAAGAGGGTACTCTGTCCCTGAGAAGTAGCAAGCACTATCGTGTCTGCTTAAGTGTTTTGTATAGGTGAGTACTAAGAGAGAGAGGTTTTCTCGATATTTCGGGTAAGTAACGGGATTTTGCGCTATACAGCTCACACAATATAATTATTAATTAATAATTTGTGTTATAAAAGTTTGTTTTCCCTGTAATCTGAAATTATTATATACTATGTACGTACACTTTTAACTGGATACAACTTGTCAGGCCAGGAACAAAATGGAAAAAATTGGGAGAGGCTTATACCATGTCAAGGGGTTTCTGTTATTTAGAATAATTTATCAATTAACATCAGCACCATTTAATGATTTATTTATATAGAATTAAGAAATCAAAAACTATACTTTACTTATGTTAAGATTTATAAGAAATAAACAGGCTTTATTTTTAAATATTTATATGATTTTTAAAGTGTAGATCCACACTAAGGATTGAAAAAAATACTCAAAGAAAACATATAAAAATTTGAACGCAGCGGGACTTAACGTGAGCCTCATGGAAACCGTCCAAGGGCTCTTCCTCTCTTCTCACGCTGCGTCGAAACAGCGTTGATTTCCACGGACACACAATATATGAAAAGTAATTAATCAATTTAATAATAATTTCAATTAATATAAATTTATTAACAACTCTATCAATTTTAATTGGATTTATCCGACTCTTAGGCACAAATAATCGCTAATGTTGCAATTTAGGATGTGTTAGTACGTAGTATTTCCGCTAGTGTTACAATAATTCTAGCGAGACCTGTTTATATCACAACCATTACAAAGTTATATCTGTAGTTAATTTCATATAAAATGAGAACATACGCCCGCAAATTTAAGTTTGTCAACTTGTATATGTTATATTTTCCATTGACTTACAATTATGAAATTGGTACGGAGCCCTCAATACACGTGTTTGACTCGCACTTGACCGATGTTTTAACCTAATATGCCAAAACAGTGCTTAAAATTTTATCTTCCATTTGAAAGTAATATGTAAGTAATAATTTTAAGTATATATTACAATTCAATCGGCTTCATATTAAAATTGACGCTACTGGAAGTGTTAAATTAATGAATTTACAACGTAATTTTTAATAACTGGATGTGATTTATGGAAGTTTTTAGAAGGATATTCTAATTAGTTCTAGGTTTTTTAGTTTCATGCGACTTTCATGTTCAGCTTTGTAGAAACCACGCACCTTGTGTTACGAAGCCCAATTTTAAAGAAAGCTTTTAAGCCATACTGTTTAAAAATAAATATTTATATTATTCATTTCAACGATGATGCGGTCAAATCATTGCTATGATGATAATACAAGTAATATGCGCAAGATATTCGGAAACACGATTCTTAGTCCAAATAACGATGATTTGAATTTAAAAAAATCCTAAACTTTAATATCCTCTGGTCTAGACAGGAGAAGTTAGGAATACTACTATACTATAAACTGGTTGCAATACTATTCATTGTATGATCAGTTTCTGAAACTTTCACATAATATTTAGGGTATGTAAAGTGAGCTTATTTTCAGGCATTAGAGCTCAAAGTTGCGGTCTCATCAGAGTGAAGGAATGATTTTTAATTTTTTTTTCTCATGTTAAGACATTTCATTCCCCGCTTTCGAGAACGGAACTCAACGACGCGCTTTGTGCTCGACTCACCACCGTCACTACTAACGCCGTACTAAGAGCCATATTCCAGTATAGCCTCAATAATTAAAAAAAAACAAAACTAATCCTAAAATATAGCCTGAAAATCGAGTCTACTACACACAGACGCTGGAACAAGCCGCCTACATTAAGTACTTACATCCAGTAACTGTTTCACAGAACAAAAGGGACCTTGAGCAGTCGAAAGAACAGTAGCGTTTACGAAACACATTGTTTGATAGAAATATATAGTTATAGGTACATTAAAATAAATTGTAATATTGCTTGGTATCACTATAATATATTTCTAAAGTAATCACAGTGTTATTTACATTTTGTTTTATATTAGACCTCTTGGCCAATATATATCAGTATTCCATTCTTAACCATATTGTGAGGTCGTCGTGCCGCAGCTACACAGCTGACTGACTGACTTATTCTCATTTTTTCAGTCTAGAAAATTGAGTGGAAAGGGGAAAGTGCAGCGCTGGATGTTCTGATACTAGTTCCTCCCTACCTACACTGTACAGGAAAAAGAGTGATGTGTGATGCGTAGTTTATTTTTAATTCAAATTTAATTATTATAATAATAATATTACTTTAAACATATTTAAAGTCTAAAGAAATCCACTTTATAATAACTAATTACCTGTTGCTTTCATAATGGCCTCTTAGCAATTTTTATTAACATAAAATGGCTTATACAAGTTACACGCTCTATATACTAATGCGCGCAAATGTAATGTTATTTCTGGGTTTTATTTATTAGAAGCATGGTGGAAGCGACATTAAAAAGTAAATATTAATATATATGTTTTATCTTCACGCTGTATCCTACACATAGCAGGGGTAGATAGAGTTAGTCTAGTGTTAAGACACTCCGTTCCCCGTTTACCGCCTTTCGAGATGCATGTTGAGTGGAGAAACTCAACGCCGTGTTTCGTCTTGTTACCAGAGTGTAGAAAAATAAAATAATTAATTTTCACCGGATTGGAACAAGCTGTCGTGTTTACAGGCAGACGTTATGCCTCTGCGCCACGACGGTCCTTAAATAAATAGTTTACTCCTTGTATTGTATTATCACATTGTATATTTGGTTGCAGGGTCGATTCCCACTCGGTAGAATGATTATTTTTAAATGATTCTCTATTTCTCTGGTAGACAAAGTGCAGCGTTCAGTACCGACACCCAACAGTTATTGTCTCGAAAATTGGCCAGAAAGTGGGAAAACTGGGTCCAACCTTCTCAATGTTAAAATTCCTCTGCTTGCTATATGTGAGGAAAAAGAGTGAAGTTTAGCCTAAGCGATAGGTAGGTGTATTATATGATATCATACATACGATGTTTGAGAGTTCGAATCCCACTTGGGGGGGAGGGGGGTGGCTAATGCTTATGTTAAAGTTATCATCATTTCATCGATCTGCTAAGATAATGCCGCAGTTAAGTTCTGCTGTTCACTTCGCAAAGTTTCGCGAATTGTGCGGAAGGTAAGAAGAAGGAGAAAGAGAACAGAGTGGCTTATCACTTAATTCTCTTTGCTATATAGAATCATGAAATCTATAGCTTCTTAAAATTGACTATAATTTAAATTTATATAAAATAAGATTTGTGATATATATTTTTTTGGATTACACGTATTAATTGTATGGACTCCAAAATTACTCAATTGTGACAAACATATTAAATTCACGTAATTTTGTCATATTATATAACTACTAGCAACCTATTATGCTAGCATAATAATTAAAAAAATAATTTTAAATATTTTCTCTAAAGTATGCTTTGGTAAAATAGTAAATAATTTCATATCTCACCAAATAAATAGATAGCGGCGTCTGTACATACTATGTAAACGGGTTTCAATCAGTCCCGTTTATATCATATCACACCTGACTTGTGTCCAGCCCGATCTTATTAAGACATCCAAAGTCAGAATATTGTGGGTCCGTCACAGGTCCTTGACAAATTATTAATAGAATAGTTAGATTTTGGCATCTTATTCTGAATACCTACCTGGTTCCTTCTCTTATGCTTCTACCAGGTTCAATATCAACATCTTCAGTGGTTAGGCCTTTAGATTTTTTGCCTTCTAGCATGTAATTACTCTTAATGCTCGATAAACGAACGAAATGTATTGACATTAGTTTCTCTCTGTTAGGAGGCTGTTGTTCTTAAAAAAGAAAAATATCGATATGTTAATCTTCTATCTATATAAGATATTATTATTATATTAAGATTAAAACGGATACTGTATATCTTATTGTAGTCACGATAGTTCGGAATTTGATTCTCGTTGGTTTTTTTTTATTCTTTTTTATTGATCTGTTAAGACAAACGTGGCATTGGAACCACCACTGAGTTTTTTTTTTGAACAGCATGTCTAGAGTACGTATGTTGTTTGTGCCTTATCTTATGTATGTTTTAAATAAAAAAAATACCATTTTAATATTATTTTATTAATTTTCCATAGCGAAACATATACAGCCATGGTTAGTCATGCAAACTGGTAACACATTGGTTTTATCGCATCTACTGTAGCATATGTCCTGACAGTCCTTCAGTGTATTACACGGTAATAACTTTACCTTCACTCCGGAAATCGCTGAAAAACAATAAAAAATATATTATTAAAATATACTTTTAATATTGTCGTAAATAAAATTTTTAAACTTTTAAAGTTTAAACAAAGTAGTAATTAGAAAACGAAGTTCCATAACACTACTTTCTAAATATTTAAAATTAAAAAAAATTGAGATTTTTAGTGAAATTTCACTCAACGTGTATAATTTGATAAAATTACTTACTTTGCCATTGTGCCATTACACTAGCGAACGTAACTAAGAAAAATGCTAGGTAAATGTGAATATTCATATTGATTTATTTCAACATCTACAGTAAATCTTAGCTTTTATATGCTCAAATGTTTATAAATCATAACCATATTACTGTCATACGTGATTAATTAGAAATAATGGGTGACGAACCAGGCGATGCATTATTCACAGTCGATAACATGTCGTCAAAGACTTTTTTTTACCTAAGTAATATCATTTTAGAACTGAAGCTACGGACCGTCGGGGCACAGAGTCTGCCTGTAAGCACGGTAACACAGACGCGACGGTTTTTGGGTTCAATTACCACTCGGGGAAAATTAAATATTTTCATTTTCTCTGCTCTGGTAACAAGACAAAGCGCGGCGTTGAGTTCCGCCACTTAAAAAGTGGAAAATGGGGAACGGGGTGTCTTAGCACTAGGTTCCTTCAGCCTACGGTTGCCTCCGCCTGCCTACTAATATATTGTTATGGTAAAAAAAATTACTGAGGCTATCGTGCGGCCCTAGTACAGCGTACTGTAAGCCTAATCCTCACTGGTAAGATAATGGTAGAGCTTAAAAGTGTGCTTGATCCGACCATACCGGCAGAAAAAAAATTAATATAAACATTCTTAAGGATGAGTACTATACCTACAACTAGACCAACTGATTTTATTATAATGTGCTTAAAATTAATGCTATGTAAAAAGATTTAATGGTTTTGCTAAATTTTATTTTAAAATATTTTGAAATAAATAATAAATCATAGAGAAGATAAAAAAGCTGCTGGACGACTCTCTTCCCACATGATACCACCAGATAATAGATAATAAATAATAATATTCCTCCAACCTGGAACTGAATCCATGGCTATTAAGAGTGCAATCACATACAAATACTATTTAAGAATTAAAATCAAATTGTATATACAAAAAAGTACAATAGTGCATCGGTGCATTGCAACTGTTGTGTTGCGAATCTTTAATTAAACAAGTGTTAATTTGGTGATAAAAAAATTTAATGATTTAAGTGTTGCTATTAGTAAAAGTCATTAAGAAATGTATGGAAAATTATTAATTAATATATTGTACAAAAAAATATAGACTAGGAAATTAAATATATTTGTTGGTGTAAAGAAGCAAGATGGCCCTATATCCTTTTGGCAGGCGTATTTTGATTAACTAATTGGTCCAGATTTTTGCAAACGGAAAGTTATTAATGAGGTCCCTTTGGCTACCTTGCTAGGAATAAAGCGTGAAGCTATATAGGTATCCATGTAATTTCTCCAGTAACCGATAATATTTGTAAGTATAGTGCTATAATAGTTTATGTAGATTTTGTTTTATCCCGTATATAATTGTTGAGGCAGAGAGAACCTAGTGTATCAATGCCGCAATTTATGTTCCCAGAGTGAGAAAATAGAAATAATTCCTTTCTCCGGTGGGGTCCAGTGGGGTCAACTTTTGTGTACAATATTTAAATAATATCATTAAAATATTGTACGCAAATATATTTAAATAATATCATCTTTTTACGACAGTGCTTATTATTCAATTTCAGGATTCCCTAATTTAAAAAAAAAATTATAAAAAATGTAAAAATAAATGCCCTGTAATGTAATGTGTAATTTGTATTCTACGACACGACTTATGACAGCACTTTTAAAAAAAAATAAATAGCATACTTTAAAGTTTTGTAAAAAATTACAAAAAAAAGTAATGAAATTTTGTGAATCATTATTTTTTATTATTAACATTGTAAAATTTGCTTACATAGTTAAAACTAATATAAACTTTTAAAAAAAAAAAATACTTTTTCCTCTTCTTCTTCTTCTCTTTATATATAATGGAATTATAGATATATGGAGAACACACAAAGGAGAGTGTACGGCAAAAAAAAGATAATACTACACTATAGAAGAATGCAATGTTTAAAAGAGATCCAGTTTAAATCCTTCACCTATAACCAAATTAACAGATATCTATAATATGTAAAGAAAAAATATATAAACGCTATCATCTAACGGCGTCAGGCGTCAGGCATCAGGTGTCTAACTTAAACACAATTGATTCCTATTTGGTAGTCTGAAAATTTCCAAGAGTGATATTGTACCGACATCCAACACGCAATAAATTCATATCCCCTAGATGACCTATATTGATTATGCCTGTAGCTAACCAATTATTTCTATTTAGTTGTTAATACAAATCTATTAGTACAAAAAAAGTGACTGACGTACGGAGGAACAGACGACAGACAGACATGATGAAGCTATATGAGTTCCGTTTCGTTCCGTTCCGTTATAAAAAACGAATGAATACCTTATAGTATATATATGTATACATATTATTATATATTATTATTATGTTATATATTATTTTATGTTTTTGCAGTACAATGATAATAATTCTTACTTAGATTGCAGGTGATAGAATATATATATATTATATATTATATATATATAATATATATATATAATATTATATATATATATATATATATCTTATATATATATATATATATATGTAATAACCATAATAACCTGTACTGTCTTGAAAGTAATCTTTGTTAATTTATATTTTTAATTTTTTTTAAGTTTTGCTTAGTCATTTTTTTACATATTGTTCTTATATGTTCGGGTTTAAATTGTTTAAATTAAGAATATTTTAATGATATAAGGATTGTCTACTTTGGTCTTTCTTGAATAGCATTAAAACTTTTTTTACAACAATATTCTTCTTTGGATCGGTTTAGCCGTATCTGAGATTAGCGTGCACAAGCGTACAGACAAACAGGCAAAAGTTTTATAAATATTTTTTTTAGATTTTATTAGATTTATAAATACCCCAAAAATATTTCTTTTTACATAAAGCTTTCATGTATAGGCAGCGATTAGTTATATTTTATTAAATGTATAGATTATTTAAAATTTATGTCACCCAAAAATTCTATTGCTTACAATTTTGGAAACTATTGACTGTTACTTAACTGGACGGACAGACAAACAAGCCTCTCTAACAATTATGGGTTAAAATCACTCTCACTCTCACTCTTCTATTTTCTTCTACTATGTTAATCTCTTTCGGTTATATCGTTATAATACGGACTCCATTTTTATTGGACAAATATAGCACATTTCACGAAAATTGTAAATTATGATTTATAATTTCAAGTTCAAAAGAAAAAGAAAACACATTTTATATAAATACATTTCTATTATTTTGACAGTTGTTTATTATGTCGGTAATTATTTTGGTACACATATACAATAGTTGTTTGAGCATAGGGGAATAAGCCTGTTTGGGGTACACCGTTGTGTGCATGAAATTGCACAATCGCTGTCCGTTCTGCACAAAACATAACTCCCAGGAGCTACAAATAAAAAATATATATTAACATATATTATGAATAAGTATACCATCGTATTTTAAATAGTATAGTGCGAAGTGTAATGTGAAAAAGTAATTTAGAAAAATGAAGAAAAAATACTTAAATATTTATAGAAAAAATTTAACGTAGCGGGATTTGAACCCATTATAATACCCAATGAACCCATTATAAAACCCCATTATAATACCCAATACCCACCCGTTTTCTTTTAGTACTTTTCTATCCTTAGTATGGATTAACACTTTAAAAATCAAAAAAAATAAGAATATAAACTAGGCTCTTAGTCTTATGCTACGCGGGATAAAGCGTGTAGCGAAAAAACATTAGTTGCTTGTTTGATTAAGAATACAGTAGTTCAAATTAAGCCATATTTGTACAGAATTTCAATATCCTGTATACTATATTTAATATCTACAATACACCTACGTCTAAATAAATAGAAAAATAATAATAATCTTACGACGGGGCCTTTCGATATTTTGGACCGCTTCCGGTTCCTCCAACATGGCTGCTTGAACCAAAAGCAATAAGGCGAAAGCGATAAAAAGTTTCATCGCTATATCGATTCTAATACTGAAATAATATTGAAAAATAATGAGTGAAAAATTCACTTTTATATACTAAATTACTGTTAGATTTACAGTTAGTTGAAAATGTTCATAATTACATTCATAAATCTCCATCAGATTCGTTATGGTGTTGAGATCTTTTTATTTACAATTCCCCTAGTAATATACTATCGTATTTTGTATATACATATGTTACAAACATAATAAAATGTTTGAAGTCACAAATGTTCCACATATATAGTATATGCAAATAAAAAATAGTGTTACGGCTCTACGCTCTAAGCTTTCAAGCACATTCTAAGATTTTTAGATTCTACACTCTACAGTGGGTAAATAAAAATACATATAATTTCTCGTACTGTAAGCGCGGTCGTTTTGGATTTGTTCTCATTTGTTTCCCGCTCTGTTAGTCAAAGTACGCTATATAACTCGAAAATTAGACAAAAAGTGGAAAACGGAGTGTTCCTTCGCTAGATTCACTCTGCCTACCCTGTTTTATGCGGGATATAGCGTGAAGCTGGAAAAATCATCACGTGTACGTTCTCAATGTAATTCACATTCTCAGTATTTACTTTTTTTTATGTGACAGAAACCACTTGTCGAAGCTTGTTAAAAAATTGGATTTTAATTTCCACTTACATATGTTAACACTTAACAAGTACTAAATAAACGATTATAAGACAAGTAAGTGTAACTAAGAATAATTGTTGTAATTAGAATTAAACAATGAGTTAAAAGCTTTTGTGGTTGTTTCTAGAAAGCCATCGAAGACATTAAAAACTTAAAAAAAAATAATATATCATTTTTTTATACTGGAATCCCATACGAAACTTGTGTTGGATACTCAATTTATCAGGGGAGACTATAGTCTGCTACTAGACTATTACTACTACTAGCCCATAGGCTATATTGTTAGATATGTTAACTGTTTCGGGTCTCTAGCTGCAATATGTCGTGTGTTATAAGGAAGTTATTTCCATTTCACCAGATGACCCGAGCCGCAGAAGCTCAAGCTAATTTCTATATAAGACTCCACAGCATTATAGTCTTTACGATATCTTACATATAATATTATTATACGTACTTTCATTTTTATGAAACAAAAAGCAAAACATTGAAGATTGCAATAAAATGCGTACATTTTGCAATGTCGCCTCTAAGTACAACGTATGTGGAGCAAAACGGACAGCTGTACGCCTCTTGAGTACAAGTCACAAGCGGAAGTGATTTTTTCATATGTGAAAATGGCTTATATAGTTATTTCAAGGAAATATCATTATTTTTATATTACTAAAATGACACTATGTCGAATGTAGGTATTTGATAGTGTTATATCACGTAAGTGAGTTCGGGTTCTAGTTTAATTTAGTTTATTTGTTAAAGTTTAAATGGGTTAATTGAAGAATAGTGAGAATTTCCATAATTTTTATTTTAAGTACATATAAATTTGTAATAATTGTGCATTATATATATCCTTTTTTTTAATCTTGTCTCTCTCGCTTATCACTTGTATGTAAAGTCAATCTAACCATTGGCAAATCAGCAAGTGTAATCAGAGATTACTGTAATTATATGAGATGAAACCATCGCGTATATTGTATGAAATTTTATATTCGAATTTTATTACTGCTCGAAAATAATTATATTTGTACTCATTAAAATTATGAAAGTATTAACTTTAAGTAATGTCTACTTTATGTAATATAAATAGTTGAGGCCGTCGTGGCGCAGTGGCTGTAAACGCGACTGTAGTGGTTTCGATTCCCATTAAATGGATTGAAATATTTTTATTTCCTTGCTCTGCTAAACAAGGCAAAACGTTTAAATTTGCCACTCAACACGCAATATCTGGAAATAGAGTGGAAAGTAGGGAATAGAGTGTCTCCGCACTAGGTTCCTTTTAAATTGCATAATATAGTGTGTATCTAAATGAATATATATATATATATATATATATATATATATATATATATATATATATATATATATATATATATATATATATATATATATATATATATATATATATATATATATATATATATATATATTCATATTATTCTACTCAAGCTTCTACAATATTTCAAAGTTATGTTATATACATATATTGTGTTATGAATTTATATATATATTCATTTATATATATTCTATATTCATATGACAAATAAATCATTTTTTAACTAATGTATTTATTAGCCATTTGATACTAATGTTACAAAATTCAAAGAACTTAATTAGTATTACAATATATTTTTTAAATATATCTATTTAATTCAAGTCTTTACAGTCTTTCATTGTAAAAGTGGCCTAACTTAGAGTAGGATTTTGGTCAAATCAAAAGTTACAACAACGTTGAGTTAGGTCACTTTTATTCTAAAGGCTCTATGTGCTAGTTTATAAGAGAATCAAAAATCTGATTATTAAAAAGACTTTTGCATGTCTATTTTCAAATCAACTAATTTAGCTAACAGTTAAAAAAAACGATGACATGCAGAAAAAATGTAGCGTAATAGTCACATATCGCAATATAATCGTAGACACGAGTATAAATGTAACCTCCTTTCTTATGGGTCTCTTACGACCTTGGTAGTAAAGAAATATACTTAACTATTGAATAACTATAACTTAAAATTTATAATTTACTCCTCTTAGATTTCTTCATGCTGATATAAAAAAATAGTTTATGCGATTACTTAAATGAGAAAAAGTCAATTCCAATATTAACGTATTTCCGGGCAGAGCCACGGCCGTACCACTAGTATTGTACTGACTGTACCTAGTCTTATTTAAATCTCTAACAGCCAAAAGGGCGTGTAAAATAAATAAACTTACTTTATATTGTACTGATCATCTTGAGAATCGTCTTTTTTGTTCGCAACCACTTTTTGTACGAATCAAGCCTATATTGTTGTAATGACATAAATGTATAAAACACATACGCTAAAGACTAACGTAATTTTTATATATAATTTTAGCAAGTCAAAGTAAGCGATCTGTCAAACAACACATCAAGTGTATCTAGAAAAAAAAGAAAGTAGAGAGCAGTGTCTTAACTCTATTTATCATATATATGTATATATATATATATATATATATATATATATATATATATATATATATATATATATATATATATATATATATATATATATATATATATATATATAGATATATATGTACTTATAAAGACAAAATAATTTATTAACATACATATGTTAGAATGTTTTTTGTAAGAGTTTTGTATTATATATAACTTTTAAATTTAGTACTCGTTTGTTCTACTCCATTTGTTGCTATAGCAATATGTGTATAATAAAGTAAAGAAAGCAAAAACTTAAATATAATATTATTTAATATATATAATATATTTTATATAACAAACTAGTTTTCCGGTCACGACTTCATCCTTTTGGACTACACTACACTAACAAAATAACATTTATTTATTTATATAAGGTTCACCAGCAGTTGTCACAATAATGCTCTTATAATTAATACATGGAATAAGGTTTAGAAATAATTGTACAACTATATAAAGGTAAACACAACATGCTATTATTATTGTAATTGCCATAGTATACTTAACACTATATACTTAAAGAAAAAAATATCATATATAGTATTTTTAGTTTTTAACATGCTAATATAAGTTATAACAATACATACAAACAGTGTTTAAAGATAACTAACTAACTGTAACTTATTTCATATGTGTTAATACATAATTTTGAAATTTATTAAAAGAATCATAAAAAGCATTTGCAACCATACTGTACTTATTTAAAAGCTTGCACGAACGAGGAGTTGTTGAGTTAGCTCCAAGTATAGTACGACGAAATGGGACAGACAGTGGTGTAATTTTGGATCGAGGGCCACAACGAGGCACTCTTAAGTTTAAGCTACTTGTTATTTTAGGACAGTCAAATTTATCGTTTAGAACTTTATGAATAAAACGCATATCTAAGAGCAATCTACGATTATCGAGAGAAGGAATTTTAAAATATTTTAATTTTTCATCATATGTAGCTAACTTTTTTGCGTTACCTGTAGAAAATGCTAGGTTCCACATAAAACGCTTTTGAATACGTTCCTCAAAATGTGTGTTGCATAATGTGGATGCCATACAACACTACCATATTCCAGAATACTTTTAACGAGACTGTTGTATAAAATAATATTTGTGTGTGGCTTGAAAAAATTGTTTGACATACGAATAACAAACCATAATTTTTTTTGAAGCTCTCTTTACAGTCTCTTTTATGTGCGGTAGGAAAGTCAACTTTGAATCTATTACTATACCCAAGTCTTTAAAAGCTTCTTTAAGCATTTGTTCAGTAATGGTATATGTTGGAGGAAAAGGGTGAATATTACGTGTGAATTTAATATGACTACATTTGGCTACATTAATACTCATTCCATTATCATTGCACCATTGGACTAGACGGTCGATGTCCCTTTGAAGAAGAACTGATTCATCTAATGTACTTACAGCACTAATATATTTAAGATCATCAGCAAATATATTCGAAGTTAAGTTTTTAAAACATACCACGACATCATTAAAAAAATATTAAAAAGAGTAGGACCTGAGTGGGACCCTTGAGGTACCCCTGACAAGATGGCTTGATTACTTGACTTATATCTATTTATTACAATATAGCATTGTACTATCTCTTGAACAATTGTCGATTAGCAAAATTGTTTTAAAATCCATTGCGTAGTAACTTTTATATTGAAAAGAGCGACTGTTATGTTTATTTTTCTAATCTGAGAAAAATAACGTAAATTTTCATTTGGATTTAGTAAGAGATATAATAATGTAATAATAACATTATGTATTATAAAAAATTGAGATAGTTCAAGTAACAGAAAAAAAGATGTTAAGGAAGTTGATTAGTTTGATTAGCTTAGGTGGTAAAATTCAAAAACTTTAGCGAGAAGAATGCAAGAGAGATCCAAAAGGCTGTTGTGGGGGCCCAAGGAGGTTTTAGGCCTCAGAAGAGGATACATGAATCAGACCATTTCCCTCTGCACGGTCACGGAACAGTTTATAGCTTTAAACCAAAAAGTTTTCCGTCCTTTTGTGGACTTGGAGAAGGCATTTGACAGGATTGTCAGAAAAAAATATGAGTTATACCTTGCTGTGTGCTGTAAAGCCTCTTTATAGAGATCACTCAGCACATGCTGAACCATGGTGATATACCAACTGGCATATCGTCTTGGTTTGACATATCGTCTTCAATTGGGTGTCAAACAAAGTTGCATCATGTAAACCTGGCTGTCCAATTTGTATTTAGATAACTGTTTTCAAGGAGTGAAACTAAAGCGAGATGGGAGTGAAAGTTGGTGACTTGAAATTTTGTCTGACTCTTGTCAGCAGTGCAGAATTTCAAACCGGTGGTAGCAGTAACGTTCATTCGACGACTCACAAATGATATTAAATGTCTATTCGAATAAAGAATGTTTTATATATGAATCTTTTGTTATAAAATATCTAAGCGACAGGTCATCAGTTTCCCGAAATTTCAACGGGAACGGGAAAAAATAAAAATTTGCGTACAATTATCGAATTACTTAACGAATTCAAAATGTATAAATGAATCGAGAATACCTCGTAATCGATTATTAAAATTATCTCATATTAACTAAGCGTATGTAAATCACCACATCACTATACAAGTATACATTCTTGCTACTGAATGACGTGTTTATAACAGTAATAACACTTAGGTGGATCCATTCCGATTGCAGATATACGTTTTGTTAAGAATTACAAAGAAATTATGTCTATAATATAGATAAATAATTATATATTAATGTTAAAGTAAACAAGTATAGTATATTTTAGCTTCATAATTTATACTGTTAATAGCAGGTTTAATGCATTGTTCTTTACTTTTCATTCGAATTCGAGGCATTGCTTGTAGTAGTAGCGAAACTCAACGCTGCATTATGTTTACCAACACGGTCGAATTTCGAAAATCGAAAGTTCTAAAATTATATTATATTATATTATATTCTAATATTATATAAAATTTGTATTTCTTTTTATATAATACTTTTTTTTAAGTTTTGAATTGTCATTTAAAGAACAATTAATTAAGGAGCTTAGAGATATTATACCAACCTAACGACAAAAGAAAACTAAATGTTAATTAATCAATTAACGAGAAAAAAAAATCTATTCTGCGTAAGAACCAGTATTTCACATTCACTTACATATTATATATTACTTGTCTTATGTAGAAAAAAAATTAAAACACACAAACATATGTTGAAACAATTACATTCACAATATACATCCAATTGCAATCTAATTTAATAAAAGAATATTTTTAATTATTTAACTGGAGTGTGCATTGTGTAACGTTATTGTGCCATCCGCGGTACCGTGTGCTAATGTAAAAGCAAATATCGTGGGTTCGATTTCCTCTTTTTATATTATTTAACCTATTTATTTTTCTTTTAGCTTCACGCTCTAGTCCGCATATAGTAGGGCAGGCAGATGGATCCGTAGGCTCAAGGAACCTAGTGTTCAGACACTCCGTTCCCCGCTTACCGCCTTTCGAGATATTATGTGTTGAGTGGCGAAATTCAACGTCGCGTTTTTGTCTTGTTACCAGAGCGAAGATAATGTAAATATTTCATTCTCACCTAGTAGAAATCGAACCGACAAGCCGTCGCGTTTACAGGCAGAGGCTAAATCTCTGCGCCACGACGGTCCTTACTTAATTAATTTGATTATACTTAATTTATTAAAAAGTCCACGCTTTCGTAACAGCTAACTTGTCTGTCTTTGGCAGTATGCTGAATGAAAATAAGACAAAACAAATTCCTCGGCTTGGTACACCACGCAGCGGCGTTGAGTGTCACAACCACTGAAATAGGCAGAAAATCGAGAACGGAGTGTCTTAACAATTGATTCTCTCTGTCTTCTCCGTCTATATGAAGAAGATGCTCAAAATAAAAAAAAATGTGTTAGGCTTTAAAGTATTTTACAAGTACGATGGCATACAACTCTACATCGTTAAAAACCAGTTTAAAATATTACACCATTGAAATAATGAAAGGCTTGTGTTTCTATAACTGAATCGTTCTCAACCGGCTTGTGAAATTATAATGAATATGTAATTTTATATTGTCTTTTTTCTTTTACAGGTAATTTATCTTGCTTATGTTTTGCGTCAAAAGCTTTTGGCTGTTAAAAATGATTTTATGGGTAAGTACAAAATCATATTTTTTGAGAATTCATTAAAATTTGAGTGAAAATTTAAAAAATTGTATAAGCGCTCTGACCGCTAAGTCATACGTTCTCATCGAGCTACGTCGAAATTTGTATACGCCTGCTACAATTTACTCGTTCAAATTTTTACTTCTTATCAAAAATATATTTTTTCTTAATATGGAATAATAATTTATAAACAAAAAGGTAGAAATCATTTAAGATACGTTTCATATTCTATCTTGGTTAATCATAGTCAGATTAACGCATCAGTAACTTGTTATCAATTAGGTATATGATACTAAAAAAAAAACATATAAAAATTTGAACACAACGGGATTTGAACCCGCGCCTCGTGGACATCGTCCAAGTTCAGTTCAAGGCGCGGGTTCATATCCCGCTGTGATCAATTTTTTTATATGGTTTTTTTAAGTATTTTTTATATCGTTAGTGTGGATTAACACTAAAAAATCAATAAAATAGGTATACAATTTCATAATTTTTTGGTAAATTTAGTACAGATTTCTGCGTTCATATAAAGGCTTAAACAAATTATGTAATTTCTCTGCCTTAGTATATACAGATACTGCATACTAAATCATAGGTCTTACTTAGATATAAATTTATCAAAAATTTACTTCATCTTACGCATTGTGAAAGGCGGCGTGTGTTAACATACTAAATAAACAGAACAAAAACTAATCTATCGCTCTTATTTTTATTATTTTGCTGTAAGTTAGGTAACGTTTAATGTACATTCCTATCTTACTCAACAGCGAAGATGGAGGTACATATTACACGGGAATCCTATGCTAATAATGTTGTTATACATACATACATATACATTTTTTTTTAATTTTATTAAATATTTAAAAATATATTTAGTTATTACATATTTTATTACTTGTATATTAATTGTAACTAGAAATTTTGTTTGCGTTGACTATAAAATGAAATGTGTATTGTCGTTCAAGTGGAAAGTACGCCAAATCCTCTTCTAGTACTCACCTACAATTTCCAAGTAGGCGCATGCGAAATTTCATCTTTCTGTGTATAATAGTTTCGGCGGTGTCTGCCAGTCACTCAGGTATTATTAGAAGGGAATTCTATCTAATCTGCATACAGATTTCGCCATTTGTATTTCATAAATATACAGGTAAATAGTGACTTCCAAATATTTTTTTTTTTAGAAAATATTTCTATAGAACGTAAGTTATATTTAAGAATAAACTAACCTAAAATTAAATTTTGACTTGTTTCAGTTGAATTATGTAAATGTACCATTCACGTAGAACAAAAAAGGTCAAAGAACTAAGATAATCAACAGTGTTTTGTTACTTAATTGCGTTAGAAAAACATTCCACTATTAATCTTTATGTAGCAATTCAATTTTACTAAATAATTTATATGATTTATTATATATACACTCTCACACACCTACATGTTTGTGAGAGTCATGATTAAACCAGATTATTATATATCTGTACAATTTTTTTTATCTTCACGTTGTTTATCGCACATAGCAGGGAAGGCAGAGGGAACCGTCGGAACCTAGTGTTAAAGACACTCCGTTCCCCGCTTTCCACCTTGAGAGGCATTGCGTGTTGACTGGCGGAACTCAACGTCGCACTTTTGCCTTGTTGCCTGAGCAAAGAAAATGAAAATTAATTATTCTCTGCGAGTGGGAGTCGAACCCACAAACCTACCTAAATTTTTTTTTATATTTGTTTTTACTATTATATCAGATAGCTTGAATAATATTCAAGAATGTAAAACCACCAAAACGGCTTCAGTAACACGACTTTTATCCCAACCATTTATGACATGGAAAACGCCGGTTTGTCCCATAGTGCGACGATCCTCAATTAATTAATCAAAATACAATTAACAGTATAACGTACAATAATATGAATAATATAAAATTAAGATTTTTTTAATTCATCTATTGTGATCAATTTAGATCTATAACCTATATTCTGATACTGCAACAATTCTTATCTGCCTATTTCATGATTATGTCAGCTATGAAAATAGAAAAAACACTGCTTGTTAACTTTAAAGCTAAGTATCTGGCAGACAGCGCACATCCAAAATTACACAGCGGTGAAACCTGAAATTTGGCATGTCAGGTCCTTGGAGAGTGTGGGGCACTAAGATAAGTCTCCCATAAATTTGGTTACAGCTGGTAAGCTATAATACATAAACTACTGTAGGCTGACTTAGTCTCTGCAGCATAGACAGAATCACCAGCATCATCTACGTCAACTTGTAAATTATAGCGATTATATACATACTTAAACTTATTTTACATGCATAGAAGTGTAGGTCAATGTAGTTACCAGCTAGGTGAAATCTTAGGTCATTGCGTGATTAGCAAATATTTAATAATACACCATTAATAAGCTCATCGATAAATTTAAATTTGTTTTAAAGGCTACTGGAGCACGATTTGCTACTATCAATCATAATTTGATTTGCACATCGCATGTTATATGCTACGCGCTTGTTTACGGACTATCGGATATCGTGTGTTTTTTTTATTAATATATGTACGTATTATAAAGTAAATTTGTCAAATTTTTATCTTTATGAATTAATTGATTGATTGATTGATTCGTTTAAAATATAGTTTATGTTTTAAATAGATATATTTTTTATAAACTACTTCTTCTTCGCAATCTTACACTCTTGTCAGAATGGTCGGGGTCAGGAATTGGTCAGCTCCTGCGTTGATTTCACCACGATGCGTCTGCGTTGGTGGTGTGCTCAGTAACAGAGTTCATAAGAACTGTCTATCTTGCTGGTGAGCGACCGCGAGCTCTTTTCCTTCTATGTTGCCCTGTACAACCAGCCGTTCCATGGAATACTCATTGCGCGTTATGTGACAAAAAAATATCAGTATTCATCTCTGAACGGTATTGCTTTGAACAGGCTTTCTTTGATGTGTAATTTTTTCAAAATTGAAACGTTGGTGTGTTAAGCTTCCAAAAGAATTCGCAGCATTCACCTTGAAAACTACATTTCCAGAGAATCTATTTTGCGTTGTTTATGTAGTCGTAGCGTCCAGGTTTCTGCTTCATAGAGAAGAATAGGAAAGACCATTTCACAAAGCGGACCTTGATGTTTTTGGTTATTCTGCGATCTTTCCGGATTGTACTGAGCTTTTCAACTGCCGACTTGGCAACCACCAGTATTTGTAAATGTTTTGAGCCTAGGTCAATAAAGCTCTGGATAACTTTGCAATTTGCGATAGCTTTTACATCTGTGTCGTTGTTTCTAGCTCGGCCTATAATGAACTAGTTATGTGTGTTTAACTTTTATAACGTAAGCTATGTCCCAGAAAATGGGCAAGAAATGGAAAACGATGTGAACGATTACAAGGACAAGAGTGCTACATGAAGACAAAAAAATTGTTGTCACATATTTAATATACCGTAAATATTTTTGTTGTTGTAGAAATTCCTGTTATGAATTAACTTAATTCGCCGCTACTGTTTATTTGTTTATTTGAATTTGATAGATATGAAATACACCTTGTAGTTAGTTTAACGCCTGGTCGTGTCTTCACTGGAAAATTATATTATTACTCGAATTACAGTAATTTTTTTTGTTAATATAATGTTTATGACTATTTTTGTTAATAATACAACATTATATACTTATTAATTTTAGGATAAGCAGAGTGAACCTTCTCTAGGTTAAGTACGAAACCAAATCAGAACTCTCCGTTTCGTGTCCGATTTTCGCTTAATCCTCCAGTGGTAATCGAACCTGCAACCGTCACGTACAGTCAGCGACTGTGATAATGACCTCAATCTACTTATTAATTACATAATGTATTATAGTACAGTATTATTATTCGTACAGTATTATTATTCGTACAGATTTATCATTTAAATTTTTAATCAATTTCTTGAGAGAATTCTAAGCTTTTACTATATCTTAGGCAAATTTTATAGAGACCTCTATCGCTAGCACCTTGTATTATGTAAACAATTGCTTATCACACACGCTCGTATATTTACTATTATAGCTAGATAGATGGCGTAGTATTTCACTTTTGTATTCATATAATTCCTTTGAAAACAATAGTATGTTGTATAATAATCTATAATAATGGGGTTGGACAGTTGCAAAATAAATGACATTTTTTCATTGTTTGTATGTGATTTTTTTCAATATTACATAACGTTTGTATAAATGTACCTATGGAGAACATGAATTAATTTATTTTGCCACTCTGGTAAGATAAAGTGCGGCGTCGAGTTCCGACGGATACTGTCGCTGCTATACCTATGCGAGATAATACGTGAAGCTAAGTATCCTTAATTAAGTTGTTAATATGAAAAAAAAAATTAGAATATTTGGTTTCCTTTGTAAAGTAAGCATTTAAATAAATAGCTTATTAATTAGAAAACAAAAAGAAAATTTCATTTCTCTTAGTTATATATGAAATTATTTTAATTTCCGTTCTAAACACTCCAAAGCCAATACTTTAGTACGAGTATACGCTACGCCAACCTATTTACAAATTTAATTTATTCCGTAATTTTTTGTAAATTTTCTCCTTACATCTCCCGTTATTTTGTTATTGAATTACATACTTGAGTAATTGGCCAAAATATATATGCACTTATAGATAAAAAATCTTAATTTCTTTTTTAACCTTTTAATTACTTTATTCTTTTTGCTCGCATACTGTTCGTGTGAGTTCTTCAACAATAAGACAATACGCTTTGTCTGTGGTCGAAGGGCGTTCTGGGCGTAATAACGAGGGAGAAGAAACATTTCTGGAAAAATTATAATCAAATATACATACATATGTAGAAAATCAATTATTTTAAGAACTATATCTTGATATATATAAAAATTCGTTACTGAGCGACTGAAACAGACGAAATTTAAAATTCACCACCCGTTATTAAAATTATTTTAACATGTCTTCTTAAGAATTTACTAGATGTATTTATAATTAAGCTTATGTCATAATTTCATTATACTTTTATTTTATTTCGTTATACTTATCTAAGAGTTCATTCGCAATTATATATATATATATATATATATATATATATATATATATATATATATATATATATATATATATATATATATATATATATATATATATATATATATATATATATATATATATATATATAAACACTCATATTTTAATAATAACTTTTATCTAGATCAAAATTTACATAAAGACAAAGTATAACTACATATTATATAAAAAACTTTATTTCGCAAATTGTTATGTAAAATTGGAAGGAAAGGAATATATCCTTTCGTCGTCCATCAAGCCGTCCTAGACTGTTTGCTATATATAAATTATCTGGAATTAGAACTTGTGTCCTCTACGCTTCATAAAACATACAAACTGTAAAATTATAATTATAAACATACAAACTGTTATTTTTTTTATATTTACTCGCATATTGATTACATTTGACCTATAAATTTAATTACAGGTCCTTTAATTGCGAACAACACAAGCAATAGATTACGTTATGCCCTACTTTAACAGTTGTTAGTATATTAATCACGAAGTAATCTTTAACTACACCGATTGTGTCGACAGCACACGTATGTATGTATGTAATGTATAATGGGTAAAGTTGTTAATTATCTTCCCCGATAAGACTTAGGCTTTGGGTTCTATGCCGATAGGAAAAAAGATTTTTAATGAAACATTGAGTATTGAGTCGTCGTGGCGCAGCGGTACAGCGTCTGACTATTAACGTGACGGCCGTGGGTTCGATTCCCATGTGGACAGAAATAATTATTTCACTCATACACACTCTGGTAACAAAACAAAGCGAGGTCTTCAGTTCCGCCATTTAAGACGCAATGTCTCAAAAATTGGACGGAAACTGGGTATGGAGTGTTTTGTTTAGTTTCCCTCTGTCTACCCTGCTATATGCTATAACATTTTTTTAATTACTATATCTCACCCTTTCTCTGTAGATATTTCGCTCTAGTTAAGTTATTATTTCTCGAAACCCAATGAATCGTTCAACTTTCTAAGCGAAACCTATATATAAATATATCAAATCTATATATGTATTACTTAAGCAATTTATATAGAACTACTAAAATAAAGATTGCACTAAATACTTTTCACTCAAGTAACTCTCAGAATTAATATACTAGCATTTATCTTACCAATACAATATCAATAGGCCAGTGGAAATGACGTATAAACACACAGACACTTCCAGACAACATACAATTTAAAACAAAGCACAAACATAATATTATACAGTAAAGCAATTATTTAGTTATTAATCTACGAGTATTTTACAAGTAATTTCTGATACCTTTTACTATATAGGTAAGTATTTATTGCGGACAGCATGAAGGTCGACGATTGTGATCTCGTGCTAAGATAATTGTCTCATATATAGTGGTGACCTTTGACAGTTTCCTGTTCCAAAATCAACAGGGTGGGATATCAATTTCTTCTTAATTTTTGTGGTTGTGTCGAATAATGTCGACCAACTTGGGAGTTTAATTTGTATTTAATTCTATTATTTTTAAATATATACTATATACAACTATAAGACAACTAGAATTTGTCATTTTAATTGATTTTTGTGTGTAGTTTAAGTATATATATATATATATATATATATATATATATATATATAAGTATATATATATATATATATATATATATATATATATATATATATATATATATATATATAAGTATATATATATATATATATATATATATATATATATATATATATATATATATATATATATATATATATATATATATATATATATATATATATATATATAATATAATATATATATATATATATATATATATATATATATATATATATAAATATATATGTCAATCGGCCTTCATATAGACTGACTTACATAAACTGCTTTATATCTTTAACTTGATACCATGGTCAGATGGAAACGTCTAAGGGTTTTTTATGATACGCGATACATATTTACGACACGCTAAAGGTAGCTTTGATCACAGATAAATATATATTGATTATTAAGTATAGGTATGATAAAAAAAATCATGAAATAAAATATATTTTTTATCTTATTGTTATTTATTTCGTATTTTACAGTCGACTTAACCTATTAATGGTAACATTTGCATCACATCGTACACGTACCTGTACCTGCTGTACACTTATATGACGTGACGTCTCATAGAAGGACAGTATAAATAGTAAAAAGGAATTTTGCTGTGTCCCGGCCGTGGGTGGCGAGATATAAATATGAGTGACAGTGATGATAACTATACAACTAGTGAATTAACCTAATGTTCGTAATAAGAGCCTCCTTGGTGAGAGCCTCCGTGATAAGAGTCTCCATAGCCGTAGCTGCCTCCATAGCCGTGGCTGCTTCCATGATCGTACTCGTTGATCAGAACTGGTACCTTGACTGGCACTGGGTAGGGTTTTTCCACGGTGATTGGTATATGTTTCTCCACGTGCACTGGGTAGGGCCTGTCAACGGGCACTTTGACGGGTACAGCTACAGGCCTCTCTACTTCATAGGGAATGTGTTTGTATACGGGGTAAGGTTCTGGCACGGGCACCTTGACGGGCACTGGCACTGGTTTCTCAATGTGGACGGGATAAGGCCTGTCTACGGGTACGTGTACGGGGTAAGCCACAGGCTTCTCGACGGGGACGGCGACTGGCACTGGCTTTTCTACAGGGTATGGAGCTGGCACATGGACGGGGTAAGGCCTGTCAACAGGGACCCTTACGGGCACACCAACATGTTTCACAACGGGGTAAGGCTGAGGTACATGTACTTTGACTTCCACAGGGTAAGGCACGTGCTTTTCAACAGGGTAGGGCTGGGGTACTGGCACTTTAACGGGGTAAGGTACGTGTTTCTCAACTGGGTAGGGTTGTGGTACAAGAACTTTGACGGGGTAGGGCCTGTCGACTGGGACATGGACGGGGTATGGCACCTTCTTTTCTACTGGGTACGGTGCAGGTACGTGTACGGGGACCTTTACGTACTCCTTAACGTGGACGGGCACATGTTTGACTACTTCGTAGGGTTGAGGAACTGGGACCTTGACGGGATAAGGTACGTGCTTTTCTACGGGGTAGGGCACTGGTCTATCTACTGGTACGGCTACTGGGACTCCCTTGACGAGGGTGATAGTTCTGGTCACGTCAGTGCGGCCTCCAAGGTCGATGCCGTATCCGGAGTGGCCATAAGATCCTTCATCGAAGTTGTATACTCCACCTACTCCATGGCCACTGCCGAGGTAACCGACGTCCAAACCACTGATACCGTATCCATATCCTAAGTTTAGGAGACCACGCTTATCCAACTTTTTCTCAAGGCCCTCAACCTTTTGTTCTGTGGATTTCTTCTCGCTGGCAGCGGCTGCTGCTACCAGCAGAACTACTAAGCAGATCTGAAATTAAAAATACGTTTTAGTATTATTGTATTTAGATTTTATTTTTTATTTTCTTTAGTTTAATTTTACCGTAACTATGTTTAGCTTATAAATTGAAATAGGCTTTGACTAGCAATATGATATATTAATAAATGTGATTTGTATGATTTAAGATTGACAAAGATATATTCATCATCCCTTCCGGATGTTTCTGATAATTATGGTTATTATTTTAAGCGCTTCTCGCAAGATATTTTGAAATAGTTTGTTAAATGTTAAACGTATTTTCAAATAATAATACAAAATTTCATACTTCCAAACAAAATATTATAGTAGAAAACTCTGTTAAAATTTGAACTTACGCAAACATTCAAGAGCTTCTGTACGATGACATTTAATGATACCGTAAGGGAATTTGTCAAATTACGCAAAACTGTGATCTCTTGACAGTGGTACAGCAATTGGCATGGTATTTCAAATCTTTTACACGTCTAATGGTTTTATAACCACAATTGAGAAACTAGCGTAAAAATAACACACTAACCATAGCAGTAAAAATAACACTTTTCTAGGTGAAGAATGTATATTCTGCATTTCACTCTATATGGATATTTTAGTATTTTATAGTTTGGATATGTGTTAATGCTAACGATGATTGTGGATTCAAATCCCATAGTCGAGAATAATTTGAGATATTAAAATTTTTCTTATCTGATGCCGTTCAATGGAAAATATAGCAACTTATTATCATATAAATGCAATGGAAATAAAAATAAAAAAATATATTATTGACGGTTACCCTTTTAGTATTGCGTTTCATAACCATACATACAATTCTGAATTTCTTATATAAGCTGAATAAAAACTTACATTTATTTTATAAACAAGTGTTACATATAAATATATGTAACACTTGTTTACTGTTGAAACACATTAAGTGGCATCAACAAGAAATTGCGTATTTGTGTCATTATGAATGTCATATGATGTGACTATATCATGTTTTTACCTTTTAAAGCCTTACAAAATAACAAAGTTCATTTTGCAGTATTACAAATTTTATTCTGTATAAAGGAACTCTATTATACCACGTTCATAGGTCTCTGAGTCTGAGGTCTGTAAGGTTTCAAATTTGTACTTAAATGTGGTATCAAACTGTATTAAGATCATGAATTTTGCTTCAACTTGGCATAGAACCTACAACCACTATCTATTTTAGTAATAAAAACCACTACTAAGAGTCAATTTTGCAATATCCCATATTAAAATTACAATAGAAGCGTTGTACTTTGTTTCACTGCTATGGGAATTAGTTGCATTAACACTGTACGTTTGAAGCAAACAGTGTTGGCAAATATGATTATATAGTATGCGTTCATTTTTGTAATCAGTATACATATTTTGTCATATAAGAGCTTACAAGAGATGGATGTTAGATTACAGTGGATGATAATATTTATGGAAATTACTGTCAACATTTGATTAAAATCGCCTGTTTCGAATTAATTATTTAAATAATTTATTGATTTATTTTTTCTTCAGCTTTACTTTTTTTTTACTAATAGCGGGTTAGGCACGGAAAAATTGATTGTCAAGACATTCTATTTACCACTTTCCAATTGAATCCAATTGAATTGAAATATATTCCGTTCAATCAACGGCCCAAAAATGATAATAATTCTTTCCTAAAATGTGAGAATCGAACCTACAACCATCCAGTTTACAGACACAAAGCCACTGTGCCACTATTATCTCAAATCTGATTAAATTCTACAAAAGTAGCTTACTTTTAAATATAATTATTTCTTTAGTTTCTAGAAACAAACTAAAACATTAAACAAAATTAAAATGCAAATAATAAAGTAAACAAACATCTATGCCAGCCAAAAATAATAAATAAAAAAAAACAGGTAATAGCCTATAACAATAAAACAAAATTACCTTGTAATATCCAAATTACATACACTTCACACGTTTAAATGGATCAAGTGAAGCATTAAAGACGTAATCGTTATCTAATTCTAAAGACTATATTATAACACCAAAATGTATAACTGAAGTAGACTTTCTGGTATTTTACAGCCGGTTAAGTTAGACCGGACTATACAGGATGGAATTATTTGATCGAGTTGAAAAACATGTTGACAACATAATTATCTTAGGCCTTAATTAAATACATTATTTATACATTGAGCTTAGTTCCAGTGGTTTTCACCTTTGAAAGTGCTTTGGTCGTTGGTTCGATTCTCACTTAAATATGTGACTGTTTTTTAATAGAAAAACACAGGAAATATGTCTAGAAAAGTAGGCTCCCAGTTTTATTAACACGTATATTATTATTGGCCCTACAACAAATTTTTACAATATCATTACTTGTTGGGATATTTTTTACTAGCTTCACGCGTTAACCCGCATATACTCGTGTCACGCTGTTCTAAGGCTTTCCGCTTGGACTACGATAGTGCGGATAAAATAATTTTATATTAAATCATTAATTGATTTATGATTTTATTAAAGAATATAAGCTACTTTTAGCTACTATTATATTTAGTATAGAACTCAATGTTTATTTATTATTTATGTACATCTCTCGTAAAATTATAAGAATTAAATTGCAATTTCAATTTTTTTTAATATTTTTAACGTAATAGGATGTCAGATATTTATATAATATAAATATTTAATAATTGCCAGTATAAAGTGTGCTATAAGGCTTTAGTTCAACCAGTCCTGTTACAGGACATTGCGAAAGATGTAATTCTCTTGACCAGCGACAATTACACTGCATTTGCAAGTACAACGAGTTTAGAAATTAATAATTCTACGGAAAGGCATATATAAATTGAGGTCATCGGTAATTCTAGGACGTGTATGACTCTACATTATAGTAGCAGGTTCAAATTCTTTTCAAAGTAACATACAGTGAAATAAATTTTCAACCACCTACAATATATTTTGTTACTAAAATGTAGAACAATATGATATATTAAAGAAAGCTAAAATAATACTAATTATAATATTTTTTTACAAATTTAAATTATTTTTTATAGAAAAGCGCAAATTCTAATAAAAAAAATTGTTTCACTAATATATGTTGTTTGTTGGTTTGTTTGTGCAAGGTACACTCTTGTACATTCTGACACTCATCATTTACGTGTTAATTGGTTAACTAATGTATCAATCCAACACGTAATTCCAACTTCATTAATATTAATAGAGCATTATTTAAACGCAATACACTTAATTTGTTACGGTCAAATTAATTTTACGGTTACGCTTCATTATCGGCTTCTGCTAAACGCAATAGATAGTAGTGATATAATTCTCCGTTGTATTTTTTTTTGTAAGGGAACGTAAATCTTCGGTGTGTTATGCCTAACGAATATACAAACGAAAATAGTTTTTATATATAGAAATAATTTCGGCATATTCCAATTCCATCGTAATGGCATCAAATGCGTAATAAAAACTTACATTTCACTTTTTATTTGCGTTTTACATTTGTTTTAATGATTTTATGTAACATATACAAAAAAAAACATAGATATGTATTTCAATTATATAATATACAAGTAACTTTATACCTAGACTTTATTTCCTTTAGGCTGGTCTGGTATCGATTCTAGGAAACGGCTTGTGACGCAACCTGTCTATTGATACGCACTGCACCGCCCCTAACGATTTATATGCCTATTATTAAGTTACCAAATATCTTGAATTTCATCAAAATCGACCTTTTAAGTGTTTTTTTATGTATTACTTGGATTATTTAAGCTAAGCAGAGAGTATAATATAGAGATATATATATATTTTTTAAATAATTTATGTATTAATCAAAATTGTATCGATATTTCGTTTAAAAACAATCTCGTTATTTTTATAGCGCGCTTGTAAGTTTGATTAATCTAAATTAAATTACTTTATTACTGTATACATAATTTTGTATATTTATTTATTATTGTTATGACTTTCCAAATTTGAAATATTCTAATTACGTGTTTTGTTTTTTTTTGCTTTTGTAATATTTTTTTTTATGTAAACTAAAATATATTATATTTTCCCTTATAACCTTGTACTTTCAGTGACAGAAAAATTTACTCTGGAATTAAAAAAAAAATCAGAATTTGTTTTGTTAATAAATGTAAATCAACGATAATTTTGCATTCAATTAAAATTCACATTCAAAAATGTTATTATTTACGAAAAGACAAGAACTAGAATTGACCTAATAAAATATCGCCTAAACAAGTATTCAGTGTGGAATCCCGTTAAAATCACGCAACACACAACACAAACCCGGGACACACTAAATACTTTGAATACACAAAATACTCTAAATACACGAAATATTGTAAATACACTGCACTTCACACACTCACCGTTTTCATAATGCCTCTTCAACGGTGGTTGGAGTCGGGAACCTGACTGGATACAGACACACCGTACCCTCAGTTTTTATAGTTTATTCGCAAGTGGCATAACTTTCGCTGTGCCCCTCTAAACTTTGTTCTGGACGGGTTCCGCGAGTCCTTCGTTATAATACAACGGATCGCTGTACGTACGGTCGTGCGTTCAAATTTATTCATTTATTCACATTTATATATATATATATATATATATATATATATATATATATATATATATATATATATATATATATATATATATATATATATATATATATATATATATATATATATATATATATATATATATATATGTATGTACATATATAGATATGTATTTGTAAATGTATGTTATATGTGATGTGATTATGGATTTAATAGTGCTTATTACAGTATTGTTTCTAGTTGTTCCAGGTTTTCATTGTTGTATTTAAAAAAAAATTGCATCCTTGATATATATCTATGCGATTTATCGATGTTAATTTTTTGTCTTATACATCATGTCTATTGACTTATGTACAAATAGTAATAATTTAGTGTTATTGAAAACTATGGAGTGATGTAACACTATTCTCTCCTTATAAGCTATAGTAGTGATATCGTTCAATTTGTACATATTACAGTTAGACAAATAGAAATTCTGTTTTTTTTTATTATTATATTACTTTAACGTAAATTAGGATTTCTATATGACAACCCATATTGTAAACCGACTATAATAACAGTACATTAATTATGTACAAAGTAGCGATTATGCGCTATAATATTTATAATGGTACAGCGTTCTAATATTATCATATATATTACAACTTGTTTAACAGCATAGGATGTAGCTTTAATGCCTGCCCTGTATTTGACAGACACAGTGACAAATTATTCCGTTCCCTTGTTTACTTTTTAAATTGGATTGTAAACAAAAACAAGATCATCGGGGGCGTTGAGTTTCACCACTCAGTTTCAGGAATGTGGGTAACGGAAAATTTTAACACTAGATTCCCTCTGTATACCTTACAAATGCGGAAATAAGCTTGAAGCTGTTTTTTTAACCTACTAATAAATCCTTTGTATAGATATTAAAAAAATATAGACATACATAATTTTTATTTTTGCATATAACCTCTTTTTTAAAATAAAACAAAATATATTACAACAAATTTCGAAAGAACGTTATTATTTATACAGTTTATAATTAACAAACCTAATAATCATATGTAGATAATATATTAGTCAAGGGCGGATTTATTAATTATCATATTTATTAATTTTTAAATTGCACTTATTATGCCAATGAAATCCGTATTTAACGCCACTTTTGACGTAGTTGGAACGTATCTGGTTTAGTGTTATTTTATTGGGATCGATTCCTAGCTGTAGCATATTTCGGTTTATTATCCAACGTATTGAATTTTCCTACCGATTGATAGTTATTAAGATAAGTACAAGTACTTTATTTATTGTAATATGAGATATCAATTTTGGGTGACAATAGTTTTTGGATACGTACTAAAATAATATCTAAAATTCGTAATTCGTAAAATTAGTTCGCCTTACAAGTGTAACTTTATCAAACTTCATATATATATATATATATATATATATATATATATATATATATATATATATATATATATATATATATATATATATATATATATATATATATATATATATATATATATATATATATATATATACGAAATATGCATAATAATATTTTTGGTTTTTTCATTCTCTATATATCAAGATGGTTTTGAAAATATTTTTCCTTTTAAATAACCGACTAACAATAACTCATTCTTAATTTAAATATATACTTTTAGTGATAGAGTTAATTCAAAATAGTACCAAGAGCTTTGTTTAGCATCCCACTATGTCCCACATATCGCTTATGTAAATTTGAAACACTGTGTCTCACTGGAGCGGGAAAATTCAAATAATTCATACGTCTATATTACATCACGATAACCTTATTAAGAAGTTCAAGTACGCAGTATACTCTATAATGCATATTAATGAGCAAAACGTGAAAATTACCAAAAATATTTTGAAATTAAAAATTAAAAGTAGTTAGTTGTATATATTAATATATTACTAATTCATCAAAAGTAATAAAAAATATTGCGTTACGTAAGCTTACATATTAAATATTTATCCTTGGTACATCTTCTTAAGGAAAATGTTTAGAAATACTTAAATATCTATCATCTATTATTGTATTTATTAAAAACTTACATAATATAAAAAAAATTGTGAAAGTTGTTGTTATATATAACTATATATATATATATATATATATATATATATATATATATATATATATATATATATATATATATATATATATATATATATATATATATATATATATATATATATATATATATATATATATATATATATATATATATATATATATATATATATATATATATATATATATATATATATATATATATATATATATATATATATATATATATATATATATATATATATATATATATATATATATATATATATATATATATATATACATATATATACATATATATATATATATATATATATATATATATATATATATATATATATATATATATATATATATATACATATATATATATATATATATATATATATATATATATATATATATATATATATATATATATATATATATATTTTGATATTGTACTTTTTTTTTTACTGCAAATCTCAAAATAAAGTACACTAACAGCAAAAATACTTAAAATATAAAAATTTGAACGTACGCTTTAAGAGAGTATAGAAAAATTATCCTTAGTGTGGATGAACACTTTAAAAACAATAACAATAAAGGAAAAATTGCTTTATTTAAAATATCGAAATAATTAATCTTAGCGATCTCTTACACGAGGAATTTGCATGCCAAGAGCTTTTGACGTCGAGTAGTTTTGGTTGAGATGTCTGTCCATCATTTTGATCGAACGAAAATGTTTTATATATAGATAGTACTTCGTAGTAGTGTAACACATACATTGGATATAATTATCCTAGGGTCTTTTGACTTTTACCTGTCATTAAGTTAAGTCCAAAAAGTTCTTAGTTCTAAGGACATAGAGATTTTTTCGTAGTTTCAAATTGACTAAAACTACTACTACTAAAGCTTAGTAATCTCAAGTTCTTCTTAATTCGCCATCCACTTCTACTCTTTACAGTGTGCTGTTCTTACTATGTACAAATCAATAATATAATATTCTATGACTCTATTTAGGACTAAGCCACTTGAACGGGCAAATTCTAAAACTGTTTCACAATATCAAACTATTTACAATTTCGGCCAATCACGTTTCCGCGTCGATAGTAATCTCGCTACAAGGACTCAAAAATACTCTGCGGAAGAAATATCGTTTTATTTCCTCAATTTGCCTTTTTAAATGCTGAAAAATTATTACTGAATATGGAAAGCTTACGTTATATTACCTTAATGCACAATTTGAAGCCAATTTTTCTATGGAATTATTATTATTATCTATATTAAGCACAAACGATTTTGCATTTATCTATATGTTTTTTTCAGTTTGACGATTGTTCGAGTGAGAATCGTACCATCACGTTATAATAGTTCTTAGTTATAATATCCTTAAATTTGATGTCGACTCCTTTTTTATATGGCATTAGCACATATTCGCGATAAAATATTGTTTTTTTTTGTAATTTTAAGCATTATTATATCGCTTCCGTATGTTATTTTACATATGACCGAGTTCTCCTTACATCGGTAAAGTAGGACCGGTCCATTGGCCTTGAACTCGCGGCCCTAAGGACAGTGAACGCTTTCATACGAAAAGTGAGAGTATATACGAAGATACAATCTTTTACCTTATTATACTATACTATACATTTAACCTGGCTATGTTTGGATCATGTTTTAAATATAATTATATTTTTAGCCACTCATTATTTTGGTATATCCGGCTTTTAGCGATTTTGCGTGGATTTTTGCGGCTCAAAGTCCAATTTCCAAAATATTCTTTCATGTTTACTATTTACAATCAAAAAATATTTGTTTCTATAATTTAGTTGGGAAAATTGCATTAGATTTTCCCAACTAAAAGAGTTTTTTTCTAAGAAAGCCGAAAGTATATAACAAAATAAACTGTTATTAATTAGAGTTCTTTCCGCAAATTCAGCTGTATTTATACATCTACTAAAGGAATTATTTTGTTTTTTAACTTCAGGCTTTATCCGGCACTTAGCAGAGTAATCAGTATTAAGGCATTTTGTTCCGTCCGAATTCAAGGGACTAGACACAATGTGATTGGAGGAGTTTAAAACCGCACTTTGTCTTACTAAAGTGGAAAAGTGGAAAAAAATCATTCTTCTATGTGGGGATCGAGCCCTAGACCATTAATATATACACTCAGACATATATATATATATATATATATATATATATATATATATATATATATATATATATATATATATATATATATATATATATATATATATATATATATATAATTGCTAACTCAAGTATAATTAAATTGTAACGTATCGTTTTCAGTTAATTACGACATTGCGAAGTATCGATACGTAATCTTGATTTAAAAGCAAGGTTGTAATGTTAAATAATCTTTTCATCTATTTTTTCTCATACAAATCACAATTCGACTTGGACGTAGGTCATATCGATAACGGTAATACATTTCATTTCAATTTACAGGAATTTAACATATAGCCTTAAATAGTATAGACTATATAAATTATTAACTGATTCTTTTTGGTTTTCTGTTCTTTTTTATCTATGTTTTAATATAGTAAAGATCTCTTTAATCCAAATTTTATGCTAGT
Organism: Dione juno; assembly: GCA_037127375.1. NCBI lineage: Eukaryota > Metazoa > Arthropoda > Insecta > Lepidoptera > Nymphalidae > Dione > Dione juno. The sequence continues at coordinate 5,178,381 of JAXRJS010000043.1, forward strand.
TATAGAGAAAGTGCATATTAGATGACGTAACTTAACCCCGCACCCAGATTCCCCGTGACCAACTCACGGCTTCGAGTTCAGTATATATTCGACACATCGCTACGGTGATCGCTATGAGGATTTACCTATTTACATGTACTTAATAGTATTTAATTAGTGTAATAATCATAAAAAAATGTAAACGAAATAATTATCTAAAGTAAATTATAATTTATTAAAAGAACACTTATTTTCAGAGACTAATATAAAATTAAATACACTTCTCATCCATATTGTCAGACATACACCCATTACTTACCCATACTTTTAATGTAAAAATAGCGAGTTCAATTTTTAACGTGACTTCCTTGTATATTTCCGGAAATGATGTATCATCACAGAGTTTCGTTCTCGTTAGGAAGGTTTCGTTCTCGTAAGGTAAAATTTAGACTTATTTTTATCGTTTAGACATATATATATATATATATATATATATATATATATATATATATATATATATATATATATATATATATATATATATATAAACAGATGGGCTTTCAGAATAATAATTGATTCCCCCTAGTGTGCATCAAACCTCCTTTTGTCGCATTGACAGCCTCTATATAATGGCTTCATATGTAATGTATGGGAAATTTAATAATCGAACGTCAATTTAAATGTTTTTTAATTAATCTCTAATGCGTCATACATTTCAATTACAATTAGGTACTTGTAAAAAGTAAATGTATAAATAAAACATAAACAAAAATACACCAAGGTTGATCAATTATCTTGAACTTGAGGCAAACCTTTCGAAATCTTTAGTTTAAAGCGTTATGAACAATCTATTGTAGTTGAGTGACTTTGTATAGTAAGCTACTGTATCTATATATATATATATATATATATATATATATATATATATATATATATATATATATATATATATATATATATATATATATATATATATATATATATATATATATATATATATATATATATATATATATATATATATATATATATATATATATATATATATATATATATATATATATAAATTAATGTGTCTGTTTGTGATTTCAAAATAACTGAGTTTTTTTCAAGTGCATATAGTTATTTACACATTACTAAAACATAAAAAGTATGTTTCAATTTTTGTCAGTCTATCTTTCCATTTGTCCACGCTAAACTCTGGAATGGCTGAACCGATTTTTAATACACTTTCATTGGAAAATAGACGTAGCTATAGAGCAATATGCTACTTTTTGTCCAAGAATTCCCTTGCGATCGGGTCTTACGTGGAAAAAACGTTTACAGCTCGTAAGTACATCCACCCAAATAAAATATTGCATATAAATTAATAAATTTCATTTATATACATATATTTTTAGTTATTTTCTTATACAAAATGATTCGAAAGGAAAGTAGAAGGAAGTAAAAAGATTGTGTATATACAATACTTCAACAAGGCGGGCGAAGCCGCACACGGTTCGCTAGTAATATTATAAAATCAGTAATTAGAACTTGCCTGTTTTTTTTATTTATAAGTTTGACTGACTGACTTCCCGATATTGTCTGTCAGAAAACGTTAAGCCGATATTATGCAGCGAAGAAAGCAGAAAATTGGCTGAGAGGGTCCTTTGAGTGTGAAGGGTAGCACTAAAATATATTTTTTCGAACTTCCAACGGCAACGGGAAACAACGTGATTTGACATTTTATAGTCCACGCTAACGTTATTACAGACTATAAGTGGTTTAATTTATTTTCCAGCGCAGATGAAAAAGAAAAGTAAACTTCTTAATTTTTTTAATTTACCTCACGATTAAAAACAATATGTAGATATAGAGATATATTGCGAAACTTTCAATTTAAGCGTTTTATTAGATGTTTATTATATATTAGGGTTTTATTAGGCGCGACGAGGTTTTATTAATATTTCGTATTAGCTTTTGGTATAATAGAGAAGAAATTTCGATCTAGAAGTTTATTTGTGTTCTGCACTATGAGGCCGTCGCCGTACAGTGGCACAGCGTCTGATTGTGAACGCTGAAGTCCTGAGTTCGATCCCCACTCAGGGTTACGTTAAATGATTTTCATTTAAATATAAGCATTACCCTGAGTGCTCCTCTCTGATAGACAAAGCATCGCGTACGATTCCTCCATTAAACACACAATGTCCAAAAAATAGACCTCTACCTTCTCTGCTTTACGAGAACAGTAAGATTACACTGCTTTTCTACTATAGCCTGTAGCAAAGTCATTTTTTAGATTTTTATCATGAAGTGATATCTAGAAGAAGATACTTTTGTTGTAGTAGTGTATTAGTGTTAAATCACTAATTTCTATCTCTAATTGATCTTGTGTAATGCGAAATACAAGTATAATAAAGAGATTTAGGTCAATAACCCGATCGCAACATCGCAAGTGGCCAAGGCTGTATTACATATACATACATTCATCGCGTAAACGTAAATAAATCAAACAAACGAAGACGTATCGTTAAGAGAATCTTATTAATTTAAATATTGTTATTTAAAGAATTTTGAAATCGTCGCGTTTAACGTAGACTTGAGACAGTATATTGAGGTGAAAATGATCCTTCGATGTCACTTTGAAGTTTGATTAACTTCAGTAAGTTAAACTTCAGTAAGTTAAACTTCAGCAAGTTAAACTTCAGTAAGAATAAGGATTTTTATATACTACTTTTATATGAGCACTCCCCTGGTGTGCTCATAGCTTAAACTCATAGCTACCGTATACACTGTCCGTCCGTACCATCTACAATATATTATTAATATTGTAAAATAAATAAAATATTTTGTCTGCACAAGTATTTATTAATTTGATTTCACGGTTGATGCGCCACACAGTGCGGAAATTATTTTCAAAGATAGCTAGGTCAAGACTAAACCACCTATATGTATGCAAATTGCACAACACCTAGAGAAGATATGTATATACAAAACAAAACAGTCACATACTTTTCTTTCAATTTACTAACAATAATTACAAATAAAGTTAAATAATAATTGAAAATATTTTAGTTTCTTGTTTGTTTTAGTTTGAAAATAGTTTAGTTTGGACTTTAATCGTAATTGGGGCAACGGAATCTCTTAGTTTTTATAATTATAATAAAGTCCAAGCGTGGAATAACGCCATTTTGTGTGGTGCGTGGTGGTGAGCCTCATTTGGTCTTACGAGAACATGGAGATAAATATAATTCAAGGCTCTATTCAAGCTAAGGTACATTTTTAAAGATGCTTTTTGATCTAGTTATGCTGAATTGTGACAAGAAGTTGTTTATCCTATAATAATATTGTAAATTCCAATTACCATAAAAACAAATAGTCTTAGTGATACGTCACTAAAATTTTCAGTGTCGCCATATTTAAAAAAAATTGTGTCACAAATATTTTATGAATGACACCGTAAGAGTCTAACAAGAGTAACATCTCGTGCAAATGTTACAGTATTACATCTCCAAGGTTGGTATTGCGAGTGCCGCGAATGGACGTAACCCAGATTGTTTTATAATATAGTAAAAATATAGCGTATTACTTTTTATGCGGCCGTAACGGCGTGTTGGGACAGCCTGTATAAGCGCGATAGTAGTGAGTACAGCTATTTGGGGAACATTTATTGGTCATATAATTTTTTTTTCAAATTTTCAAACAGCATAGGGTTTTGATTGTTGCACTCTCGTCGGCTGCAAGCCGAGGCTCGAGTCCCGCAGGCACTCCCTTGCCACCGACGTTTCCTCTTAAGCAGACACGACAGTGCTTGCTACTTCTCAGGGACAGAATACCCTCTTCCCTCGCCAATCGGTGTACCAACCCCAACATACAAGAAAAAAAAATAAGTTGAATATATACTCAAATCAAAATGGCGCAGTAGCCTAACTGTAAGTAGAACAGTTTTAGGTTCGATTCTGAGCCGGTGGAATTATTATTTATTTCTTCCTTCTGTAAGAAAAGAACTAAGCGCGGCGTTGAATTCCGCCACTTAACACTTTGTCTCAAACATTGGGAAAGTTAGGAGTGTCTTAACATTAGGCTGTTTTTGCCTACATTTTCTTTTTTTTCGCTGGGAAGTGCCTTTAACGCAGACCACCCAGCTGGGTGGTACTGTGGGACTCATTGGTACAGTACAGTACTCGATACTACCCACTAAAACCCAGCGAAACCCTCTTCACCTCTGTGAGACGCCGTAGGATTGGTTGAGCATTTTACTACGACGCCCGGTCATTTTTGCCTACCCTGACATATGCGGGAAAAAGCTTAAAGCTATTTAATTAAACGTTAAAAGCGAAATTTGTTAAATAAACACGATGTATGCTCTTTATTATTTTATCTTATTAATTAATGGATATATTTTTATTTTACATTAGGCAATTTAAATTGTAATTGCGCTGGTTGTGGGTTCGATTCTCACTCGAGGAAATTTATATAAATACTTTAAATTTCTCCGCTCTTCTTAACTCTAATTTCCCTATGTATATCCTGGTATATGCGGCATGTAGCTATTTATTTTACGATCTCGACGATTGCCCAATTTAGTATGTTTCGTAACACACATACATACATATGTATGTATTATAAAAGTGTCTCAATTTTTGCAACTTTCAATTGAATATTTATAGCCGGAATAGATTTACTAGGTCAAGATCGCGCTCATCGTCTTCTAGCGATATGTCAATACATGATGACTTGCTTGTAACGTAAACATATCGTTGTATTATAAATTTAGTAATATATTACTTTTTTTATTTTTAAAGTGCTATTCCACAGTAAAGTAAGAAAAATGCATTGATACTTGATTTGAATGTAGCGGGATTCGATCCCGCACCTTTTGGAATTCATCCAAGCGTTTTATGCCACAAAGCTTCTCATCAAGTTACTGCGATATTCTTACATGTTTTTTTAGTAGTAATATATTCATCATATTTATCTTTATTTAAAGCAATAAATTAAATTTATTTTGTCTATTTATCCATGTTTTTATTTAGTTGCAAAGATATCTGACTATATCTGATAGAGCCTGGTATGCCTGTAGTAAAAAGCGGTTATTTTAATATAACAATCTGATATTTAAATTTTATTTATTAATATAGATTATATTATTTCCTCGCGCTGGTTAAAATAAGCGTCGACGTTGTTATCCGAAATGTCTTTAATTTGTGTGAAAAACGGATATCTAATATGCGTAATAAAATAAAATAAAAAAAATTAAAAAAAGTATTATGATAACAAAAACCAGTTTAAAACATGTTTTTTTTTTTAATATAACATGTAACGATATAATTAATATTTTATGGTACAATTACGGTCATTTCTGCAAGTAACGTCAAATAAATAACGAATATTAAACGCGCTCTAGTAACAAATTGGAACAAGATTAGCGCTAATTTTGAGTAATTTGCTATGAAATAAATCAAATTTTTAAGTGCTATTTACCTTTCACACTTCGGTAATATTGTAAAGCCTTAACGGTTATTTTTCGTAACAAACAAATATTGGTTTGTTATTAAGGAGCAACTGTTGAATTTCTTGCCGGCTCTTCTCAGCAGAACCTGCCTTCCAAGCTGGTGGTAGCTTCCTGTACGGCTTACATTACTGACACTTCAATGTAAATTGACGATATAAAAGTGCTTGTAATGGCCTAGTTGAATAAAATTTAAATATATTTTCAGAAAATCTAATATAAAATACCTATATATTTTAAAACAGGTATATTTAATTTAAAGAAATTGTTGCGGAGATGGCCTTCTCTTTTTTTTACTCATATTAAAATACAAAAGTAAATAAAGAAAATAAATTGTAATGTAAACTATGACTTAGTTGGAATTAAATGTAAAATAAAAAAAAATACACGTAAATCTCTTTTCATACGAAAAATAGGTACTTAAACGGTTATTCAAATATACACAAGTTATCATGCAGAAAATCTGTTATAAAAAATTGAGTTTCCATTTTTCATATATTTTACAGATATTATATGTAGAATGGCGTAACTCAACACCGTACGGCAACGTACAGTAAGCAAAAAATTAAAAAAATGTATGTAATTGCATATTATAGTTCGTCGTGGCGCAGTGAAAGCATCCGACTGTAAACATCAAGGTCTTGGGTTCGATATTCTCTTAGGGAAATTATTATATATAGATTATTTTAATTCGTCGCCCTGATAATCAAAACACAGCGTTGAGTTACGCCTTTCAACATATAATGCCTGAAAAATCAGGCGGAAATTTTTTTTTAATTAAATATAGTTATGTCTTTGCGTAAGAACAAACAGGTAGTGGCTACTTTATTCATATACCTAGAATTAGACATACATATATTGTTATTATTAAATATAATTGTATAACAACATGATAATATGTAAAATGTGTTTTAGAATACAATATTATATATGACAGTTACTTATCTAATGTTCTCACCACTCATATTATTCAAATAGCTTCCTACAAACGTAAAGTAGGACGTGTTTGGTAAATAATAGAGTAAAACACGTTGTTGCGTTAATTATGATTGAATGCCGTATTCAGTGCAAAAAAATCATACCGGTGTGATTTTTTGGCATGCAACTTGTTACGACTAACAAGTACTGTTTATACTGCGTAATATGGATATCTTCTTGGGTTTTTTTGGTTCCGTGTCTGAAAATAAGAAATGGTAGCCTTATAAGATTATTTTCGTCTCCATCCGTCTGTCTGTCTGTCTCTATATACATGTATATAGCTGTACAGTTTACTTAGAGCTGTGTTCTATACAAATAAATTTCTAATCCAACGCTATCTAATGACAAACTTAAATACATATATTTGTACTGCATTACATACAAAGTGAGTGCAATGCTCGGGAATTAGTAAGTCTTTCCGTTGAACTGCAAAAAATTAAATAGTTTCGAATCCCGCTGTATGCTAGTGTGTTTGATTTTATTAGAATGAAAAAAACGAAAATATAATTTAATGAGCTTGTGCTTCATTCCATGAAAAAATAAATATTATGAAAATATATAAAAAAAATTAACCTATCGAGATTTCAACCTGTGCCTATTCGTCAAAGTACTCTAGCCAACCAAGTCATACCTATTTCGGTATCCCATAGAACTTTTTAAATATTTTAATTTTACTTTAATGTGAATATATTATAAAAAAAATGACATTTTTCTCCCTGGAAAACAAGCTATACATATGTATACATAATTTTTATAGCTTAGCTGGGCTATTACACTACACATGGACTATAGCGCCATCTAACAGGTCCATTTGTATTTTAGAATCACTCAAAAATCTATTAAAATATACACCATATTTTATCAAAATCTGTCCAGCTGTTTTGGAGTAATAAGATCATAAACTTTTCTTACTCTACTAAGTAACTTAGAAACTCAAGTACAGAAGCACAGAAGAAAATGGAAGTTTATTATTTATTTATTTATTAGGAAGCGAATGTTACATACTTAGATTCAATTGGTGTACAATATATTTATTAATACGTTATTACAAAGTACGAGTATGTGTTCATTACACTTAAGCTTATTTTATATAAAGCAACTTAAACAAGTAAAAAAAACAAACCTCATAAATAAAAAAAACTAAGCGAAATTAAATTTATATATATATATATATATATATATATATATATATATATATATATATATATATATATATATATATATATATATATATATATATATATATATATATATATATATATATATATATATATATATATATATATATATATATAAAATGACCATATATATATGCGATTATTGCATTTAAATTGTTTCATATAAAATAAATAAAATTCATTAAAAAATTGCTTAAGTAGTTCTTTTCCACATGAGCTAGCTACATATGTACGTGTCGCAACCTAACCCGTGCGACCCTTGTTGTATCGTTGCGACCGTCTTAATATGTCACCGGTATTTACCTAATAAGTGTATATAAATTTTTATATGTACAATTATATGTTTGCTTGTGTGTGTTTTTGTTATGAGGATAAAACATCATTGCAATGCTTCGTTTTTTTTTTTTTTGAGTGGGATAACCAGAGATCCTAGTATATTGTCATATATTAAAATATTATTTTAAGGACAGAATTTTTATTTTTTTTTAGTTGAAAAAAAAATGGACGTTATCCAAACGCACTATATTATTACTACATTCAATTTTTATACTTTTTCCAAAATATTAGAGGGCATAGTGCTTAGTAACTCTATTTTCCAACTTCTTGCCAATTTCGGGTGTTATCATCTGACAGAAAGTGCTCCGTCTGATCAGACATGGGACAAGCAGATTATTTTGATAATCTCCTACAAAGGATCATTGTAGCTCATAGTATCATGACATTACTTTACATAATAAATATATTATATTTTTTTTGTTACAGGTAACACTATTTCAGTTAAGATTGATCCTCATTGAATCACTCAAAGGAAGTAAGCAAAGGGAATATATATTATAACTATTTTCCATTGATTATATTATAGCTATATTGTGTATTAAATGACAAAATTAAAAGCAAAAACAACCTAGTGTCAAGACTCTCCGTTTTCCGCTTGAATTTGAAATTCTGCGCTTTGTCCACTATTTATTTTATTTCGATTATTTAATCCACTACGGTACAAGTGCCTCATCGTTATTTCGTTATTTAAAAAAATTAGGCCACGTCAAACAATAGCCATATTAAAATAGTTTTCTGCGCATTGTGAAAAGTTCTCACGTTTCTGAAATATGGGCGGAGAAAATCAATCATGCTTGTTAAATTATATATTAGAATCGTTTCGTAGCTTGTAAAATATATTTTACCGGACCCGTGCCTCATATAAATGGCTAGACTAGGCTTATATGATCATTTGCAGCGTTTGCTGTATGTCCGTCTGTCTGTCCATTTGTCAAGACCATTTTCCTCAAGACGATAGATTTATCGTCTCTTGGAACACCATAAAAAATTAAACTTCCAAGTCAATGTAATCAAAAAATAAGTGCATTTTTGTCGATTTTGTATAAAATTCTTATAGAACTTACTGTTGACCTAGAAGCAAGAAGTTAGAGAGTATAAAAGAAAATTTATAATTGGAACTTTATTGATATATATATTGATATATATAAAAAAAGTAATTACCAATTTAGATATCAGTAGTTCATTACATACAAAAGTTAGTACATTTGCCGGCAAAATATAGTTTACTTTGTGTAATATATTAGTTAAAGTGAACTCACAGTCTGATGCAATCATAATCTAGTTTCAGGAAATATAACTAGAGCAGAGAAGCTACTAATGTTATACGTATAATATGGATTTATTATATTGAAGAAATTGTAAATATGTAGAACAACAGACGATTGACATAACTTGCTGCCAATCGACTGTCTGCCAACTTCTCAGGTATCTGAGAGTATCGCTGCGCCCCGACTACAACCACGATGGTCATGTGTTCGATGCCCATCCAGATAAAATATTTTCATGCTTTGCAAGTGCCGCGTTGAGTTCCGCCACTCAACAAGCTATATATCAAAATTGAGGCCAAGTTAGTTCGTTTGTTGTTCAAGTATTGATCTCCCATTCCCGTCTATTCCTGGTTACTCTGCTATAAGTGCATTAACGTGTTATTTTAATAAATTAAAATTAAAGTTAACTGTCGTTAACCTTGTTTCAAATATAACACAGCACTTTCCGAACTTCCAGTTGCACGGTCAAGGCTGCTAGTTAAATATTTTAATCTCTATATAACATAGTACTATTTTCTTTCAAATAATTTTAAATAGTAATTAAACGTCAGAATATTTTCCAAGTTTTCAAAGCCACACATTACAGTAATTTAATATATTAATTGTATAAATTATATACAAAATATCTATACATTGTACTTGTAAAGCAAGGCAATGGTGGGGATATAGGCTAGTCTTGGAACCGTCGTGGCGCAGCGGTACAGAGTCGGATTGTAAACGCTACAGGTATGGGTACGATAGGTGATTCACACTAAAGAAGAATTAATTATTTTCATTTTCTTCTCTTCTTAAAATGACAAATCGCGGCCTTGAGTTTCAACACTTAACACGCTGTCTCAAATGGCAGAAAGCGGGGAGCGTGATTGTGCGGGATACACAATCACGCTCCCCGAGCTTCACGGGGTAAAGCTTAAAAATAATACAGCTGAAGCATACATTAAAGCAATGATAGCTAAATTTGATTTTGTTATAGAAAGGGATTATCGATATTGGCATGCAAATAAAATTCTAACTTCACATTTAAACCTGCATACTTCAGTGAGGCAGAGATAACTAAGTGTTAAGACACTCCGTTCTTCGCTTGCAGCACTAATATAGAACGTTGAGTAAGAGTAAGAATTACTCAGAAAACCGATTTACAATTTATATAAAAAGCAAAAAATTTAAATTATGCACTAATAATTCTAATTAGTTTAAAAGGGAGCTTTTCAAGGTTCAATTTCCGCATTAGTTGTTAATTACATTTATGTATTCATATATATTAATCGATTGCATATATGTATTTTAATATTAGCACGTGTTTTCCTTCTATGGCGCGTAGTACAGACTCATTAATGTAAGTAAGTTAATGTAAGTGGTAAATGACATATAACACACATAGTATGTAGCACATAAATGTAGAAACCTAATATCAATACAAGCAAAAATCAACACCGTATTTTATTTTGCCAGAAAGGGGGAAATTAATAATTATTCCCCCGAGTGAGCATCGAACCCACAAATAACTCGTTTACAATAAGACACTGATCACTTCACGATGATTAAATTTTATTACTTTGATGAAATATTTTTTAAAAATATTTACTTTTAGTTCGGAATTTTCGTAAAAAAAAGAAAACGCTTCTAATTAAGAACTTTTTCATTTTAATAAAAATACAAAGAATCGGAAAATCATATGAAGCATAAGAAATGCTTTTTTTCCAAATAAATAACTTGTTAATTTCCGAATTTAAGCGCTACAGTTGTGGGTCTAATGACGTTCTGGTACTGATTATATTATTTGTATCATTCGGCTCTGGGAAAACTCTGTTAGTTAGAGCAGTATATAGCGACGGTGAGTTCCACCATTTAAAAGCACACCACTTACAGGAGGAAAATGGAGAACGGGATATCTTATCACTAAGTATCCTTTGCCTGCCTTGCTATGCTGCAACATCGAAGTTAATCAATCAAAGTGGTACATAGGTTAGGCAATTAAAAATAGAATTAGGTGAAGGCATATAATATATGACTAACATAATCCAATTTCTAGGTCGACGGAAACAAATCTATGAGAAATAAACTAGATGGGGAACGGTAGCAAAGCGAAGGTCGTATCAGCGGATGTTACAACAGTGCGTGTGAACCACCTGATATGCATGTGAATGCATTTATTTAATATAGTGACGTAATATACAATGTACGAGTATGTGTCTTAGATAACTTTGAAAATTAGCCTTCTAAAAACTTTATCTTTAATTTCTATATAATTGGATGTTTGATTTTCATAATTTGAACGATTTTTACTGGACTACTGCAAAATGATCCAAATGTTAGATATACAATGTATGTTTTCAAAAATTTATATACGTCATTAATTCGTTAAAGGATTTAATTTAAAACCCTATTCAATTAATTTAATATCAAAGCCATACTGCTGTGTAAATTATAATAACAACATAAAAATATAAGAAATAGGTTACTTCGTTAATTTATATTCTGACTAAAATATTAAGCGTTGAGCTCCGCCAAAACACACAATGTTCCTGCCACCCATTGCCCATTGCCGGGTGATGAAGAAGACAATTTTTACTGAACCGCTGTTTAGGACTAGAAAAAGTAAAAATAATAGCTTCACAAGTTTTTCCCTGTGTACAGAGAGTACTTGGGTACTTACCCTAACACTAGGGTGTTAAGATATTCCGTTATCAACTTTCCGCTCCATTTTCTTAATTCAAGTCTTTTAACAGAGCGAGGAAGTTAAATTTATTAATACCACAAGTGAATTTCTAACCCACAACCGTCGCGTCTATTGTCAAACGTTTGGCCAACTGCATCACGACGGCCATCTGAAAAAAAATAAAATATTCTGAAATATATACAGACGTATTAATATAATAATTATTATATCTAAACATATTTGCAAGAATGTCGCAAAGTGTTGCAATATAAGTTTTTCCACCGACCGCCTTTTCAACTTGCAACACACGCCATTACACGCACGCACATGAGATGAACTACGAAATGTTCTTGTTAGTCTTAATTTAATTTAATATATAAATTATATTGTACTCACCTTTATACGAGATATTTCTTTGCGGAAAATATATTATGAAAAATTTCGTTTTTAAAGTTACCGTAAGAATTTCAAGAAAGCTACATTTAAATTATATTTAAAACAATTATTTAAATAATTCAAGCTTAATTGAAACTTAAAAATAATATAAACAAACAAAAACAAAACTAAAAATTCTAGACTTAGCATAAATAGAGCGGCGCGCCCTTCGACCGGGTCCGGCTCGGGGTTCCGGTAACAAACAACGAGGTATGAAATATGGAGGTGGCACATGTATTATTTTTCGAGATATTGCGTGTGAGTTCGTGCATTTTGCTTTATCACTTCGGTGAAATGAAAGTAAATCATATCTTTGAATGACAAATGTGGTTCAAAAATAAATTTTAAAATTAACGGAAACTGTAGACCGAGTGTCATAAATCAAATTTCTCTATGTACATCGCATTAGGTGAAAATTGCGTGAAATCGTTTATCTGAATTGATATCTGAATTGTGTCAATCATCTTACAGTTGTATGTATATATGTAAATATATATATATATATATATATATATATATATATATATATATATATATATATATATATATATATATATATGTGTGTGTAATGTCTCCACATTAATGTATCAGATCTGAAAAAAATAATATTCAATTCTCACACTTGCCTTAAATGTCACTTTGAACACAGATTATTAAAATACTTACATATTAATATAACAGATAATAAAAAACGCCATGTTGACTTTTTGCTTTACCTTAATGCGATTTCTTGTTAAATTATTTCTTAATATTTGATTATGACGATATAATAACATGTTGGAAGGAAGTGAGTTAATTTTGTAAAGTACTTTATTAATGTTTATTAAACATAATTACGTCGGCAAAAAACAATATGACTAAAAGATAGTTATAACATATTTCGGTACGATTCGATTTATTTCTTTATTTTAAAGCTTTAACCAAAGCCCTAAAGCTTTGGTTAGACAATTTGGTAAGGTGAAAAAAATAATTGAGGTGCTGAGCACTCAATACATAATTAAGGCAGAACGGAGTGTCTTAACACTAGATATCTCTGTCTATTATTCCATTTCTCATTTCAAATACTTCTAGCTCCGCCTACTTTAGTACTCAAAGACTGAAACAAAAACCTATATAATTTTATTTGAAAATAAAATTGTTTGTAGCTCTATACCTACTCTGCTTGTATTCTCGTTTAACGTGTAAAAACTTAGTACGACACGCGTAATACAAAAAAAGATATTAATATAATTTTTCAAGAGAACGATTCCGTTACAAGATACTGAATGTAATATATCAACAGACAGTCAAAATATAATTATTTTAACTGTTATTTTCAACCTTGATACAAAATAACGTTAAAAAAATTACAACTTTATTAAGGTCATATATTATATTTCGAATGTGCATAATATAATAACAAAATATTAATATATACATTAAGTGTTTCCTGTAAAGTTAAACCGAATACGGTTGACTAATTATGTAATAGATAGTTTATATTTTTAAATTTTGATTTTTATTTTATCATATTTATCTTCACGCTTTATTTTTTTTAAAATCATATAGCAGGGTAGGTACAGAACATAGTGTTTCCTCCACTTATCTCCACCAAATATCGCAATATTGCGAATAATCTGCTGGCTTAGAAGGTTGTTATGGGGCGCAAAACTATTAAGATACTCAATACTTGCTCTCTAATATATAATAGGTAGAAAAAGTAAGTAAAGAGGCGGAAAAAATTACAAAAAAAAATTACGGAGAGCCGAAAACGTAGGGATTAGTCACTAAGTACTCTTCACTAGCGCCGTAACCACCAGGGCTATTTTAAAAATAAAATCAACATGGCCCACGAATTCCATTCTCCGCCCCGCACTGTTTCCTTAACAAAATGGATTAATAAAAATAATTAGTTCCCCCAAGTGGGACTCAAATCCACAACACCGCGTTTACAGTCAGATATTTACAGTATCGTGTAATTAAGTATGAATGTAAGTTGAGAATTCCGCGGAAATATTACTATAGCAGATCAATATAGACGTAGGTTCTATTTTCAATTTTATTTTCTAAACAATATGTTTTAAGTCCAATACCAATATGTCAAGGTGTAACGGTAGGCAAGCCATGCCTTCGTGAAATGTCGCAGATGTGATAAAGCAAAGGGGTTAACTACAAATATTCGTGGGCCATGTTGATTTTATTTTTAAACTAGCCCTGGTGGTTACGGCGCTAGTGAAGAGTACTTAGTGACTAATCCCTACGTTTTCGGCTCTCCGTAATTCATTTTTGTAATTTTTTCCGCCTCTTTACTTACTTTTCCTACCTATTATATATTAGAGAGCAAGTATTGAGTATCTTACTAGTTTTGCGTCCCATAACAACCTTCTACGCCAGCAGATTATTCGCAATATTGCGATATTTGGTGGAGATAAGTGGAGGAAACAGTGTATCGATACTAAGTTATCTTTATCCTTTATATATAGTAAATATAATGATAATAGAGTATATTAAGATATTTTGAGCAATTACAAAATACAAAACTTCTAATAGACTCTAATTCACTGAAATTATTCATCTATTACTTGCTCTATTTGCCCCATTGAACATATAAAAAAAAAACAAAAACAAAATAAACAAAAATACCATTGTTTCTATTCGTAAAAACTACTTATGAAACTAGGCCAAATCCTCAATAAAGCAAAGTAGGCAATAATAATTTTATTTAATCCATGACCTATTTTTATCGGCGTTCCCTCTAAAGCACTAATTGGATACAGAATAGCTAAACTAACTGTGTATTATTGTAATAATGAAAATGTATATATTAGACAAGTGTTAGCCAGCGACTTTAAAATTTTTGTATCGTGTTTAATGCCATTTCCGTAGGAATTTTGGGAAATCTTTTTGGCGCACACTTACGATGCCCAAGGCCTTACATAGATGCCGTATTTCCGACATCTACGCACAGTAGCTTCTGTTGTGCGCTGTTTGTCAATCACTTGCTAACGATATATATTATATTAAACGTTTGTGCGAAAAGCAAACCTATATACTAATATTTTATTTGTATTTGTTCGTGTTTATCCCGCAACAGGGTAGGCGGTGAATATCTCGTTTTCTAGTCATATTTGGTTCAAAACCATTGTAATATCGTTATAAAACTAACGGTCTTGATTACGTAAAAATATATTTTCTAAAAGATTGTATATAGCAACTGTATCTTTGGCTAGTAATTGTTTTATTGAAATGTATTTGCTCTCTTTCAATATATCAATATTTAACCCCTTGTACCATTCGATCTGATTACCGAAAGGCCGCTGTTGAATCGAGGACGTTGATTTCTCCCACAGATTACGTAGATTACTTTTATATCCTACTGTTTCCGTTTTAATGGTTAAGCGTTTAATAATGGAATTCGATTTTGGTTTAAATATATTTTTACTTTTTGTATAACGAGATTTTACCCGCACGTTCATCCCAAGATCTAAGAAGAATTTTTCATTCAGCAGGTTCAGTAGGTTACGTTCAAATGATTAACGTGATTAAAAAGACTTTAGGGTTTCTCAATAAATTATATTATATTATATATTTCTTTGATTCGAACCAGTAGTTCCTAAGATAAGCGCCTTCAACCAAACAAACTCCATAGGTATATAATATTAGTATACATAACAAGTAGTTTTATAATCATAATATATTAAGAATACTAATATTTGCGTAGTGTAAAACACAAAAACTTTTTTTTTCATATTGCGTTGTGCTTATTAATGTCTATATTATATTTGATTTATGTAATCAAATATTTATTTAACTAACTTAACACGCATATTCTTTATAAAAAGTTCTACTTTATGGTATATTTTATGTAAAACAGCTTTAGAAACGGCCGAGAGTCGTCTTGCTAGAGTGGCGGAAATCGACAGTATTAATCTTATTTATAGCCAAAACAAATTATTTTCCTTTTGAAAGCTTTATCTTCTTACAGTCCCCTTACTTTATTTTATATTTAATATTCCCGGTTTAGTAAAATAAGGAGTTAATTCCACAACTCATCCCACAATCAAATTTGGACGGAAAGTGAATAGCAGAATGTTTTGACACTACGTGACACTACGACAGTAAGTGACTCTCCGCCTACCCTGCTATATGCGGAGTATAGTGTAAAGTTGCAAAAATAAATAGCATGAGAATTCTCTTATGAAATTACAAATCAAGAAGAACTATTACAAAATAAACTAACACAAATATGCAAAGAACTGTTCAACGCGAGTTATTGCAAATGGCTCGGGATCACGCACTTTACGGGCCGTTTAAGACTAAAATTGCATAGTTGCTTTGAATTTTACGAGGTGTGAGTGACCTAATGACACTATGTAACTAATACGTAATGTGTTATTTAATCTATATATGTATATACATAAAATTATATGCTTTAATTTTATGTCCGTCTGTGGATATTAATTTTTGCAATAAAAATATTTATATTTACAGTACACATTTTAAGCGAATTTGTTTTTTGGAATTTCTGCTTTTCTTTCTTTCTTATATGTTTATTTCACAACTAGGCAGTGCTCATAGTTTTGTACGCGTGGATTTATTAATACTTTACCTTTTACACCCAGTCTCTTAGCGAATCCAAATAAGATTTTCGTAACCTTGGGTTTTTATATGCAAAATATTCATCTTCCTCGACAACTTTTGTTAGGGACCATCTTCTTATATCTTATAGTTGAGATGATATTATTATTTAAAGTATAATACTCTACAAAATCAATTACATTGTATGTCTCTATGTCCTTCCCAGGTTAAATATACAGTAAGAAAAGTTACTTTAGAATCATATTACTCCAAATAGAATACAAGCATTCAGTTTCACTGTTATTATATATATATATATATATATATATATATATATATATATATATATATATATATATATATATATATATATATATATATATATATATATATATATATATACAATACAATACAATACAAATATATATATATATATATATGAAATTTAGATTTTTACGCTATGTCAAATTAATGTAATCGACCGAATCGATTCGATGATCGTAATCAATTGGAGTTAAAACCAAGAGTGTGTCTTTCTAAACTTTAGTCTTTCTAAGCATTTTTCATTTTCAAAAACCTCTCGCAGTTTGCTGCACGATTAAAGATATCAACGTTTATAAGCCCACTTAATGACTTTTATGGCAGGAGAAGTATTTTTTGACAGAAGTGGGATGTTATACAAATATTAGCTTACATTAATAGAGAAGAAATTACTTTTTATATTTATTTACATATTACCCCGCGTGGCTCCACTTTTCGCCGAAAATGGAATCATTGGCAGATCGGTAGAGAGGCAGAACTTAACGCCGCGCTTAGTCTTGACAGAATTTGAAAATGTAAATAATTACACTACCTAGAGTGGAGATCTTAAGGAATATTCTGTGATAACTATATTAAAGGATTCAAACCAAATACCCTCGCAGCACAACTCAACTAAGACAATGTCTATTGTTTCGTAATAAATACATTATATTACTATAAGCATATTTGTAGTATACAGAAATAATTGCCTACTGGCGAGACTTTTGAGACAATTTTGTAACAAAAAAGCCTCTTGAGGCCGGACATCTTTCGTAATTTGGGCCACAAGTTGATTCTATATGGCCTCAACCTTAAAACTGTTCGGTTTAATTTATCATATTAACAAACTCTTATGAAGAAATCATCCTGATGTGAGCGAGTGAATGTTTGTTTTTATATTAAGCGACACGACGCGACGGGTACGATACGATTTAATTGTTTTATTTGTAATTATAAATATTAGAAAAATTTTCTCGTCGTACGTTACATTCATTTGTACATATATTACGAAACTTGCAAACAGCTTAAATTTGTAAAACAAAAGTATATAACTTTTAAATAAGCATAAAAATATATTTAATTCTAATCTAATTTTAAGGCTATCATTGAGCCTAATATTATAGCCTATAAAATTGTATTATTTATATAATATAAATTGCTTACAATACAATGCTTTTGTTATGAATATCTACATTTCTATAATAATATACATACATACATTTCTAGAATTTTAGTCTAGTTTTATCAATAACTAGTCATCAAATAAATATTATAGTATAATATTTAAAAGTCAAATAAATAAAAAAAAACAAAATCGTTTTATATAAACGGGATACGAACTTCGTAGTAAAATTATATAATTGTATTTGCTTCTCTAGATGGGCATTTTATAGCTCTCAAGATAATAACTCAGATCATACATATAGTAATAATAGCTAAAATGGTTTTATAAACTTATATTTTTACATTGGCCGCCTTTCGAATGTTTTTTTTTATTATTTCTATTAAAAGTGTTAAGATTTTGTAAGCAAGCAGAATATATATTCGTGTTCTTTAAAGGATTAAAAATGAATTAAAGAACAATTATTAATAATAATTACTTAAATCCAATATATACAACGGACCGACGGTAATTGACATAGTGACTAAACTCTCACTGCGTGGACTTTTGTCAGTTTAATCCCCAATTAGGGGTCGTATCTATATTTGTATTATTTAAATTTATAATGCGGCGTTGATTCGACGTAACTTAACGCCGCGAACGTTTCCGTCTGACGCGGAAGTGGGAAATGAATTGTCTTCACATTTGGTTCCTTATACTGCTATACCGGAGATCGTTAAATTGTGAAGAAAAATGTTGTTTTATTATTATTTAGCCCAAATTAGGTAATTTTTTTATGTTGGTACTAAAAAGTTTACACGTTAACCGTGAAAGGTTGGCAAGGTCAGTCAAGTCGGTGACAAGCGTAATTTGTTTTATTGCAACTGTCAAAAAATATATTTATTTTTATAGCATTTCCGAATGTACACAGTATGAGGTAATTTGTGTTGTAAAGTAAATATGTTAGTTCTCACGTAGTTCTCATTATCTAGATTGGTTAATTTAAACGTAACTAATCTTCTGATTTTTACTTTGTCCGTTTTTTTTTTAATTTCCCATAAGACAGTTTCTCGTGGTAAAAAGTAACCTGTGATTTCTAAACTTGAATTCCTGGATATACAGCCACCTTTGATTTGTATTCAAATGGCACGTTCTAACCCCAACCTAGTTTACCTAGTTGTGTGTTTATATAGAATTAAAATGCACGTTCATATAGTCTAGGCATAAAAATGGTATTTTATATATTTTTTATGAATTCAATGTATAATACTATCCAAAGTGTATAGCAATCAATAGTCCATTATCACTAGTAATTATAATATAGTCTAGTCACATTTTACTGTTCTCGACTTCAATCTCTGTTGACTTCAATCTTCCGTTATTAAGAAATTTGAATATAAAATATAGAAGCAATAGAAAATTATATACAGCCCAATAATTACAGAAGCCAAACTACGTATTAAACTATCGATTCGAATTCACATCGCCCACTGATTAGTTTGTATGGTATTGCTATGGGGTCCACAAATATGAGATTTTAAGGATAAATCATTAATATAAAACATATAACATAGAATTAAGAAATTGTATAATTGTATATAGACCTGTATATATATAGATAGATAGATTTGATCACGATGCTTTGTTTTCTTTTTCAAAATTACGTCTAATAAACTAATAAATAATACATAATAAACTAATTTTAGTTTCATATAAATATTTTCTGTACTCTTAAAGTGCTATATATGTTAAAATTAAATATAACTACTATATAGGGGAATATGGGGATATATAGGGTTAATGTAGCTATTATTACGAGTCGTACCACTTTTGAATTGTTCTAAGTAGAATAACCCATCCAGTAGTTGGGTGAGTAATATTATAAATACAAATATTTCTATATAGAGATTCCTAGAATTTATTTATTTATTCTTTATTGTATATTTAAAAAAAAGAATAGTGTGTACAACAGGTGTGCTTAATTCTAAAGAGCATTTTCTCCCAGCCAATCCGGTTATGTGAAGAAATAAATGAGATAATCTTATTATTTACAATTTATTCCCGATGAAATAATAATATCCTATCTTCATATACCAAATCTTTATATACCAATCGTGGCGCAGTAGCACAGCGTCTGACTGTAAACGTGACGATTGCGGCTTCAATTCCTACTTGGGGACAATAAATTATTTTCAATTTCTCCGCTATAGTAACACGACAAAAGCGCAGACAAGCGAGGTACGGAGTGTCTTAACACTTGGTTCCCTCTGCCTACCCTACTATATGCGGGATACAACGTGACTCTACACAATTAAATAATCAATATCCTGATTAATTTTAAATCCTGGCCACCAGAGCCATTTGCCTACCTCGTATCATTGCAGTCAAACGGCTTGTTATTGGTTAGGCATTATCGCTTATATAATTCGCTATATTACCAAATGTATAGACATTTAGGTTATTATGATGTACTTTATAATATATATCTTTCTAAATTATTTGCACAATTGCAATCCTTGCGTTAATTAATTATTTTAGTTTTAAGGCTATACATATATTTTGTTATTATGTTTAAATCACATTTTATATATAACCAATTCCAGATAGTAATGAAGTAATTCTCGTTTCAGATATTTCGTCAGTACGATACTCCAGTTCCAGATACACCGTGCGTTGTGCGAGAGAACTGGTCAGTTTATTCCCGGCGATCCTTCACGTCCCTTACACAAGTGTGATATATACAGGAATCCAGAGGCTGGAAGGATTTTAACGTATGTATATTATATAAATTTAAGATGAGCAGCGTTAGAGAGTTTTTTGCTAAGACTAACTAACTAAGAGATGTAAGAAAAATAAAAAAAAATGTTATTATACCATTAGTTCTTGCTATTAGTGTGCTAAAGCAAATAAACATCAGTTTTATAATATTAGTAAAAACTAGTTCGTTCTTACACAGTAATAGATTCTCATCTTCAAACCTCCTACTACTATTCTAGTTTAAATATTTTACTTTCTTAGACAAAGTGCGACTTTAGGTTCTGCCCGCTTATATGCAATATCTTTTACCTGGAAAGAATTTTACTATCTCATTAGCAGTTATGTAGTATGTATATACATATATAGAACATTTTACTGCCTTCCCGTTTTGAGGCATTCTAATTATGGAATTGGCTTGGCAAATCGAATATAATAACATAGTCGTACCGTGTTATAATGCTATGAATGGTACAGTACTATTACTAAAGCTGTATACGTAATAATTATTCAACTATCCAAAGAAATAATATATATTATAGAAAGCATTTTATTTGAATACACACCTGTAAGACGGTCAGCAGTACTTTTGTACTTTCGTATATTTTTGATTTCGTCATGTAGATTTTTTCATCATGTAGATTTTTGATTAGTTACATATATTATATTATATTTTGATTAGTTACATATATTATATACACTAAATGTAAGATACATTTAGTGTTATTTGTACGTTTAATAATACTGTGGGGTTAAAGTGAATTTTTCCACAAACAATCGGCACAAAATCCGTCTGTAAACGCGATGAATTGAAAAAAGCTTACTTTCTTACTTAGTTTATACAAAAAAAACTGCTTTTTGAACTTTTAATGGTTATTCTGTACTACCTTGTATAAATCATTATTTAACTCTGAACTTGAAGCTCACTTGCACCAATTATGTTACAAATAATTATTTTAAGGCGATGTTGTTTTTACTATTACGATATCTGTTAATTATAAAGGATCTATTTACTTCTACCAACAACAGCTATCATTACAAATATTAGCTAACCGACACTGAGATTGTACTAACTAGCATTACTTAACGCATTTTCAATACGAATTCCTTTAAAACCATTCTATAAGTAAATCAAAGGCTATAATTTCTAAATATTACTTAACATGTAACCAGGAAATTATGTGGTCTATTTTGAAACGTCGAGTTATCTAATTTGAGTAAGAATATCTGGATAGAGATGTCTAAAGCTATAAAATCTGTTTATATGGCGTTAGTACTGATAAATACCAAAACGTTTTATAGTAGCAGATCAGTCAGTCAGTCACCTCAACTAATTAGCTGGCTGACTAACATAACTGTTACTTAAGCAAATTCAGCATGTAACTACGTTTTATAGTAGCACTATGTGTGTATGCATATTTAATATTCTTTAAATAGAGAAGCTACGGAACGGAACTACCGACAACTAAAATTGTACAGTACAGTACAGAATATAAAAAAACTCAAATAGCTAGCTAATAAAACGAAAAAAAGAAATTTAATATATTTGTATTTGGTAATATACCGATAATAACTAATCCATTGCTAGTTAAATGGCTAAGTTGTTCACAATTTAATTGTACGGAACCTTTCCTTTATGCGTTCCACACACACTTGGCAGATTTTCTCTTTGACCTTGTAAAAAGCTTTCAATTCCCATGCTGCAGGATTTCCTAGTGAACAGATATGTGAATGGCTGTGATCGATATTTTATAACCGTATAGTTGGCCTTGCAGTGTAGTTGTAATTGATTGTATTACGTAAATGACACGTTAATGGCTGATGAAATTGCTTTGTATACAATATTGAGACGGTAAGAGGAAAAGTGGCCTAACTTCATTATTCTAAATATTACATTAATTAATTAATATTTTTTTAGCTTCGACTTGTATACGCAGAGAGTAGCTCACTGTTAAGACACAGCTCTCTCCTTTCCACTCAGTTTTCAAGACATTTCGTGTTGAGCGTAACTCGACGCCGCATTTTATATTGTTACCAGAGCGAGGAAGTTATAATATAGTTGATTCTATCCAGTGGGAATCAAATCCATAATCATCCCATTTACATCCACACGCTGCGCCACGACGCGACAGCCAAAACTTTTTTATATAGATATATTTTTTTTAAAGCTTAATATTAATTAAAAGCTTTTGTTATAGGTTATAACTTAATTAATTTAAAAAAATTATTTGTAATATAAAATCATAAATGGCAATTTTTTTATATATTTAGTAAATAAAATTCCTAATAACCATTTATTGTGCATAAAAACTTAACAGTCGTTTAACTCTGTATATTAATGACCTTAACAATATAAATTTACCAAAACCAACATATACCACTTTTACATATAATAATTTTAATGCTAAGAATGATTTATTATAGGAAAGTGGTTAAATAACTAAATCATGACTCAGTAGCAGGTATTTTGTCAAAATGTCCAAAATCTAATTACATACAAAATGCTGTTTTTAATTTATGCATTTTTTTGCACTTTGTGAGATAAGTGAAGAGAATTTGAAGTGATTAATGAATTGCTGTTCTCTTTGCGTTATGAATATTACTTAAAATTAACAACTATGTAATTTTGGCCGTTATGGCGCATGGGGGCAGCGTATGGCGGTGACCGTGACTGTTGTGGGTTCTTCCTCACACGGCGGAATGAATTATTCCTTTTTCCACTCTAGTAATACAAAGCACGGTGTTAAATTCCACAAATTTTTTTAGGGTGAAAAGCGGAGAATAGAGTAAATTGACACTAGCTTCTAGATGTATAGGAGATACTTCTTTTTCTTATGTTTCAAGAAGTATCTATATGGAAGTATCTATATGGAAGTATCTATATGGAAGTATCTATATGGAAGTATCTATATGGAAGTATCTATATGGAAGTATATGTATGGAATGTCATAAGCATTTTTTTTATAAAACAGCGTATTACATGAATTTTACGATAAATAACCCAAGGCATTTCCGGCCAAAATTGTTTTCTTGGAAATTATAAAAATGTATCTAGATAGTGCGTAATATCACCATATTTTACATTATCAACAATGAAATGAACTCGACATGTATAAAGTAAAATCGTTTTCAGGAAATATTAGTATTTACAATATAGAAGAATGTTAGATAATATTTAATCTTTATTCATCCCTTCAATGTAGAATATTTGTACAGGTAAGCAAATTTAATACATATTTGAAAAATTTTACCCGTTTCAAATACGTTATAATAAATATATATATATATATATATATATATATATATATATATATATATATATATATATATATATATATATATATATATATATATATATATATATATATATATATATATATACTATATAGATATGAATTATATATTAAATTGAGAAAGACTTATATTAAAAAGAAGAAATTCTAAATACAGTAGAGTAATTTCAATAAATACAATAGAGCAATTTCATTATAAAGTACAATAAGAGTAAAATAGCTTACTAAAATAACGTCACGATAATAGTAATTTAAACAAAATTGCAGAACTTATGTTATAATTATTTATGTGTATATAACGTTTGTGGCCCAGTAGGAAATAAAGTGCAATCAATTCACGAAAAAAATCTTTGTCAGGACAACGTGACGTTTATTTTAGATTTTTTTTTTATTTTAGATTTTTTATTATTCTATAATATGTTATTTGATATCATATTCTGAATAAAAACTTTCTATATTTGTCTGCTTTTTAAGCCAGGCTCAGAACTGAGATATAATATATTAGTTTTCGTTAAGCATTTCTCTTTCCCAAGGAAAGACATTTAAATAAAATAGCAATCTCTAATGCTAATTGACTGTTCTTTGCAATAATCTTTGGGTAGCGGTAATTTGTAAATATCTCCATATAACATATAAGAATTTCGACGCAGTTCGATGAAGAACGCAAGGCGCTTGGACGGTTTCCATGAGGCGCAGTCTTTAAGCCTGCATCGTTAAATTTTTTTTATGTTTTCATTGAGTATATTCCATAGAATTTAATATTATTACACTAAATAATCTTTTCTCTACAAGCTGCTACATGCGAAATAAAGTGGACCCTAAAAAAAGAGATCTAAGTATGTAATGCTACATTAGATTATAGATACTCATAAGGGATATTCTTAACGATAAAAGCCAATTTCCTTGTGATCCTCGCGAGAGTGTGTGAAAAAAAAAGAAGAAAATCAAGCGTTGCAACCAATTGTCGGTCAGACAGGAAGCGGCCACTTTGCTTAAGGGCATCATGCGGGTTATTTATTGTTAACTTTGTTAGATGTGCATTGCTATATGTTATTTACGAATAAAATTTATATGTAAGCTGTATATACTATATTCAATAGATGTATAACGCATATATAGGATCTTAGGGTAATAGTAAAGTAACTGGATTTTTAGTTTTACAACATCTAGAATTGCAATAAAATTATATATTATATAGAAGACTATCTTGGCGCAGTGGAACAGCATATGACTGTAAACGTGACTGTTATGGGTTCAATCTTCACTCGAAGGAATTAACTATTTTTATTTCAAGTACAAAACATAGAGGCTCACATTCGGGCGGAAAGTGGAGAATAGGCTGCCTAATTTCTGCCTAGTCAATAGTCATATGCGATATATATGTATTAGCTAGAAATATTTTAACCAATGGCTTATAGCCAATCAATTCCTTTTAATTTTACTCTCATTGTTTATAAAAATAAAAGATAATAATAATACTTTATTGTACATAAAATCATATAAATTTACATAAAAGAATAAAAAATAAATTTCTTAATTAACTTCAAAATGTTTGTATAAACAGTATACTAATTATATCTCCTCCCATTAATTCTATATATATATATATTATATAATATATATATATAAGTATAAAGATATATAAGGGAGGTATATTAATATCTAATATATATTATATATATATAATATATTATATAATATATGTATCTTATAGTAGATATATAATATATATAAATATATATATATATATGATATATATTTATATATATTTTTTATCGAAATCCAAAGGAATATATAAAGAAAGTATACAGGAAGTCCATATTTAAAGATAAATTCCAGCGAAAAATTTGGGTCAGTTTAATTAACACGCGTTCCGTGTGAGTTTAATACTCACTAAGCGAACGATATTATTTTTGTTTTTTTTATATCTTGCTTGCTATTAAAGATGTTTGCTTTCTTGCCTTCTCTCTATTTATAATAGAGAAGATTACTATTCGTTCATACAAGATTACTATTATGGCTAATAAACATAAAGCTGAAGTCGTAGATTCTATATCCTAGAACAACTTCCAGAGGGTGCCCTGTCAAAGTTTTTAACCGATATATGTTTTTGGGGCATACGGGTACGTGACCTAGGAGTCCTTGAACCACTAGCTTCATACCTCATTTCTCCCACCGAGCAGGTGGCTCCGATGTCTATTTTAAAAACAATATCAGTAATCTTCAGTCAGCTTAATAAAAAATCATATTATATGTAATAAAATGTAAAACTTCAACTAAATTATCCTAGAATCGGTATTGATATTCATGGCTTTAATGCAATATAATATGTAGTGGCTTTGGCTCTGTATAGATCCATTTATGATTTTTTTCTCACTGCCTGCTTTTGTGCCTGTAGAAAGAATCTCGTATTTAGACAATCATAATTAAGCGATCATAATTTATTACCCCGCATGGGAATCAAACCTTCCAACGATAAACCTCCAACGATAACTTAGCAAGCATTTCATTGCTCCTGTAAATAGCTAAATCAAAAGCTCCTGTTTCTAGTCTCTACTACGGTGTATCTGGACTCTTGCATAACGTTTAAAATAGAACAACGATAACTGCACTGTATGAAATTTATAACAAAATGCAACTTATTTTGCATAGAAGTAATAAGAACAGTTTTATATAAGACAGTAGGTACTGTACCTTGGCTTCCTGAACATTGAAGCTGGAGCTTAGAAGGTGAATGTGGTGAAGGTAGAGCTTAATTAGTGATGGGTCACTCATTTCACCATTTTACACCCGCTTTAGTGACGTTGCCTTATTGATGACGTATCTCAACGCCGCGCTTTGTGTAATTACAGCAGAACATTTTTTTTTATTGTAACATTATTCACGCAGGTACTAGATATATTTGTACATACTATCTATAGAATTTCTCTTAGTCTCTATAAATATTTGAAAAAAAAAGTTTTTAAGTAACTGACATGTTGCAACATAGTGAAATACATGATTGTAATAGTTCATTTGATTTATGATAAAATTACGTATGAACATTTGTAATGGATTTTCATTACGGATCGATGGGCCAATTAATTTGGTTACTTAATACCGTATATATTTTTTCATACTATTACAAAATTATACGATTTACAATGTTAAAACTAAGGAAAGCTAGGCATATATATATATATAGCTATATATATATATATATATATATATATATATATATATATATATATATATATATATATATATATATATATATATATATATATATATATATATATATATATATATATATAATATATATATATATATATATATATATATATATATATATATATATATATATATATATATATAATAGCTATGCTACTGTGGCTAATATATCTATGGTCTATTTTAGTATTTAGTATTTCTATAGCATATTTATTTATTTATTTAACTTCGATTCCCCACTTTCCATCCTAATTTTTAGACATTACGTGTTAAATTGCGCAACAACTAAGTGCCGCAAATCGTCTATCAGAACGAATAACTAAAAATAATTCCTACCCCCGAGTAGGAATCAAACCCGCAACCATCCTTTATAAATCAAATACTATATGTATATTTGACATATATTTAATAACAGTTACAATATTGCATAAATAAACTACTGTAAGACAATATCATCGGTACGCATTATGCAAATTGATTGCAACTACTTCTTCCTTGATCGGTCTACTTTCTCGTTTAATCGACACTGATCTACATGTACTGTAGTAACCAACTATAGCAGTCACGTTATGTAATAAAGTTTACTAATGCCCTACATTCAGTTCATTTCATTGCATTCAGGATACAACATAGGACAATTTAATTTGTTTTTATTGTTTAAAATATATTTTTTATTTATTTTAGCGTCTATAGCTGAAATTTGTTGATATCATTCTGTTAAATAGTGTAATATCGCTCATTTAATCTTTTATAATTAACGATTTACTAGCTTCAAAAAATACCTTTATTGCGCGCATTCTAGGCAGAGAAAACTTATAGTAAAGACTCCGTTCTCCGACTCTCGCTCAAATCAAGATATCGCGTCTTAGGGAAAATTAGAAGAATATCCTCGAGCGGAATACGAACCCATAACCTTTGTTTTTACAGTCAAATGATGTTATGATGATCTATGTTACACTGAGAACAAAGTCAATGTCAAGTCGAAAAATATAACTGTACGTTTTTAAAAAATATTTAAAATTGTGGTCGTCATGGCGCTGCGGCACAGCGTCTGACTGTAGCTGCGACTGCTCACGACTTCGATTCACGAATAAATCACTCTGCTACCAAGCTAACAGTTACCAAGACAAAGCGCGGCGTTGAGTTCCGCCACTCAACACTGCTTAAATAGCGGCTGGAAAGTAAGTAACAGTGTGCTTTAAGACTAGGTTCTCTGTGCATGCTTTATGCGAGATATACCGTTTTTTTTTTTTTTATAAACCAATTGAAGTTCATAATTATATCTTGTGTGGAGCTAGAAGCTAACTACACTAATAGTAAACAAGAAATTGAATTCCATACTTCTAGGTAAACCCAAACCTTATAACACCATATTATGAAGTGGGTATAAAAACGTACCTCTACGTTTTTCACAACAAAGCTATGTTTTATTTCATATTTCATAGTCAAGGCGTAACGGCAGAAGTAAATAACATAGTATTTTTTTACTATATATTAAGTATATTTAATCTTCTTCTTCTTCTTCTTGGCATTAGTCCCAGCTTTTGCCAGGGTCTGCCTTCCGACTAAGCCTACTCCACTTTGCACGGTCTTTAACATCCTCAGTGGACAATCTATTGGCTCTCATGTCTTGTGTCACGACATCCAGCCATCGCTTCCTTGGGCGTCAGGGTGGTCTAACTCCAGGGATAGACATGTCAAGGCACTTCCTTCCGACATAGTTTTCAGATCGGCGCATAACATGGCCATACCATCTCAGGCGACGCTCTTGGAGCTTATCCGCTACGACACGGACCCCAAGACTACCTCGAATGAATGTGTTGCGTATGCGGTCGGACCGCGTCACACCACACATCCATCTCAGCATCTTCATCTCCGTGACATGAAGCTCCCGAGTGTGCCGAGATAATGTTAGCCAACATTCGCTGCCGTATAAAAGAACCGGTCGGATAATGCTCTTGTATATCAGTCCCTTGAGCTTTGGCAGTATTCTGCTATCGCAGACTACACCAGTGACCTCCCGCCATTTGGCCCAAGCAGCGTTTATACGGGCATGGATGTCGTGGTCGATGCCTCCAGACTCATGCATAACGGCTCCAAGGTACCTGAAGCGGAGTCGTTGTACATATCTCTGATAACCTCAATATAGGCTTCAGGGATCCCCTAAGATCGCAATGACCACCAGATACACTGACGTGGCACACAGTCAAAGGCCTTCTGCAGGTCCAAAAAGGCCACATGCAGAGCTCTGCTTTTTTCCCTGTAAGCCTCCATCAAAGTTCTGAGGGCAAAAATGGCGTCCATAGTGCCTGGTCCTGGTTGAAACCCATACTGAGACTCAGAGACAGTAGATTCTTGGCGGAGCCTGAGGCCGATCATGCGCTCGAAGAGCTTCATGATGTGTCATAATCTTAATGCCCCTATAACTACCGCAATCTTGAACACTGCCCCTTCCTTTGTAAATAGGGATAATAAAGATTTGCCGCCACTGATGTGGCATCTCTCCAGTATTTAAGATACGGTTAAACAGGTCAGTAAGTATAAGCACACCAAGAGAGCCCAACGATTTCCACGCCTCGATTGAGATGTCGTTAGGTCCTACCGCTTTTCCGTTCTTCATGCGTCGAAGACAATTACGAGTTTCGTCACGGGTTATTGGAGCAACAAGTCCGAGGTTAGGAGATAATTCAGGAGGAAGACTACAAGACTGCTGAGTGTTCAGCAGCTCCTTAAAGTAGCTTCTCCATCTCTCCTTCACAGAGGCATGACTACAAAGCAACGTGCCCCGAGAATCTCTGACGCAAAGACATTTTGTAATATCCTGCGTCGCTTTATCTCGAGCACGAGCCAGTTTGTATGTGAGCTTCTGCCCCTCCACAGTTTCAAGTTTATCGTACAATGGCGACAAGCTTTCTCTGCGGGCTCTGGCTACAGGCCTTTTGCTGGCCCGTTTCGCTGCAATATACTCCAGTCTGTCTTCAGGAGAGTTGGAATGCTGCCACTCTTTAAACGCAGCCTTCTTTTCCTGAATCACTCCCTGCACCTGGTCATTCCACCACCATGTCTCCCTGTCGAGGACACGCCCACCCTTAGTAACACCAAGAACTCGCTTGCCCGCCGCAATGATTGCTGAATGAGCTCGATCCCATGCAATCTGAGCGGTCTCGGTGTTAGTCAGTAGATTTTGACTCTCCACCTCCGCCAAGAAGTCGGTCTGCATCGGCCCATTCAGTAACCACCACTTAATCCTGGGCTTGCGTTTCTCAGCTATTTTCTTTTTCGGAGTAACATTATAGTCCATGACAAAGAGACGATTTTCCATTTGGGAGATTTATAAGATCAATTTTCTGCAATTAGAAAGACAAAATGCGGCGTTGAATTTCGCAACATGTTGAATTCGGAAGGAAGGTGGAGAACGGAGTGTTTTAATATTAGATTCTCTCTGCAGCCCTGTATTACGGGATACAGTGTAAAGCTATATTTTAAAGAACTACAACTAAACTATAATCGTTACATGAGTTTAGTTGATACAGTACGTACCTATGTGTATGTCTACATTAAACTATTAGTTGAAAAAAAACTAAATTTCAAGTGTTGTCATTTCATTGTCATTTCAAATTACAAATGTTGACGTTTAACGCTTCAATGTTAAAAAAAAATTAACAAATTAAAATCTTTTACTTATTAAATCTATTCACAAGATAATGGACACTAAAATGGGACGACCCCTCCCATTATGCCTGGCAACTTATTAAATTAAGATATAATATTTTACTTTATTGAAATATGATTATTTTAAAAAATTTCTTTCTACCCTACAGGCAGAACTAAAATTTCTTTGAGAATAATTCAATTTTAATTAAATTTCTTCTTAAAGCAACATTCTTAAAATATACCTTCCAATACTTCTCCAAGGAAAATTAAAAGTAAACAATAAATTTCCAATACAAATCCTTACAATATTAGAAGGTTGACGATCAATTCTTTGTTCAAACTTTTAATTACACCGCCCTGGATACCGAAATTATTTGAAATGATATATCAATCAATTTAATTAACTTAATTAGTGCTATTAATTAGTAAGTATTGATTACAAGTGATTTTGTCAGTCTTGTTACAGTCGTAATGACGCAGCGGTACGGCGTCTGACTATTAACGCAACGATGTGGGTTCGATTTCCACTCGGGGAAAAATAATTATTTTCATTTTTCTTGCTCTGGTGACAAGACAAAGCGCGGCGTTGAGTTCAGCCACTCGACACGCATTGTCTCGAACGCTGGAACGGAATGTTTTAACACTAGATTCCCTCTGCCTACTTTATTCTACTTTGTTTTATGAGGAATATAGCGTGAAATTAAAAAAAAAATAATTATAACGTGAAAATACACCAGAGTAGAGAAATTATTATCCATTCCCCCGACTTGGAATCGAGCCCACAATAGTCGTGTTTACAGTTATATACTGCAATAGTTTTTTTTTAAATAAATCTTATGTAAATCCAGTTATTATGAGTATATGCTTAGCTAAACATTCTTACACGCTTCCATATAAAACGTAAAATTTAACACCTAGCATACGTATACTATACTGTAAATAGTTATTACAGTTATAAAACTGAAGGCGAGCATGAAATAATAATTATTAAGTTTACGCATCAATAAAGGATGCGCTTTAATTTATATATATAGCGATTTCTTTTTATGATTAACGACTGGATATTTGTTTTATGAAATAATTTTCACGTAATTGTAAATAATGTTATGCATTTCATAAGATTGGTCAACTATTCTTGAGTGTAGCAAGAGAGCTCTCTGTTTAAATACATACTCCGTCCAAGAATATTTAAGGATAAAAATATGTATGTAGAATTCAGATCATTTGTACTTAATTCAGGATAACTACTAAAGTATTACTGAATTAAATAACAAAATTGAAAAGAGCTACTTGAGGTTCTAGTAGGCTCTACTCAGCACAACTGCCTTCCAAGCCATTGGTAGTTTTATCTTCATTCGACAATTCAATTCAATCACTAATATTTATTTTATAAATGGTATTTTGAAATATAAATTTGTACTTTTATTAAGTACTAGTTTTGCAGATTATTTGTATGTTTAAAAGTATTATAAAAAAAGAAAATTATACATTCACTCTCTTATCTCCAGCTTCCACCAGGAAATTCCGTTTTCCACTTTCCGCCCTTTACGTTAAATGGCAAAATACCACGCCCTGCTTCATCTTACCGGAGCGAGGCCATGAAGTGATGTATAATATAATCATTCCTTTGACAGGAAATGAAACCCATAACTATTGTGTATCAATCGCTTTTATATTTTAAAAAAACATTTACCTATAAAATTTTATGTACAGGCGTCTCATGTCACGTGGCTCTTCTGTACCCTGGACTCAGCTCCTGCAAGAAACAATTGGTGAGTCCAGACTAAATGGCGAAGCTTTACGTGACTACTTCAGACCTTTGGAAGATTGGCTTCGCAGTGAAAATCTGAGGACTGGAGAGTATTTGGGATGGAGTTACGACGGCGATTATTGTAAATTTAGGTAAGTGAAATAATATGTATTTTAAATAAATATACATTTTTTTATCAAATTCGAAAATCCTTTGCTTATTTTATTTATACAAATACTTACTTTGTAATTGTTTTAGTCCATCAAAATGCTGAGAGCCATGTAGAGTAAATCTATGCAATTGTGGGCTCAAATCCCATTCTGGAATATATTTGTCTCAAAAATTGGGATGAAAGTAAGAAACGAGAGTGTTTGAATAATAAGTTCTACCAGTCTACGCTAATATATAAAGAATACAGCGTAAAAATTAAAAAAAAAAAAAATTTAATATTAAATAAACTGTTTAACCGGATTAATCGCTTATATTAACATTTATTGGAAGCCCGACGTTTCGAACACTTTGCAGTAGTCCGTGGTCACGGGTAGATTACCTGTAGAAACGCGACTAATCCGGTTAAACTGTTTTATTTAATATGTATGAACATCGCGAAAATCAAAGAACTTATTATAAAAAAACATTTCACTACGCTGGTTACGTAAACGCCCAGTAAATTAAACTTTTGGGAAGATTTTTGCGTAATCTCTTAAATATTCTAAAAGTGATTTAACATTGGGTTCACTATGCTTATCTCGTGTTGTATAGGAAAAAAAATTAAAAACAGAACTTATAGTGAAAGTAGTTAAAAGAAGTGTAAATGAAATAAATTAACTAAGAATTAACTTACATAATTCTTTATATATATATATATATATATATATATATATATATATATATATATATATATATATATATATATATATATATATATATATATATATATATATATATATATATATATATATGTAATGTAAATATAGCAAAAATTGTTCTTTCACAGCATTGAAACAGCAGGTCTTCAAGTATACGGCGGTTTCTACAACGCAGCGAACAAAAGCTTTGGCGTTGGCAGCTTTTTGACCATATTGTTTACTTCCTTCGTGACTACAGTTATTGGACTAAGAAGGCTATTTTAATTAACCTAAAATGTATTTAAATTAATATTTACATATATATTAAAATATATGTATATAACTGTACCGCTAAATGTAAAAAAATTAAAGGATTCATATGTGTTCATATAAACTTTGCCGTGTATAACAAGGCAAAGTTTACATGAACACAGTAAAGTATATTGCAATACGTAAATAACTGTTTTCATAAAAAAATATCAAGCTATTTTATATTTCTAGATACACTTGTAGCATAAAAAAAATATATATAAAACAATCACTTGAGCATTCGTTCATTTTATATCAGGGTTATACTTTTATGAATCGTAACCAATGTATATTACTAATATAATATTTTTGTAAATATCTTTATAATATAAATATAACTTTTGTAATATCCTCTTTGTGATAACAATGAATACATACATTGAATTTGAATCATCTTTTATTGTATGACATGTCTAATCCTAAAAGTTATTCCTGCGCAGTGGAAAAGTATCTGACTATAGACGTGATTGTTCCAGGTTCAATTTACATTTGTTGATTACATAACTTACTTAATATGGTATACGTCATCTTTACACACATATGCACCTAACTTCACGCTTTATTCCTAGCGAGGTAGCCAGAGACGGCAACAGGTCCCTACATACCTCTTTTGCTTCGTCCACGGTCAACTTCCTATGTCCTCATGTTTTCCACATAACCTGCCTCCAATATAATCGATACTGTGATCTCGAAGGTCACCCCCTCTGTTGCCTGACTTGCATTATTTATCATGATATCAAACCCACATACTATAAGGCATAATTAACTATTATGCCAAAGGAACAAAATTGAAAGATTCAATAAAATTTCTCGATCCCTATGCGGGTGGAGATTGAGTTACTACAATAACCTATTGAGTCAATTTGTCTACCCATACTATAATTATTTTATACTTTATAGACCACCCATTATTAGTTCAAAATTTATTATATTAATTTCTATCAGTCTAAACACCGTCGCGGTGCAGAGGTACTGTGTCTGCCTTAGAACGCGACGGTTTGTGAGTTCAATTCCCATTTGGGGAGAAGGAATTATTTTTATTTCTTCGATCTGGTAAAAATAATGAGTGCAGCATTTTCTGCAATGTCTGGAAAAAGGAAAGCGGGGAAAAGTGTGTTCTAACACTAGGTTCTCTTTGACTATCCTGCTATTTGCGAGATACAGGGTGAAGATAAAAAGAGTCCGTCAGGATCTTTCTTAGCAAATACCTACTTTATTTTTTTCTAAAAAGGGGTAAATGAGCCAAAGAATTTTAGCACATTAGCATCTACAGCTTCAGGGGATTGCGGATACACTGTCGGCTTAAGGATGGATATCAAGTATATTTCACTATATAGATATTATACCACATATTGCCATTAGTAACTAATAAAAGATTATTTTGAAATCCCGCCCACACAAAAAAAACGTTACATATAAAATTGCAAAAGGCGTGGGCAGGACAGGCAGGCAGGCAGGCAGGCGTGATATGTGCCGAAGAAGAGATGACAGATTAAGCAAATCTGCCCTTGAATGGAGACCCCGGCTTGGCAAGAGAGTCATAGACAGATGACCAGCAAGATGTTCTGGCAACATAAAAGCTCATGAAACGAAATTTGTGGGGGAATATTGGAGAGGCATACGCCTTGTAGTGAGCGCAACTATGCTGAAGAAGAATTGAAGAAAATTTTTGATGAAATTCACAAAAATAAATACGAATATTTCTTATTACTTTTCTAAACTCCATTATAAGGCCATTATGGTCTATACCTTCATCTTACGTTTGTATATAGAAATTAAAATGAAATAGGTCTCTTACACCTTATCTCTTATGAAATCGTCACATTTGGAACGATTGGTAGCGATTTAATATCAGATAAACGTTAATCGACGTCTCTGAGCGCCGCCCTGTAAGTTGTAATATTGCTGAAACTTTCTCTATGCCGAACGCCGAAATCGGTTTAATGACAGTCGTAAACGAGCACCAGCCAGACGGGAGTCACTTCCGCATTAAGTATATTGGTTGTAACTAACGTTGCTGGCTTCTTCCGGGTTTAATTATATGATTATTCTATACACATATAAATTATGAACATAAACGGAATAAGACTAATGAATTTCTATTTAAATATATAAAAAGCTTTTTAATATTTTATAAATGCGCTTTTTCAGGATATATGTGAATCTTAATTACATACCATTTCTTACTTACTTTACTCTAAATATATTTATTATAAGCATATCATTGAATTTTGATCGAAATGCATATTGCGTCATCATTAGTATCTCATTAGATTTCATATAACTTATATGATATAGAATTATTATATAGAATTATAGTACCATCAACTAGGTATATAGCCACTTAAAGTCGTTTTATAAACTTAACTTATGCTAAGTCTTACTGGATCAAGTAAATATCTATCAATTAATCAATCAAAAACTAATGGTATAAAATAATGTGTAACACAGTATGGTGCATAGGCGGGCTTATCACTTTAAGTGATCTTTTAAGGGAAACTTTGTTAAACTTTTTTTAGATCTATATGTAAAACAAAAACATGTTCCCTACTAGAACAAGATCCCACACCCTTTGAGTACACTTAGTCACATACAAACAATTCCACTTAAAAGTACCTACATAAAAGCTAGTAAAAAGCAATATTATTAAAAGCTATATGAATTTCATTACAATGCCCTATAAAACGGTTGCAGTTGCAAACACTCATATTGGATCCCGCCATCGCGTCGCCGCTTTATTGAATAGCACCCCTTGAACAAAAACTAACGAAACAAACCAAAATAAACCTTTTTCCAATGGATATAGAGTTATATTTTATTAGATTTATGTACGAGAAAAGCTCCAAACATTAGCTAGTCTCCTAGTACATATCCCCGTTTTATGTTTACATATTTTTATAGTTGTTTGGATGTTGTGTTTCATTAGTTCTGTCGACAGTGTGGATGGAGATAGAAGTAGCTCTATGTATTTCTAATTATATTTAAACTTTTCCGTTACTGTGTGACTGACAGACAACATAGAGCTGGAATTACGCAACGTTACGTGAAAACTGCAATTTGGTATGTAGAGAATCCTTGCACGGGTGCACTAAGAGAGGTATTACCGGAAATGGCAAGAGATGGAAAAAAACAGTATTATATATTACAAATGAAATTGCAGACTGCAGTTCATAAGATATAAGATGGAATATATACAGAAATTTTATGGGAGCTTATTTTAAAGCTTATATATATATATATATATATATATATATATATATATATATATATATATATATATATATATATATATATATATATATATATATATATATATATATATATATATATATATATATATTATATATATATATATATATATATATATATAATCATTACAGTTAATGAAACATAAAAGGAATATTACACTCAATTTATAAGCCAGATATAAATTTGAAAGACGTAGGTTAGTGTCATAATTCATAAACATATATAGCAGATTAAAAAATTATTTCTTACTGCTCTTTTTTTATAAAAAAAAAACAGTAAAATACAAGGAAGTTATCATTTCTAATATAAGTAAAGGACCGACATAAATACTTGACTAAAGTTATTTACGTCGACGTCACGTTACCAGGACTTTACAACTATGTTGACTGCATAGAAGATTAAAGTTCATAAAACTTGCATTTGCAAGTTCAATCTTTAAAGATTAACCTTGTTTAAAACTATGGTATAAATGTAAATGAGTAAAGTTTATATACCATTTTTATATCTACATATTTAATTTACTACATAGCTATAATTGTAATAAATAAAAATAACGACGACGATATGTTTTAAAATATTGTATTTATAAATCTGTTTATTTTTTTTTTATGGTACATGTATTGCATTTTTAAATTTTGATTTATAAAATTTCTAACATTAAATATATTCATGCAACAGTGATTTACTTGTTCGTAATGGTTACCCTTGTCTTATCTCTTTCAATGTTTATACTATGATAAAAATATCGGTCAAGTGCGAGCAGTACTCGCGCTTCCAGGATTTCGTACCATTTTACGATTGTATGTCAAAGGGACTTATAAAAATTTACAAATTTAAATTTGCAGTCGTATCCACTCATTTTGTATATAGAGAACTACAAATATAAGTTTGTAATGGTTTCTTCTGTGTTAAGCTTATGTATCATAAATTTTGAACTTTTCCGTTTTATATACCGATCTCACTTCTCGTCAAATTTTATAAGTCTAGGACAATATAATACAACTAATAAGAGTCGACAAACTTAAATTTGTTGATATATAAATTGTCACTTTCTAAGATATTACCAAATTTCAGAACTCTAAAAGAAGTACCCTGTAGGTTTTTGATTACACGATGATTGTCATACAAAATGCAAAATATTAAGCATAAAGGCTCAAATCTTTTTTCTTAGAAGGTTGATTTCTTATATAAATGCTAATACTTTTGACTTATACTTTTGACATTTATAGAGGTTATCGACTTCGATATTTGATATTAACTTCACCTTGATTCCTCCATGTGATTTTTGACGGACACACATATAGATAGACGACACCACAATAAAATGATCTTATAAGGGTTCCGTTTTTTTCTCTCGAGGTACAGAACTCTAAAAATAACGAACAAACTCAAGTTAGAGAGTTTATTTATTATATAAATAAACAACATACAACTTATCTCTTTACAAAGCATTTTTCGAGTCTCAAAAATTCAGCGGAGAGAGGAAAACAGAGTGTCTTAACACTAGGTTCACTCTGCCCTTTGCTATATGTAGTAAATACCGTGAAGCTATTATATTTCAAATAACCTATTTCTAGGTTATTTATTTATTTATAAATAAAAATTAAACTTGAAAGATTCAACCTTACACAAAATGTCAAATAAATGTCATTTAACAAAACAGGTAAATATTTTTTGCTGTACAGCCTCTTTTTCATTCCACCCCTGTCCTGTTTCTAAGAAGGCAACGCGATGCGATCCTATTTTTTTCTAGCATTTATCTCCCAGTTGACTCCCGGCCGCATTTCGGGGCACATGTCGCATCTCTAACGTGCTCCTGCCGCCCTGGTACTTTGGTGCATTGTTTTTTTTTTATTGTGCCTATAGTGTAATGTGAAGTGAATTGTGGAACGTGAGAAATGTATATTTTGTGTAAGTTGTGTTTTTTTTCATTGGTATTTATGTCAAAAGAGATTAGGTAACTGATTATGAAATTACGCATAGATTATATATTAATAAACTTATGTTAATGTTTATTGATTTCAATATTACTTAAATTTATAATTTATTAAAAAAAATGTTTTGTACTCAATATATTAAAATGAAAATGTTGTTCAATATTCATTGACTCTATTCTTCTTCTTCTTGGCATTAGTCCCGGCTTTTGCCAGGGTCTGCCTTCCGACTAAGCCTAAGACTTGCTGCACGGTCTTTAACATCCTCAGTGGACAATCTATTGGCTATTCTATTGGCTATTCTATATTCTATTCTTTGACTCTATTATGGCTCTAATATAAGTTAATACAATCTGAACGCGATAGTTTTAAGTAAAATTAGAATGTATTTTAACATCATTTAAAATATTATCCTAATTATTGGGGTAAAATCTAATATTAGTGAAAATATGAAAAAATGAAAATAAAATAATTGACTTTAAGCCTTTATAATATTAAACATTTATATTAAAAAATTATATACCTACAATGAGTTTAATCAATCAATTCAAGTAAATAGGCTTCTTATAAGATGGCAGACATGAGTGATGAGAAAAAATACAAATATGCTGGCATGTATGTACATAAAATATAATTACTTAAATTAAATATTAATTAAAAAGATAATAAAACTTAATTTATAGAAGCATAAAATAAAAAAAAAACTGTTAAATACCAATTTAAATTTGAACCAAGTCGAAATAAAGTTCAATTGACAGGATGTTCACATTACATAGATAATTGTCATTGCGGACGTTACACTGTGTGCGTTGTATCAAATATTAGTCTAGGAATTAGCCGAGTATAAATAAACTAAATTATAAATAATAAATAATAGCCGTGGAATTAAATTCCCTTAGTTTTTTTTGCTTTAAGCTGTATCCCGCATATAGCAGGATAGGCAAAGAGAACATAGTAAGTAAGAAATTCCAGTCTCTGCCTGAATACCAAACTTTTGCTGTTAATTGGCAAAGCTCATCGCGTCTCATTTTACCAAAGCATTGGGCGCCCACGAGAGGGAATCAAACCCACAACTGTCGCATTTACAGTCATATGCTATTTTAGTACACTCCACATGTGAATTTGTAGGTATATTTACAATACAGACGTCTATCGTCTTATAATGGGAGATTCGATTCCAAATTATTTCATTTTCTCCATCTGGTAACAAGACAAAGTGCAGCTTCATATACCGCCATTCAACTTCAACTTAAAATGGGTGGAAAGTGGAGAGCACAGTGTGTTAACGTTATATTCCCTTTGTCTATCGTGCGATATGTAAAAAAATACTTGAAGCTATGTTGTATTTTTTTTATGAGATTACTGTTTATTTATAATACAAAACATACAATAAAAGAAGATTGAAGATTTTATTGAACTATTATCATAGTGACGAGGCTAGGACGTGTCGCTATATATATATATATATATATATATATATATATATATATATATATATATATATATATATATATATATATATATATATAATAATATATATATACTATATATATATATATATATATATATTATATATATATATATATATATATATATATATATATATATATATATATATATATATATATAATATATTATATAATATATATATATATATATATATATATATATATATATATATATATATATATATATATATATATATATATATATATATATATATATTTATATATATATATATATATTTATATATATATATATATATATATATATATATATATATATATATATATATATATATAATCTGCCATTTGATTCCTGTTACTATTTATTATACACTACGTGGTGTTTGTTCGGATTGATTTTTTAATCTGTTAGAGTTCTATATCATTCCTACACAATGACTACACAATAACTTTTGTTACGGCGACATTTCTTAAATTTTTGTAGTTTAGTTATTCAACAGTCCCAGATCTCCAGAGAGTCCCAGATATATATATATATATATATATATATATATATATATATATATATATATATATATATATATATATATACATATATATATATATATATATATATATATATATATATATATATATATATATATATATATATATATATATATATATATATATATCTGCCATTTGATTCCTGTTACTATTTATTATACACTACGTGGTGTTTGTTCGGATTGATTTTTTAATCTCTTAGAGTTCTATATCATTCCTACACAATGACTACACAATAACTTTTGTTACGGCGACATTTCTTAAATCTTTGTAGTTTAGTTATTCAACAGTCCCAGATCTCATATTTTTATTGACAACAAACTTTTTTAAGAAGCCATTTCTTATAATTTATCTGGTCTGGTCTGGTGTGGTCTTATATATTACTGGTCTATGTGGTACTACGTCTGGGTGCCAGTCTTCAAAATCAATTATGCCTTATGTCCCTTTGCCCTTAATTCTTTATTGTCCCAAGCCTAATAGCAATACTATAAGCAGATTTTTATATATATTCGTCCAGTAGTTTGGGAGATTTGTGTATTCAAACTTCAACAAAGTTCTGATTTTTACTTTTTAATTATATTATATAATGTAGAGTTTCTATACTCTACATTAGACGTAGTGACGTTTTCGTAATTGAGTAGAAAGAAGGGAATTAAGTAACATGATCCATTTTTTTCCTCTTAAATGCTAAAAATATATTAGAGTATATTCATTCATAAAATATGTAAACAATACAGTATATATTTTTATAAATAAACCTAAAATATAGGTAAGTAAACGTATATATGTAAGAATAATATTATTTAAACGATAATATTTTAATATTATATTGTTATCATCACTATAATTTCAGATTTTAAAAGTAAATCCTTAAAAATATTTTGAATTTTAGATTTTTAAATTAAAATAGGAAAAAAATAAAAAAAATTAATACAAATATTTAAATAAAAAAAATGTCGATCTCTATGTGTGGGGAATAACAACAAATGTTCAAGTATATTGAGCTTTTGTGTAGGGCCGACTATAAAATGTTTTAAGAAAACTTTTTAAACCTAAATTATCAAACACTCTCTTTTAGACTGTTAAACAAAGAAAACACGTAAAATACTGCACTCTTAGACATGAATAGAACTACTAGAGACCAGCATATTTACATGCTTTCATAGTTT
Organism: Dione juno; assembly: GCA_037127375.1. Lineage (NCBI taxonomy): Eukaryota > Metazoa > Arthropoda > Insecta > Lepidoptera > Nymphalidae > Dione > Dione juno. Next base: position 5,220,846 of record JAXRJS010000043.1, read on the forward strand.
CTCTTCAAAATAGCTTTGAAAACGTCTAAAATGCTGCCTATTGTTCTAGATCCTTTTCGCAAAGTCCTTTGCGATGTCTGAATAGCGTCTTGGGTATTCTATCTTGTATACACTAGTGTATGAGAGGTTGTATGAAATTTATATCAATTATTTTTAGATCTTTCATAAAAATATGTTGTTCTTTGTTATTTGTACGGATTCGAAAAAAATTATACGGGGTATATAGGTGATTCATTATATATTTTGTAGGAATGAGATCGTCTTTTAACTATAATTATTATTAAAATATTCAAGCTCATAGCTCATAAGTTTAAGCTTTGTAGCTTTTGTTTGTCCTTGAGTGAATTTGATGTAGTGATTTCCGGGCTCTGGTAAGACGAAGCGCGGCCTTCATTTCCGCCCCTCAAAGTGCAAAGTGTCAATCGGCTCCACTTTCTACCAGATATCAGAATATCTCGACACTCGGCTCTCTCTTTCTGTACATATCCAATAACCTTTTTTGATTACATTTTTGCATGACTTTTCTCATTCATAAAAATTTAATAATCCTTAAGTAATATCCTTAGTGTAAATTTATTGTTAGTGAAATTAAACATGTAGATTTTTTTTTCAATGTTTTTATTCATATTTTATTTAAAATACTATTTTTATGTATAAATATCTATAAATATGTAGCATTATAATAATATTAAAAAAAATATTTATGATCTCATAAGACATTAGAGGTTTTACACCAAGCGAAGCAAGAAATTTAGACTTAAGTAACTAAAAATGTTATCTTAGAATAAAGAAATAACAGAAATGGCAAAATCAATGCATATTAAATGAGTGTTTTATTAGGTTGTCAATCATAATATAAAAGTTGTCACTCCCTCATAAATATTAATGGACTTATATTGTCTCTACCGAAAGGGAACGTGACTGCTGACAATATCTTTTGTCGCTTTATCCCAAAAAACTTTAATACATGTCGCGATTTATAGACATAGATGATTATTATATAAATTATAATAATATTATTTACTTTTGTTTTATTTTACTTTTTTATGTAGTTTCACTCATCGACTGAAAGCAGTACTGTTATGTTACTTGCTTAGGGTTAATTTTTATACATAAATATGTATATTTAATTTAAAAGTATGAATTTAGCTATTTATAATTATTTTTCGAACATAAATTATCGAAATCGTATTTCATATTTTCAAATTGTAAAGCTTCGAGTTTTCCCCTATGAATCCTCTGAGAAATTTAAGCTTTCAATGTCGTCTGTCTATAAAATATAGAGTAAAGTATTAAAAAATTATGAATCTGCGATAATCATATTAATGAGCGTCATTTTAAAAAGTAATTAATTTTTTTTTTGGTATTTCTACAAATATATTTATACTCTATGGAAGAATAAAACATTAAGTCCAATATACGGCGGGTGCATGGAGCGGTCGTTAAGCCAATTAATCTTGCGTTATGACTTGCTCTTTGAACAGCTGTTTTAAAAGTTAAATGAAATAATATTATGGCGATTAGATTGTCACACTATGGTCGGTAACCCACATTTTTTTTTATAACTGGCATAACATAAAATACTTTAGGCATTTTATTTATTTATACTATTTTAAAATATAAGCATTGCATGTATAAGCAAGCATATATAAAATATAAGCATTATTTGGATACATTTCATCTTTAGAAATATAAAAGGGAGCTATTTTATTATTATTGATTAACTAACAATAGTGGAGGACGGTCGCGTCGAGGCGCTGGGGACAGCGTTGGCCTGTAGCTACGGTTTGTGGGTTCGACTCCCACTCGGGGAGTATGAACTATTTTAATTTTCCTTGCTCTGGCGACAAGGTAAATCGCGGAGCTCCGCCACTCAAACGCAATGTATGGCGGATAGTGGACACCGAAGTGTCTTAACACTAGGTTCCTTGAGCATATGGTTCCCTCTGTCGCTGGAGTGGTGCGGGCTACAGCGTGAAGCTAATAAAACAATAGTGAGAATACAATGATAAAATATGATGACACCTTTTCGTGTGAATATAAACGTTAACTCTTAACCCTTCTTTTTAATTTATCAGGCAACATTTCTAAGCATATTTTTAAAGATAGATTTAAACTAAGCAAAAAAACTAACCTATACATTTTATTACTCCGCAAAGATAGCTTTTTTTCTAATTTCCACTGTAACCCTTAAATAAAATCACAGAGTAATTTCAAGCAATCAATGCGTACGAACTGCCTTCAAGTGTTAATAAAGTACCGACACACAGCCAGATCTATATTTTAACCAATTGAATTGAATCTGGCGGACGGAAGAGGACGGTTAGGACCCCCCCATTACGCAGTTAGTAGAACAGCTCACTGACAAAACATAGGCAGAATGGTTTAACCATTGATTGATAATATTTATTGTTTCTAAATACAAATAAAGTAATGTTAGTTAGAAAGCTTTTTAGGAACTTTCATAAAAGCTTTTTATAAAGCTTCGAGGCTAATTTGTTATATAATATGATTCAATAATAGTTCTATATCTATTATTTGCATTTTAATTATAAAATAAACACACCCTAGTGAAGAACAGGATGGTGAAATAAATTAATTTCCGCATAATTTAGTTTAATTTGGGTGGAAATTGGAGTACAAAGTATCTTGACACTAGGTTCTCTATCTGCATATATATGTAGATAAAAGAAGCTAGCCTGAAGCTACAAAAGAAAGTGCTTTATCACCATTTTCTATTTTCTATTTGTCAAATTATTTTATTTAAAAAAAAAACGTAGATGACAAATAAAATCACAATAGTAGAGCTGTACAATTTAGTTACCATTCACAGTACGAAAGAGGTCGACGCCTTCATTGATAACGCACGCATCCTGTATCCAAATTGATACATGCGAAAATGTTACTACGACAGCTCCCTGTCATATGTACTTCGTATGTGTATTATATAATTAGTGAAGTGAGGATGTCTTTCAACTGTTAGCTTCCATTCACAAAGTATAACAGTAAAGTCGAACTTTTTGAAGCTTTTGCTTGGTTTTTTTTTAATTAATATATCTTATGCATTTACCTGGGCAGAAGTTAGTGTTAAGACATTCCGTTCTCAATTTCTCACACATTTAGGCGATATTATGTATTGGATAATGTGATTAAGCGCTATAAGTAGTTTGTCTTGGGATTATTTTCATATTAATTTAATTTAAATAAAAAATATACATTTATGACATAATTAAAGTATATATTGAAACAAAAAATAGATTGAAGTTATCTACAACATAAGTTAGTTACTTTAATTCTTTTATCAGACTAGGCACCAGAGTGGAAGTCGAACTTGCTACCATCGCAAAGACATCTATAGCTATACTACAAAAAGAGTTTTATTTTTCATAGTTTTCAAAATGTTATTTTTTAAAATTTATTTTATATACAGACACATTTTTTACTAATTATTATATTAAAAATAATAACGACCCTGTAATTGACATATATTTCTATGCTTTTACATCTTATAGAAAATGCAGTTAATTGTTTATCTAACGGAAGTGCGATAGACATAGCTTTATCAATTACAATTATTGCAATATCATATTCATTGTGAAATACTTTAGTTTTTATAAATGTATAAATTTACCTTGATTGAGGCTAATAAATAGAATCACGCTTCTTCCCGTATATAGGCAGACGAAACCTAGTGTTAAGACACTCCGTATTGAGATATTACGTATAGAGTGGCGGAACTCAACGCCGCACTTTAACTTGGAGGATTGGGAGGAAAATAAATTAATTCATTTACAGTTTGCCTCTAAATAGATAAAATAATGCTAAATAGATAAATAAGGTAATGCAATTTTATGGCCTCAAACTAATTGAACATTCCAAGTATTCTAATATACCATCACATCCTTTTGTACACAAATGTCGACAACTCGGTATGAGGGAGGGAGAGGGCTCTTAATTGCCAACAATCAGTCACGTGCCTGTATGATTCCGGTAGCAGCTGGCACGATTATCATTTGTGACATATTTTAATAGTTGAGTTTTGAGAATTTTAACTTCGAAAGAAAATATTCTGTGACAGGCTAATATGAATAGATTATTTAATAATTTGTTTGATTATAATTAAGTATAGAAAGTTAAGTAGCCGGTAGTGACAACTTAAAGTGAATTAAATATATATATATATATATATATATATATATATATATATATATATATATATATATATATATATATATATATATATATATATATATATATATATATATATATATATATATATATATATATATATATATATATATATATATATATATATATATATATATATATATATATTTAGGCATGACTATGTCAAATTCGATTACTAATTATTATACTTAATAATAATAACATGGCAATATCCGACGACAATAACAACAGGGCTCTAATTAACACTACATTTTTGAGTTTCTGTCACATATAGCATATTATTTATATGTTATATACTTATAAATATCTACATCTGTTATAAATATCTATCTAAATATCTTCTTATCTTCTCTTATATTATAATCTCTCCGAACAGGATCCTTTTAAAAGTCTATTTGAATAAAGAATATTTTAAATTTTGAATTATTATATATTATTAAACACGGGTTACGTGTACTTTTATATACAAACTTATATGACAATAAAATATATATACCATGAAATTTAAATTAAAAGAACCCAATACACGTATAAAAAAACTTATGGACACCAAATGAAAAGTTAAATATTTTTTTTAGATTTACATAATTTCTTAACATTTTATTCTACAGCTTCGAGTATGTAACAGAATCGTGTAATAAAACGCAATGGATTTAACCGAATGAAAATGACAGTAACAAGCCGGTGGACTTCAAAGACAATATGTGCAGTGTTAATAGTGGCTATGGCGGTACAAGTGCTTGCTTTAAGCGGACCCAACGTTTGTATGGTGCAGCAGAAGTAAGTATATTTTTATATGTATAATAATATATAATATATGTATATATATTATAAAATTAAATATGTTAAATCGAACTAACCTAGACTTTTGTTGTAGGTACTTTTTGTTGTATAGTCTATTTATGAAGGAAGGTTATATATTATATATCACGTTAATCGTTTCGATACAATGCGCGTAGCTGTAGTCAGATTTAACGTGACTTACAGAACCACAGTTTTACAGAACCACATATAAAAATTTGAATACAATTTTTCTATATGTTTTCTTTAATTATTGTTATTTTCATTTGAGCACGGGGGCAAAGCCGCATGTGACAGCTAGTGTATGATAAGATACTGTGCTCTAGTATTTTCTTTGTTCCGCGTGTCTCTCATATACCTTCTAATGTAGCTAAGTCAAGGTATATATTATTCTAGCTAGATCTCTCTCAAAGTCCGGATTCACTGTAGAGGCCAATAGGGCCAACGGCATACTGCTTTCCTAAAAAGGAAAATGAACTAAGTGAACTAAAAAGTGTTAAAAATCAGACACTGTGCCAGGATGCCAGGATTTCATCTGTATTTCCAACTTGATTTATTTTACTAGGCTACTTTTGAAGTATAAATTTAATTTTTTTTAAATGTCAAAAAGTATAAAATGGTTATTTTTAAGTCTGCTGGATACAGCAGACTTTATCTAAAATGAACAAATGATTGAAGAAGTGACTTGTATTATGATTTAGACCGAAAGAAAAAGCTCACCCAGGATATTGTGGCACAGTGGGATAATATCTCACTGTAAAAATCTGCAACTAAATGGGTTTATATCAATCCTCACGCGAATACAAATTATTTTCCTTTCCCCATTTCCCTTGTTTGTAAGTAAAAGTACGGCATTAAGCTCCACTCAGCACGTACTTGCTCAAATTCGGGGGAAAAGTTCTATGCAAGATACAGCGCGAAGCTAAGAAAGTGTCAAATATGTTGCTTAAGTAAAGCTTAATGTGACAATGTATTTAATAATATAAATACATTTTATAAATATAATTACAGGTATAATATAACGAAGCGTGTAAAGTACCGTGCGCCGATGTCCATCAGAACTTACGAGTGGTGCTTCTCCATGCCACCGAGATGCTCCAAGTGGAGTACTGAGATGCGTGACCTCACTAGACTAGAGGTAAACATGCTTTGAGATTTTTTTTATTTTTAACTGCTATAGTAGCGCAGTCACGGCGTCTGAATAAAATGCAATGTTTAAATTATTTTAACTTTAAGACGGAATTTCGGATAGAAAGGTTATCTCTGTCTATTCTATATAAAGAATCTCTCTATATAAAGAAAAAAAATTAAAATAATTCTATAAGATTTCTATAAGAAATATTTTTATTAATTGATTTCTGCTATTCAAAACGCATCTCTAAAATGGATGCCGAGTGAAAAACGATCAGAGTTTGAATCTCTCATCGGACCAGATCTAATATTAAATTAATATATTTTGTAAAATTTCATGCAAAACTAAATAAATACCAAATTTGTTGGCAACGTTTCGCAGAGAAGAGATGAAGATCGAGCTCAATTATCAGTGGAGAGGCCTATTTCCATTAGTAGACGAAGACTTGTTGATAATAATTCTATAAAATATAAGATATACGAAATTCATATTGATAGATCACCGTTCACAAATTACGTTGATTTTATGTTCCACCACTTTAATCTCTAAAATAAATATAAAGAGAATTCAATAAATTACTATTTAAAATCTCTACGTGCCATACAAAATCCTTATCCTGCAGCTAGAAAAAAAAATCTTGACTACATAGTAACCATTAAATAATTTTATTATTTTTAAAATCCACACTAAGGATAGAAAAAAAGGAAACATACAAATTTGAACGGAGTGGGATTTGAACCCGCGCCTCATGGAAAACGTCTAACCGTTCAATTTTCTTTATAATTTCTTTAAGTATATAGTAACTATTAAGTTTTAATTAAAATAATTTATAGTAACGTCTAAACATAGCATTTATTACAAATATAGAAATCCCATTAATATCGGTTAATGCTATACAATAAGTATATTTAACGACGCCCTCAACGTTTACACAATCGCAAGCTATTAGCTCTACTCGTACGTAGCCTTGACTATATCTAGAGCAATTTAGCAGAAATTTACTTGTTTATTGTAGATTGCCATAATCTACTTTAAAAATTATATCTGATATGCCGTTTAGAATTAAATAATCTTATAAATGTTTTTTCAATAATAATTATAATATCGGAATTAATTATTCTTTTTCATTAAATAATGTACGTCACTTAAAGGAATTTTCTACAAAACTATAATATAATGTAAACTTAAAATCATATTTTAGTATATTTTGACACATAGCACAAGATTTTTTTTTATTTTACTATTTTTTTTTCTTTTCAGCTCTTTTAGTGTAACCAAAACCACTAAACAAACTAAATGAAAATTAAATACCTAACATACCTAAAAATACCTAATTAAATACCCTTCAGAAGGATTTGTATACCCATCTCCAACCCATCCAGTCAAAAGTGAAATGCAGTTATTTCATTATTATATTGTAACAATGTTTTAACTTTCTCATACAGACTGAAGAGCGTACAGCGGAAGTAGCAGTATGCTGCCCTGGATATAAAATGAAAGACGTTTCTTGTGTGGCCATCTGTCCAAATGGCAAGACTGGCCGTGGCTGTTCTGAAGGTAATGTCATTTTTATCGTTCCATACCTAAAACGAAAAAATATGGAAACCTTATAACATTACTTTGTTGTGTGTCTGTCTGTCTGTCCCTTTTTTTAAACCATTTTTCTCAAAATCGCATAAAATTATAAAGCTGAACAAAATATCAAACTTGTAAGTCAACATAATTTAAAAATACGAGTATGAGAGCTTGTGCTTCGTTTTTGCCGCATTTTTCAACAAAGTCGCCGTTTAATCCCTAATTTAGGATACTTCCCGCTCACTTGTTCACAAGTTGGAACTTACTCTATAAATAAAGGAAAACATCTGAAAATTGCAAATTTCAACATCTCGGATAAAAACCATTACAAACTAATATATGTATAGGGTTGTGTAACCTTTGTCATACAGTAACATCAAAGTTATAATATGTATATTATCTAAGTTCTCATCTTCAGTAATAGTTATAATTTATATCATATTTAAAAAGCTAGCAGCCCAAATTTTAAGCAACATATTTTATTGAGAAACATTTATATTTCTTTATTTATACAAAATATAAATATAAAAATAAACATACAAAAGAGAAGAACAATGTACAAAAGGCGATTCATTGTACGTTTTAACTTTTTGTGCTTAAATATAATGTAAAATGTATAAATCATATTAAAAGTTATATTTTTTTAATTTACCGAGTACAAAGTAAAAGCTGATTTTTTGTTTTGTAATTTTATAGCAATATTTAAGGGAGTCCTAAATGGTCGCATTTAGTGATGTAAGAGAAGAAAAATTAAAAAAGTAACCTTTCTATCGTAATAATATTACTTTAAAAGCTAATTAATATATCAGATTTACTAAATAAAAATTTCTTTCAGATTGTCCTCCAAACAAATGGGGACCGAACTGTGTTAACGAATGCGGTGAATGTATTAACGGATATTGCTTGCCTACTACTGGTGAATGCGAATGCGAGGACGGATGGCAAGGTGAGAGGTGGGTCCCCACTTTATTATGACTCAACTCAAGCAGGAATCCTTCAGTTTGATTTCTAACATTTGGTCACAGACCCTAAATAATAGAACTCTTTAGATAGCGTTCAGACGACAATGTTTACAATAGAAAATAAAAAATAAAAGTGTTGTTATTATTATTTTTAATTTTTATTGATTTCAGTTGTTCAGTCAGCATGCCTACAACGCAACCCCCACCTGCTTTGATGGAAGAACTACTAACTACTACCAAATCTTCTATTAGAACTGTACCCAGTACTATATCCACTATCCCGACAACAAAAGCAAAAGTCTTTACATCTCCTATCCCATCATCAATCTCTACACCAGCAAGTAAATCAATGAAACAACCAAAGACTACTTTAAGTACAACTGAAAAGACTGAAAATATGACCACTGTACCAACATTTTTAAATACAAAATCAACTTCAGTACAATCTTACAATAATGATTCACGTACAATACTTACGCCATTGTGGGCAGAGACTAATGTAACTAAAGCTAATTATATATATAATAGAACAGAAACTCCGATAGAAGGTACGTCAGTAAATGTTATCGATAAGCATGTACAGTTACCTCAAATGGAAATTCCAATAACTACTAAACCTCAAGATATTCTCTTTCTTTTAAATTCTACTAGAAGTTTTAAGAATCTTGCTACTACCAGCATTCCAATTCATTCATCAATATCTACTACAAAGCCTTCAAATACTGTAGCTTTACGAACTACGATGGCTAGTACTCTTAACATGACAACTATTTCCACAAAACCTGGTATTTCTACAATGAATGCATCAATTACAGTAACACCCACCAATCCTTCTATCTTCTCAATCAAAACATCCTCTATCAATATACTCACTACCTCCCCACGTATTTTACCTACTTCTTTCAAACCTTCTACAATAGCATCATCTACAGATTTGTTGAATAATAATTTTACAACCTTTTCTAATGTCTCTTCTCAAAGCCCGTCTATATTTTTCACTGTTACGTCCCGGCCTCTTTTTTTTAATACTACAATTGCAACAACAATTCGTAAAATATTTCCAACAACAACCTCAACAATGACCACCCCTACTACTACAACTACAACTAGTACACTCGTAACTTCTCCAAATACTTATGTTACCCCTAGTACTCCTACTATATTGACAAATATTATACCTGCTATTTCAATTCCTACTTCTCGTGCTATACTTTCAAATACTCGCACATCTACTTCAAAAATGGCCGTGGTTACGGACAAAGAAGTAGCGGAAAAAGATGTAACAATGGAATACACCAGGAAACCAGAGACCGTAAATAAAATTCACAGCACAACAGCTAAATTTAAACCAAAAGAGATATGGATACGGCCAACTCAAAAAGGTGAATCAATTGAAAGCAAATTCAAAAATATTTATGACCTACATGCTAAACACAAGACAGTTACAAACCAAAACGAGGGTATTTCAGAAAAAACTACACCAAAAACGATCATAGTCTCCATAATACCAACGTCAGTATCACACGCTACATTCAAAAAGATAGCATTAACAACTGTGTCGTATGTGTATCAGAAAAAAAATGTTACATTTAAGCTGCCAGGCAAAACAGATCAAGGTTTTACTAAGTCTATGACGTCACAGGCATCTACTACTATACCATTTACTATAAAAATTCTACCTACTCTTAAAGCAAAATCTTTGGGCACCACCAAAACTACAACTCAGCTAACACAAGATACAACGCGAATGCTTACTCCTACTAAGAAGAAAGCGTTCTCACATACAACAGTGCCTGAGATATCAATTTCTAAACTACTAAATGTAACTATTCCAGCGAGTAGAACAACTAATAGCATGAGCACGTTGAATGAGTTTAGAAAACTGAATTCTTCTATTTTAACTACTAAGCCTCCAACTAACAAGAGTAAGCTCAAAACCTATGAATTAACAACTGTCTCAAATAAGAAACTAAATCCACCATTGTTAAAAGACGAAACCTTTAATAAAACTGTTAAAGTAAATGTGACACGATCTAAGGCAAAGCTCCAAGAGACTGCTATAAAAATACTTAATGAGAAAACCAATACTAGAAACGTATCGAAAATATATAACAAAGTAACCACTCAAGAGCCAGAAGATGAAACCTTTCATATTTTGACAGAACCAGAGCATATTACAGCAGTAATGAGTGATAAGGATAAAGATCACACGTCAATGGATCTCATATCAGTTCTAAGTATAGCGGGTGGTGTTATGATGACAGTGATAACGGTTGCCATCGTGATAGTGATGATGGAGAGATGCAAACGACCGAGATACGAAGATGTAAGGAAAATTAATGATATACGAATGCAAGTCATGATTGATAACAGCGAACCGACGCCGTATGTGAGGAGCATTTTTCATGCACCTTTACCAGGTAATTTGATTTCTAGCTCTTTTTAGTTTGATATTAGTAGGTGTTTTTTTTAATTTAATTTTAATCTGTTATAGATAAATATATTTATTGGTATTAGATAATAAAAACTACTTTTACATTTATTTAAGTAAATTATCGTATGGCACAATCTAAACACGATATGTAATGTAATTTAATCAATACATTTCCAGCATGCATGATCTTTACTATTTTTGGTTCAAGCAATCAATATATGACCATATATTTTAATTACTTTTTAAAATGTTATTTCACATGAAGAAAGCAAAATACTGTTAAAAAACCATCTAACTATGAAAACTTGGGGCGCGGGGTCGAATCCCGCTAAGCTTAAATTTTTATATTATATATATTAGTATATGATCACATATTAAAAATTCTAATATCTGGAGAAATTATTCTATATGACTTCATGATGTTGCATGCATCGTGTTGCTATTTAAAGTCTTTAGTAAAGCGCATTTTAGAATAAAGTAGAGAAAGTCGTATAATATAACCTATTATTTTGCACCTTGCATCACCGGCCCATTAGCTCAGTTGGTTAGAGCGTCGTGCTAATAACGCGAAGGTCGCGGGTTCGATCCCCTCATGGGCCAGTTGTATTTTTGTTCTTTTTTTCATTTTGTTTCTTTTTTCTTTAGACCCACCGCGTGCAGATAAATGCCATTATCAACCTATTTCAACGTTGGACCGAAATTTAAAACAATTCATGAGGCCAGTGGTCGTGCAAAATATTTCGCCGGTCATGCTAGAGAATTTTAGAGGTACACAAAATAAATTTATTTCATATTTTATATTATTTACTTGTAATTGTTATAAAATATATCAAACAATTAACTTTACAAAGTTAATATTTAAATCTTATATATTTTATTAGATTTTAGCTATTTATTTACAAATTATTACTTAAAATTTGATAATCATATATATTTATCTACATTTCAAATACTCTTGCAAACTGTACCATTTGCAGGTATCCTAGAATGTCACTACGATCACTTGCCAAGGAGGCATAACGACTTCGGCACCATGCCTGCCCGTTTCAACAACCCCAGAGCTGACGAACGACGCCCTCTATCCGTTGCTGACTACACTATAGAAGCACTGAAATGTGAAGCGAAACTTGATGTCATTGATAATACGACCTCGGAGCCGTTATATGCAGAGATACCTTGTTGGAGACCGCCATCTGAACATGCTATAGCCGTTGTAAATCTTAACGGAGAAGCTATTACGGAATTATGACCAGCTAGTTCCACTATTCACTGCTAGATGGCGTAAATTCAACATACGCTTAAGTTAGTTAATTTTGACGATAGATAGCGCTCCTTTGTAGTTTGTATTGTTATGGTATAGATGGCGTTGTTTTAAATGTAACTGTAGTAGTATAATGATGTACCAAAGAGTTGTGTTAATATTTTATTATTAATTAATGAATTAATGCTGATAATGTGTCAAAATAAACGTTCATAAATTTAAGTTTTTTTTTAATATCCAAAATATTTCCGAGCTTTTAACTTCACGTTATAAAATCAGATCGAACAAATTTTTTTAAAAATATTATTTCATTGCAAAATCCTGCACTCCATATTACTAATATTATACAAAAAATTGGATAACATATTTTATAACTAATCTCCAACGAAATTTATATATAAAACTAAATATTATTTACTTTAAAATATATAATAATTTAGTTCTGTGGTATTTCTATCAACAGTCAAGCATACAATATATTCAAGGCAATTCTTAACTACCTACTTGTACTTGTATTTCTAGTTGTAAGGTAGCTGAAGTCACTCAGTCTGTACCGACATGCTTATGTTTTACGATGATTGCTTAGTGACGCATATTTTAAAATATTCATAGCAACATAAGGAAAATGATTGACAATATGATTTAATAGCATTTATAATAGCAATGATTCTTAAACTTGGAAATAACCGTGTAAGCGAAAGTGAACCAAAAGCCGTCTACATTGTATATATATTTTTTTGTTAAATACATATATATATATATATATATATATATATATATATATATTATATATTATATATATATATATATATATATATATATATATTATATATATATATATATATATATATATATATAATATTATATATATATATATATTATATATAGATATTATATATATATATATGTATATTATATATATATAGTATATATTATAGATATATATATAATATATATATAATATATATAATTATATTATAGATATATATATATATATATATTGTCAACCTGCGCTGTGATATATGCTGGTAAAATTATGGAAAAAAAATTAAAGATGGATGTATTAAGTAGATGATGTAATACTTGAGTAGGCGATTATTTCATTTTTTAATAATTTTTATTAATTTGATTTTTACAATTAAAAAGGCGAACTCTATGTCACACAGTATGTAACTAAACTAACAAAACATCTAAAGACAAATCAAACCTGTAGCCGTCACGTTCTCTTAAAACACATATACTGCAAAAGTCCAACTATATTGCAAAGAAAATATAATTAAATAACAAAATAATTTTATAAAATAATGTTTATTGCACTATTTATACGTAGAATTAGCATGTTTTCGCAAGTTTCGTAGAAGCTGATAACAGCAAGGTCGGGCGTGGGTGTTCAATGTTATCACAGCATCCGACCATAATAAATTGCATTTGGATAAGAGATAACTTTGTAAAAAAGTGGACTAAAGCTTAGTATCAAATACATATAACATGTAAGCTTAGACTTACACATAAAATTATATATTTAAAAAAAGAACACAAAATAATAACAGCCAGCAGTAAGTTTATTAAGTTTTTGAAGGCGAAATCTACTAGTGATGGGCTGGTTTTTTTTTTTATATTTATACTCATGTCATTGCTTTTTTATAGAGTTGCTCATATAGTATATGTTCATATAAGTGGTATTTTCACCTGATTACTTATTTCATAAAAAAAAAAATTATACTTAAATTTTACGACATAATAACTTAAGCTATTGTAGTTTAAGTTATTTCATCTCCACGGACTCACAGTAAAAAAAATATATTTGTAGTAGCCTGTCCGTTCTCGGCTTTCTAATCATGCTAAATAAATATAAATATTTTACGAGCTTTGAACCCATTTACATCATTATCAGTCACATACGTGTCAAATTCACCACGACGGCATAAAATGCTTTGTTTTTCCGGCTTCACGCTTAATCCCGCATAGCAGAGTAGACAGCGAGAACCCAGTGCCGAAACACTCTTCTTCACGTTCGAGACTGCGTGTTGGGTAGCGAAACTCAACACCGTGCTTTGTCTTACCATAGCGGGTAAAGGGATATATTTTAATCAACGGATTTATTACAATATTATTCGTATATCTAGGATTAATTAACATTGACACACAAGTATGATTAATTATAGATATGTAATTATAATATATGGACTCAATGTGAATCATTTTGTGTTATGATGCGAGCAAAGATTGTATTATCTCATCGCTCTTAACGTCGGTGACGACTTCACAGAATTGGGGTTCCATTGCTTTTTATATTTTATAAAAAATATTAGAGATGTGCTGACTGTGGCTCTGGCCGACTAGCCGATTAATCGGTTGTGAAGAAGTCGACTAGTCGGCCAACTATTCGGGCAAGCCGATAATATGTAAAATTCTGGAATATATTGTTATCCATATTGTTATCCATATTGACTACCAAGTAGCTGCCAACTGTACAAAAATACTGGCTTCAGAAATTTCATAAAGTAAGTTACACCAAAATATGAGCTTCTGGGTAGAAAATATTATACATCTAACTTTCTGGAATAAATGTACCAATCAATTAATTTACCAAGATGTGATACTTCACAGTAGTTGAAAACCTTTCATAAGTATAAGCTGAAGTTTGACAATCATAAAAATGATACTTCACAGTAGTTGAAAACCTTTCATATATAAGTTGAAGATTTGACAATCATAAAAACGAATGATGTACTGTTGCCAAATTATTAAAAAAAATACATTCAACGCTAAGCATAACAAAGTCTTCTCTGGTTATATAATTGGATGCACGATGTAATCCATATTTTTTTCATATAGTAGGTCTCACGATTATGTACCAATTCGTATTGGCATAATTAAAAAATACCATATTAGAAAATATAACAAATTGTCATCAGACAAGAGCGATAGAAGCGGAAATGGTTTTTTGTAATGCTACCAAATATTTGCATAAAAAATATCTTCATGATGTCAAGGTTTTACTCTCCTGCTAGTCTATTAATAGAGAGCAGCCGTTCTGAGACGCCAGGAATATTGATTATATTAATAAAGGAACTTGCTTTATTTTTCATAAGAAAATGTCTAGTACGGGTTTTATAAAATAAAAATACTAACATGTGTTTAAAGTAATATATTTTATTGGGAAATATAGTCGAATAGTCTCTTGGCCAACTATTAACCGACTACTATGGTGGAAAGTCGGCTTTACCTACTAGTCGTTACATCTCTCACAATATACATCGTTACAGAGGTGTTGATTTTTAGTAATTTGTTTTTTTAATACTTATTTATAGCCACTAATCTGATATTTCTTAATTACTTAATTATTTTAAATCTGGAAAATGGATACAAGCCTAGTATATTAAAATATTTATATATATATATATATATATATATATATATATATATATATATATATATATATATATATATATATATATATATATATATATATATATATATATATATATATAGATATATATATATATATATATATATATATATATATATATATATATATATATATATACATATATATATATATATATATATATAATATATATATATATATATATATATATATATATATATATATATATATATGTATGTATATATATATATATATATGTATATATATATATATATATATATATATATATATATATTACGCAGCGCTCAAGGGACTATAACGTTGACCCAGTAGGTTTAAAATTTCTCTTAATATAAAATTATGAATTGAACATTCATAAAAAAATCTATAAAGAACCCATTATTTAAATAATAAGCGTAAATTATTCGCGCACTGTATCTATGGTCGTACAGCAATAATAATCGTAAATGTCAGTCTGAATGTTAATGTGCCCAAGCTAGCTGACATCGTGGTAAGTTAAATAACGTTTTTCTTTTTATTTTATATTTTTCACTATTTTACCATATATGTAATATAAATAGATATATAATCAAATAGTATTGTGAAATATAATTTATTTATTTTTTTATAAATATTTTCTTGTATAAATATGAAATTTGCTGCCATTGTATCAATTTTATAATTAAATTTTCTGGTCTTTATTGCCACAGCACAGAGTTAGCATACACTACACCTAACGTTTCTAAATTAACGATTTCTAGATTTATAAAAGCCTTATATTTAAAAGATTTACATAAAACAATATTATTTTATGATTTATGGTTATGATTTAGTTTTAGAGTAAATATTATATATTTTTGATTTTCAAATGAGCAAGGAGAAAAATGTACGGACCAAGTATATGTAGACTTACATTAGATTTATACAAAAATACCTATATCCGGCTGTATGTGGCAGGTGGGCCGAGAGAACCTAGTAGGTATTAAGACCAAGCTTCAAGAAATTAGCGGAACATAACGCCGCGTTTAGTCTTGTTACCAAAGCGAAGAAATTAAAATAATTTATTTCCCCAAGTGGGCATTGACCTCAAAACCTGCTTCTACAGTCAAACGCTGTGCCACAGTGACACAAAGTGCTCAACGATCCAAATGAAACTTATAATGTAATATAATAATTTTTACCCCGCGGCATCAACCTCGTGGTCAAACCAAAACAATTAAGAAATATGTATGTCACAGTAACTGTGACCGCAGTTATGGTGGTATACGTTGACGCGATTTATGTGATTAATATAGCCTATAAGCTATAGGCTCTTCGATAAATGGGCTATCCAACACATATATAATTGTTCAATTTTAAAACACTCTTCAGCTGTTCAGCTTCATAATATTATTAAATACATTGTTAGTTTAGTATATGTTACACTATAAATGCCAAAAAAATGATTTTTTGCGATCATATTAGAGGAAATGATACCATAATCTAACTAGTCCACATTGTTATACGTATTTTATTTATTATTGCGAAATTTAAACTATAGATACTGAGTTCTAACCCCAAACGAAATCACTTAATAGAGACAAAAATATTTTTAAGTAACTTAAATCTAAGTCAATATATACAAAACAGTATTTATATCCTTCTTAGATATTATGCATATATTTTTTATCGCTTTGGTGCTATGCAGCGCCTACGCGAGCGATGACGTCCAGCATAACGTTAAGTCGGTGAAAGGGGGTTTCAGGGGTAATTATAATTACAACCCAGCTAACTATCCTAGGTAAGTATTCAATTGGTAAATATTCAAGTAGTTGTTTTTTTTGTGAAATGATTTAAAATGATATTTTTATATAAAGTTGTAATAAATATTGTATTTGTTTAGAATAAAGATATAGTGGCCCTTACAAATTTTCTAAAAGAAAGAGAAATGTCAAATCTTTTGTATCGAGACCAGAATCATTTTTGATGTTATAGTCTATAACGTATATATTGTTTCTTTTAGCTTTGGCGGCTACAATTTGCACCAAAATGCCTCACAACAAGGCTTTGCATCACAAAACGTGTCTCAACATGGTTATGGTGTTCAAAATGTATCCAAGCAAATAGACTTCGAAGTTGGAGTATGCTATATAGAAGTGCCGTAAGTTAATAAAGTTAAAAAAGTCTTTAAATTAGTTACCATAAAAATGAATAACTTTCACTTTTTTCTATATATATCAGGAGAAACAGAGAGAATGTAGTACTTGTCTTTCCGCTCTATTTTAGAGACATGTGTCTTAAGCGGTGGGAGTCGACACTGCGCTTTATATTCTTACCAAAGCAGGAATATTAATAAATAATTCACTTCTGCTGAGTAGTAATCGAACTCACGACCTCATCAAAAAATATATGAAAAATTTAATAAAGAAATTAAAGAACAAAATTTGTAAACGCATGTCCGGAACTACTGCCCGGATTTCAATAAAGCTTTATCTTTAAGCTTTATTAAATTTATTTTTTTATAAAGCTTAAAGATAAAGCTTTATTGAAATCCGGGCAGTAGTAGTATTTATTTGAAATAGTACCTTCGTATGGTGGAAATAGTAATAACTGTGATCCAAATCGCAAGGGGCATTAAGTTCCCGTGAACGAGGTGGCGGGCACAACCTAGTATTCAATATTTTTGCATTCACAGCAATAGAACAATGCAATTAATATAATATTAGTTCCAGCTAATTAACGTCGCTGACCTAAATACTGTGATTTATATTTAGATTTAAGACATAAGGGTTATTGTTTTTTTTTAATCTATGTACAATTTACTCTTGACCCAATGATTCGATTGTCGACAAGATGGTTGTGGGTTCGAACTCATTTTTGGGTAGTTAAATAACTTTCTTTTTCTCTTATTTCTTTAAAATAGGCAAAAATGAGAAGTCTATGGAAAATATCGATAAAGGTTATATCAGATTAGGCCTGCAGTACGGATTTATATTCTTAATTATGAAATCTCATGAATTACTGAACTGAATTTAGAACGTATGTATTATTTGGTGTGGATTAAATTATTATATTTGTATTTGCATATTGTTTTCTTTAGAACAGCATCACTGGTACGCAACCCCTCACATGTTCCGGCTGGAAATGGTGTAAGTACCTATTTTATTTGTATAGAGACATATTCTTTTTGATTGTCCACTGAGGATGTTAAAGACCGTGCAAAGTGGAGTAAGCTTAGTCGGAAGGCAGACTCTGGCAAACGAAGCCGGGACCAATGCCAAGAAGAAGAAGAAGAAGAGTCATATTCTCTATACAAATTTAGATTTTTATGTGTTTAAAAAATTATATTAAAGTCATTATTTATGAAACTCTTTTAACCTATGATGAATCATACGATTCATATTTTCATATAGTGCATTTTATAAATCAGACGTTTCAAGCACTTGCAGTAGTTTATGGTCACGAGTAGACTCTACCCGTACAATGCCAGCTTATACACAACTAATCCGATTAGATTCATTTATAATATTAAAAAATCACGCAAATTAAAGATCTTATTATATTGAAGACTTTAAAGTGCAAGATCTCAAACTTATCAATTTTAAAGCTAATAAATATTTACATTAATTTATTTAGCTTCACGCTGTATCCCGCATATAGCAGGGCAGAGGGAGCCGTAGGTTAAAGGAACCTAACGTTAATACACTCCGTTCCCCGCTTTCCACCATTTGAGTGTTGAGTGGCGGAACTCAACGCCGCGTTTTGCCTTGTTGCCAGAGCGAAGAAAATGAAAACAATTCATTCCTCCCGGGTGGGAATCGAACCCACAAACCGTCGCGTTTACAGGGCAGACGCTGTGCCTCTGCGCCACGACGGTCGGTATAAGCTAATAAATGTTTTATTTATTTATTTATTAGTGCCACTCTTACATGCCATCTACTGACTGCTGATTAGAATGCAGAAAAATAATTAATATATAAAATGCACATTTCTTTCCAATCAAATTAAACAGAACACAGCCCTCTATTGGTTAACCTATTACGCAATGTAATATATAGAGGCTGAATAAAAGTCGGGCATCAAAAAGAGAATAATTACATACTAACACATTTTTCAGTCAAGACCAGATCTGAGTCGAATCAGAACCTGCTGTAAAGGATATATAAGGAACATATATAACTTTAAATTGTGCGATCCATTGTGCTCTGAAGAATGTGTTAATGCACTTTGCACTGCACCAGAAACATGTACATGTTTTGCTGACCATGTGAAAAATCTAGGTGGTTTCTGTGTACCAACATGCCCGATTGGTTGTCAGAATGGCCACTGTAGTGGTGGTGAATGTTTGTGCAAAGAGGGCTATAAGTTGGATTCAGAGAGCAAATATTGTGTGCCAAGTTGCAAGGAAAATTGCGGAGGCGTAGGTAAAACAAGTTTCATAATAGTTCAGACTAATTTTTTGGTATAATTAGATGGTATAATATGAATCGCTGTGGGAGCAATCTCCACTCGAGTTAATAATTTTCTTTAATTAACCCTTAAGAGTAAGTAAGTAAGTAGAGAATGAAGTATCTTGACATTAAGGTCTCTTGGTCCTTTGGATAAAAATTTAAGTTTTAAAAAGTCAAACTATTTTATTATTTTTTAATATAATAAAAAATAAATATTAATAAATATTTTTTAGAAAACACATAAAAAACGTTCTAGTTTTCTGGTGAACGGATGGCTTATTGGTTTGACGGTTTCTAAGAGTCGCGGCTTTAATTCCCATTACGTTGAAATCTTTATAAGTATCTAAAAACAAGCTTGGCAACATTAATGTCTTTCAATTTAATTAGTTAATTAAAAACAGAAAAATAAAAATTTAAGAAATATATAAATACTTTGCAGGTAATTGTACAGCTTCCAACGAATGCCAATGTAAAAATGGTTACCAGTCGACACGTGAAGGTAATTGTAAGCCTGTCTGCAATAAATGTGAGAATGGGGATTGTGTGGCACCAAACGATTGCCGCTGTAAGCCAGGCTATGTCAAGAACCAACAGGATCTCTGCGAACCTCAGTGTCCTCAGTAAGTATTTTTTTTAGGGTTTAATAATTTCTGTAACTATATGGTAAGTAGAGAGAACTGAGTATTAAATATCCCGGAAAATGCGAATAGGTATTTTCCACAAATGGAGGCAGGCACGGCCTGGATTCGATACAATGCAGAACTTAACGCGGCACTTTATCTTAGCAGAACAGGAAAATGAAAATATTTAGTTCCACCGAGTGGGAATTGAATCATAAGAAATCGCTTATTCAATTATTTACTACTCCACTGTGCCACAATGGTGTTCAACCATAAAAACATCATTAAAGATATTAAAAAAATATTAAATGAATCTGACGGCAGCCATGGCCGGTTGGGATTTATTTTATTATATATAAGTTAGTTATGGCATCAACTCTCACTTTTCGTTTCTTTCCGATTTTACTTAATTCAGAAACAAATTAAAAGTTCAGGTTATTTTTGTATAAAACAAATCTCTCTCTCAAATCTTATACAAGTGGGAGCGTTTTGCTTAAGATTTATTTTACTAAGAGAAAAAACTTACATATATCTAGTAATTAGGAATTATTTATTTATTTGGCTTAAAGTAAGTTTCAATTTCATATAACGCTTGGAATATTAAAACTTTAAATTAATTAATTACAGAGGTTGCGGGCCAAGTGGTCGGTGCATTGCGCCAAACCTTTGCGACATTCCAATACCATCACAGCCAATTGGAGTTCCTAGAGCTCCATTTTATCCTCCCTTCCAAACTCGTCCTTCATACCCTGGCAATGATATAAATAATAGACAGCCAATGAATCCAGGTGATAGAATATATCCTGGTAGTCAAAATCAGGGCCAAAACATATATTCTCAAGAAATGCCAAGAAACCCCCTTTATCCTGGAAACCAAGTACATCCTGGTAATCAAGAATATCCAGGACAACAATATCCGGGAAATCAAATATATCCTGGTTATCAAGTAATTCCAGGAAATCATGTGCAACCTGGCAACCAAGGCCAAGGAAGCCACAGCTATCCTAGCAGTCCAGCCTATCCTGGTCGTCAAGTAATTCCAGGAAACCAGGTACATTCTGGAAGCCACAGCTATCCTAGCAGTCCAGCTTATCCTGGTTATCAAACAACTCCAGGGAACCAGGTACATCCTGGTAACCAAGAACAAGGAAGCCAAGCCTATCCTGGCGATCGAGCTTATCCTGGTAACCAAGAACAAGGAAGCCAAGGCTATCCTGGCAATCAAGCTTATCCAGGTAACCAAGAACAAGGAAGCCAAGGCTATCCTGGCAATCAAGCTTATCCTGGTCATCAAGTAATTCCAGGAAAGCATGAATACCCTGGGAACCAAATTTATCCTGGTAATCAAGTTTATCCAGGAAATATATATCCCGGCAACCAGGGTTCTTCAGGTCAAGTTTACCCAGGAAATCAAGTTATGTCACGTAATCAAAGTGCTTATGGTAGTCAAGTCAACCAGAGCGGCTATCAAAGTCAGTATGGTTCTCATGACCAGAGCGGTTATCACAGATTCCAAGGACAAGGACAATCGGAGAACCAATTACACCCAGACATACAACAAGTTGAACTTTTACAGTGTTCTCTGCACTGCATTAATGGTATATGCGTAAATGGAAACCAGTGTCAATGCAAGTCTGGTTACGTGTTAGACGTCACCGATCCTACCCAATCCAGGTAATAAAATTGTTTCATATAAATTTACTAAATGTAAAAATATGTGTATGTATATTAGATTTCTAGATTTTTGGACTATTTCCAAGAGGTACGGATGCCCCGTATGTTAAAAATGTTATAAGTTTCTAAAAATATAAAAACGTTTCAAAAAGAACAGAAATATCAGGTGTTTGTCCGCTTGCCAATAATCTGTGTGGAAAAAGTGCAGTGATGTACAGTTACCTGTATTTAAAGTGGAATTTAGGAACACAGCTTCCAAACACGTTACTATATTTAGCGAAATTAAGGTTTTTTATACAACTAAAATGCTTACGTAAACATCGTTACTAATATTTTTTCATTATTTTGTTGGAAAATTGACACAAGTTTTCTTAATTGTAATTATTTAATAAACAAAAAGTCAGTCAAAAGTTAAATTATTTATGTATATATATATATATATATATATATATATATATAATATATATAATATATATATATATAGTATATATATATTATATATATATATATATATATATATATATATATATATATATATATATATATATTATATAGAGATATATATATATATATATATAATTATATATATATATAATATATATATATATAGATATCATAATATATATATATATAATATATATATATATATTATATATATATATATATATATATTATATATATATATTATATATATAATAGATAAGTATCTATATATATATATATAGATATATCTGTAGATTATATATATATATATATATAATATATATATATATATTATATTAGAGTATATATATATATAACTATATAAATCTTTAAAAACTAATTTCCAGGTGCGTGCCTTAGTGGTCCTGGAGAGGAATGGCCTAACGTGGATTGTGTTCCGCGCCACACATGTGCTTATGCAACGTTGGCTATTACAAAGACACTAGTGTTAAAGGCCGCCCCTCATGCGTGAAGCGCTCCAGAAGATCTGTCGAGCATCCAACAAATTTTGCAGACCTTCTAATTCTTGATGTATCCGATGATTATTAGATTTATAACCAAATATAATTTTTCGGAAATTTTTTTTGTTTTCCTTGACGCAGTGACTTATTGAGAAACCATTATGTGCTTTTTTTTTTATATTTATGCATAAATATGACTTCCGTAAGTTGTGGATGACACGACGTTGAGTTCATCCAACACACTTAATACTAGAAAAGTATAAAAATGTATATACTTTAAATTAATATTGTTTATAATATATGTAGGTGTAAACAAAACCTTTTTATTAATATATTAATCAGGACCGGGGCACAGCAGAGGCAAAAATAGTGATAATTACAATTACTAAATAATTTTTATTTCGAAAACTTATAATTTAATTTGTAGCAAAAGAAAAACAAAACCATAAACATAATAAACAGTTTTACTAAAACATTACAAAATCATATAAATGAATGTAAATAAATATAAATAATTTAATTTACTATGTAGTTTCGACGCTGTAGCTTCCCCCGTGAAATGTGCGCGCCAAATCTTTCCTCTTCAAAATCAAAATTAAAATGACTATCGTAAACAATATGGCGCCGACACCTGCACCAATACCATATGGAACCCTGTCAAAATAATTATCCAGGGAATGTTACATTCAATTAAAATAAATGATTAAACATTATTTATAAAAATGTAAATAAAATATTTAAATTTCATTCTAGTTTGATTTTATATAATATATATATAATAATATTATTATATACATATCTAAAGCAATTTTTTTCTAGGTAGCTTAACCTAGAAAAGTGATCTTAACATAACATATAATAACATTACGCAGTCTAAATTTAATCAGAAAGTGGATGATGATAGTAACATATCATAAAATTCTGCTATGTATTGAAAAGTTGCAAATAAAGATCTTCTGAATTTATCCTGGAAAGCATTTTCCACCACAAAGCACTTATTTTCCCGCTTTCCGCACGAATTCTAGAAATTATATATTAAAAGGTGGGATTCAACGTTTTGCTTTGTCATGCCAGAGCGAGGATATCACAATAATACACTCTTCTTACACACAAGATAATTTCAATATAAGTGGTCAATATAATATATGGGGGATTTTTTTAGAATTTTTATTACTTACCAATCACGATTTTTTCTATATACAGCATCACTTGTCTGATTATTATCATCATAGTAATCAGTTAGCGTGCTTCGATCTGATGCCTCGATGCTAGCAGTTGTCTCTGTACTTAGATCTGTGAGAAATGTAGAACATATTAACCCACAATCTTGATAACTGAAGGGATCCGCACAATCACACGCCGATGTCGTCATTATTATGTCAAAAGTTGTTGGCACACAATAAGGCTCTCCTTCACGGCTATTTTCTTGGTAGCCAGATAAACAGTCACATGTATCTGGAGCTACACATGTTCCATAACCACAATTAATATTGCAAATAGGTTGACAACTTGATCCGTTATGATGAAACCCCTCATTACAAAGGCATTCATTAGGCATGATGCAGGAACCGTTAGCGCAGTTATTACATTCAGGGTTACAAGTTCCGTTTTCATTTTTAACATAACCTGGATGGCACTGACAAGTGTTTGGCTCAACACATTCTCCACCACCACAGTCAAAGTCACAGAATGGCACGCATGTAGTTGCATTTTTGTCCCAGCCTACGTTGCATTGACAATTTTCTGGTTCCACGCAAGTCCCGTGTAAGCAATTAGAGCAATATGGTAAGCACGAGCCATTTTCTGACTGTTCATATCCAGGGAAACACTCGCAAGCGTTAGGCGATATACATCTCCCTCCACCACAATCTATATCACATCGTGGTTCACAAATATGTCTGTTAGTTTCGTTATTATACCATCCATCATCACACAAGCAGGTCTCAGGACCCATACACGCTCCGTGTATACATCCAGAGGAACAATATGGCAAGCAAGAATTATATTCATTTTTTCTATAGCCAACTAAGCATTGGCAAGTATCCGGAGCCACACAATCTCCATTAACACAGGGCTCTGTACAAATGGCTTGACAAGTATTGTCTTTGAGTGTATAGCCAAAATTACATTCACACACGTCCGGCCGGACGCAGGTACCGTGAGGACAGCCGTTTTCACATATTGGTGAACAACGATTCATTTCGAGTTTGTAGCCCTCATTACATACACATTTTCCTGGACTATCACAGTATCCGTTTTTACAGGCTGGTAGGCATATCGGATCGCATTTGAGACTGAAATAAAATGGTTGCCCAGTATATAAAGGCAGTTTTATATACATATTATATATATTTAGATTATATATATATATATATATATATATATATATATATATATATATATATATATATATATATATATATATATATATATATATATATATATATATATATATATATATATATATATATATATATATATATATATATATATATATATATATATATATATATATATATATATATACCGAGAGTACCGAGATTAGCCCGGTCAAATATAAATAACAGACTTATTTTTATATTGTTTTTTAGTGTAACTTGTAAATAAGTATATTCACAAGAAAAAACTCAGTTATTTTGAAATCACAAACAGATACTCTAATTGAATTTAAATCTATAGATATTAATTTATTTATTAAAATATTGTAAGTATAAAATTTACCGCATTTATTGTAATAGTTAATTAGTTACCTATATGAATTTTCGTCTCTTATATATCCAAAACAGCATTCGCTTTTAATTTCTGTGTATTCTATCTGAAAAAAAATAAAGTACTTTAAAAGAAAGACAGGACCTTTAAAAGAAATATAATCTGAAATCTACTTTTCTCAAGAACACGTGGTGGAAGAAGTATATCCAAATCTATAGTCTCATGGACCACATAAAATATTAAACTTTCAAAATAACGCAATAAAAATATTTTTTCGCCAAAAACATAATTTTATTGACGAGGAATTATGAAATATAACAAAAAATGAGAACCTACTTATACATTAAGGGCAAAATACGAAAAATGGAAATTAAACTTTTTAATTGCATACAAACAGAGCGCATACGACCGCAAATTGTATCTAGATATAATAATTGATACGGAACCCTCCATATGCGAGTCTAACTAGCACTTGGCCGATATTGTAATATGTAACTTTATATACTACTTAATAGGTCTTTTCCCTAAGGATCTTCATGAATGTTTTAAGAGGAAGCCGAAATGTCGCCTTTGGAACGTTAAGTTTACGCGATGATGTTTTTCAGTTGAGTAGAGGAATACAACGCCAAAATGTGTCTTACCAGAGTGGGGAAATGATATTAATAAAATTGAAAGTATGGACGCCTGCGGTAACTTTAATGGCAATGCGCGCGTTTTACAAATTACTATCGCGTATATCAAGGCGTCATTCTCTCGTCTTACAAATTGTACAGTCCTAATTGACTTTGCTTTTATTTCATCAACACTTCTAACTAACTTCAAATATAAGAATCTTGATATATTGATATTATAATATTAATATCAAATCATAGTAATATTAAAAACAAATTGATTTAAATTTAACCGTTACTCACTGGGACCGTTCGCCTATCAATATATGACTTCATTCTCGTCTTGATACATCTGAAAAAGCAGTTGCCTTTATATGATTCTTGATATGTGCGATAGTAGGTTAGTGTTGACCATTTAAAAGCTCTGAAATTTGTAATAATACACATTATTAATGAAAATACTTTGACTAACATAGCTCAGTGGAATAGCATCTGATGCAATGGATGTAAGGTTGGGCCTTATTTGGAAGAATTAATATTATAAGCTACTCGATCAAAATTCAAACTTTTATCAATTCAAATTTAAATAATTTTATTCAAAGTAAGAACACATGATTCATTTTTTGAACATCAAAAACATTACCACCGGTTCACTAAAGTTAATGCCTCAGATCTAAGAAGAACCGGCGCAAGAAACTCAGCAGGACTTTCTTATTTTTTTGTATAGTCATTTATAATTATTCAATTGTTCATTGTTGACAATGTTACGCTTGAGATAGACTGGAGCGAGCAGTTCATCCCCAAGGTGTGTTATCATTTACAAAATCATTATTTAACACACAAACGTCGTTTCACAATATTTTTAAATTGTGATGTAGAACATTCTCATGCTTTTTCTGGGATCCTATTGTAAAAGCGTACCCACTGTCCCATGAAGGAATTGCGGACTGTATAATTAATAGTAAATATTAAGTAAAAATCTAGTATTAAAATCACTGACCTCTCCCGCTTGGTGCAAATTTGACAACACACACACAAAATAAACGACAGTAAAACTACTGTGAAACACAATATTTTCAATAATTTGTCCATTGTTAGATTGAGTTGTACTAAAAGGGGTATTACATATTACTCTGAATGACTAACATTGCAAATAAATACTGATTGAAAAGTAGGATGTTCATATATTGTCATATTTTTAGGACTATAGTATACATGCATATATATAATATATATATATATGTATATATTTACCAAATAACTGCGCTTTACCTTGAATTTTCTCTAAAAGGTAAGATATGGCAGGTAAAGAGTAAGCATGTAGTATAAAATCCTCATTGAACAATTTTTATAGCAAACTATTACGAAGATAGAATAGACGAAGATTATGTTTCTTTTTAATAAACAAAGTCTCTCTGCCTATCCTACTATATGCGGGATACGCCAAGCAGCTGAAACTAAAACAGTTTTATATCCGAATTTGAAGATTAGTTTCCCAAAGTAACAAATCATAATATTATTATTAATACATCCAATATAGCCTATAGTTTTATCACAGTTATAAAAAAATAGAGAAGTATTATTAAATACATATATATAAACTTTTTTTTATTAAACGGTTGGATGCAAAGATCTAGCACGGTGTGTCATTGGAGAGACCTATGTCATAAAATATAAAAAAAAAACACTGTTTAAAAAAATCTAAACAAACGTCTCCCTACATCGCAAAAATTATCTTTATTTACATATAAAATGGGAATTTACATCCGTTGTTCCATGATAAATCATTTATTAGTCATCACTATTATTTGACATATATATTCTATAAAAAGCACTATCCCATTGGTTTAGTGGCTAACTTATATTCACTGTAGCTTTCATACATCATATCATCGATTTCATATTTATTTACGTACACTTTGAATGGTGGCAAATATCATTATCCAGCCAGCAGCAGGTAGCTACGTAGATATTAGCCAAGATAGTAGAGATAGTATACTGTGGTATGGTATAGTATAATGTGACAAATCTGCCTATTCATTGGATTATATATGGATTATTAATTACCATTTTGCGATAATCTCAGGTAAGAAAAATTTGCGTTTTTAAACCGTATGTTTAAATGCTTATAATATATACTTATGTTTTTCATAAATTCCACATCGAGAAGATGCATTTTTTTCAGGTTTTACTCTAATTTCACTAAAAACATTGTGAAGACACTCCGTTCTCCGGTTTCCGAAATCAAGACATTGCGTGTTGATTGGCGGCACTTAATTGAATTTATTAGTTTCAATTAAAATTATCAGTGTATCAGTTTTTCAGTATTCAGTTTGTAAGGATTATTTAATTATGGAAGGATTATTTTATTTAAGCCTTATTTCCTTAATTTCCAATAAAGATTTTTTTCTTTATTTACATAATTATCATCTTAGGTTTATATTCTATATAGTCTCTTCAATATTAGTCTCTCTCTCTTACAAACAACGCGATAGCGCCACAACCTTTTTTTTTCAAATAATGTTAGTCTCTTAGGTTTATATTTTATATAATATTATTATATATTATATATAATATTATTATATATTTTATATAATATTATTATATTATTTTCTGTTAAAATTTACTTAACAAACAAATTGTTGTATAATCATGATAAAAGTTGAAACTGTAAAAGGGACATAAAGAAAAACAAAAGACTTTCAAATTATTTTTATTTACTATAACTATTTTTATTTACTATAACATACCAACATTTATGCGTACATAGTACACTGATATCCAAACAATGACCAATATATAAATATAACTTATATAATATAAAAAAACATGGAATTTGAATTATTATTACTGGGGATGACCCAGTTCTATACTGTGTCGCCTCACATCTGAAACAAATGTAAGTATTTATTTGTAATTTAAATAAAAAAAAAAATTTTATTAAACATTACGCTTTCGTATTATAATTTAAATAAAAAGTTCAGTTTTTGCTTCTTTTAGGCAAAAAGCAAAAAGTCTTTCCACATTATTCGACGCACTACAGATTTACTACAGCCTCGCGCTATAAGCCGCATACAAACATAATCCAGTTTCAATTATCTCCATTCTCCATTCCTCCACATTCCTCTTTATGTGGCGGAACTTAACGCCACGCCTTAACGGAGAAGGAGCTATAAATAATTGACTCTCACACCTGTGAGACCCACTTGGTGTCGAACCCGCAACTAGCGCATTTATTTATCATTATATAACTAATATAAATGATTCAAAGATAAAAAAAACCCGAGTGCATATAAAACTGAAAAGAATTGTTAAGAATTTTATCAATAGTAATACAGAAGTAATGAAATTAATATGTAATCGATACACAGATAAATAAATAATAAGTTTCTGTAACAATACACGTGATCAATTATCAACACTTGATAGGAGCTTCGCTTAAAAAGCGAAAACCTCTTTGCATACACCTGTATATGCGGAATAAAACGTATAACTAAGAAAAATAATCACCATAAGTCTTCATTTTGTAGCGATTGTATAAAACCTTCGTAACACATATCAATAATAAGGCGACGATGAGCGAAGCTATTAATATTCCAACAGCTTCTCCTTTTGACACTGCTTTTTTGGCACTGCAAAAGAAAAGTATATAATATTACATACTTTTATTATAATCACCTTTTTTAAATGGTGAAAAAAATCAATGTTATCGGATCACCTTTAGGGTTTCGTACCTATAAGGTAAAAAGTGGACCCTATTACTAAGCCTCTGCTGTCTGTCTGTCTGTCACCAGGCTGTATCTCATAAATCGTGATAGCATTGAACTCTCCCTTTATTATATCTTAACCTATTAATTAAAATAAAGGCTATTTTTAAATTGCTTTAAGTAGTTTTTAGTTTTACTAACTGGTTCACTAAAAACACACTTCTTACTAAAAAATACAAAATTGCCTTGTCAAAGAAGATATGATAAAAAAAAATTACCTTGTCTCCTTGCCTAGTGGCTCAGCGGGTTTTGATGTAGAACCTTCTAATTTGTCAATAATTTCCGTGGTAGGTTTCAAGATACGCAACACGTCGTCTTTTATTGCTTCTAAATTTATATGTGTACTGCTTTCGATGTCCTGAAGTAAATTACATACATATAAATTAAATAATATATAATATTACATACATATAAATTAAATAATATATAATTACATACATATAATATTTTTATCAACTTTTTTACCCCTGTTACCTTACCCGTTACCTATAAACTTTTCGCCTATATTACTTAATAAAATTGACTGTCGACAAATCTTCTCCGTGATACTATTTTTAATAAAATCATCGCCAGTTGAGATCAAATTCGCATTAATATAAGTTTCTACAGTAAAAATTTCAATATTACTTCAGTTTTAATGTTAATTTAATTATGGATTAATGTAAATTGATGGATTATAAGAATTCCGATTTAAGCCCCCGGCAATAAAAGTGGTATTATGAGTTTGACATGTCTGTGTATGTTTGTCTGTGGCAACGTAGCTCCAAAGAGATGAACCAATTTTGATCTAGCTTTTGTTTAAAAGGTGACTAAACAGATAATAAATACGATTCGTATTATTTGTATACTTTCTAGACATTTTAGAATTTAAACGCTATATTGTAGGTATGTTTTGCTACAGGTAGAGAGATTACCTGCATATAAATCATATTTATCAAAATTAATACGTAAATACTTTAGGAAATTTAATTTACTTTATAAAATATAATAACTTACACTTGTTGGAGTTTCTGTGTACTCGCTTCCAAATTTTTGACTAACTGTAGGAGATATCTATGAAAAAAAACAAACAAAACTTTTTCATGACACAATAGTAATATATACATAATCATTTACAAAATGGTTTCATGGCACAACGGTACAGTGTCTGATTGAATGAGAATCACAACGGTTGTGGATTCCATTCCCACTTGGGGGTAAGACATAATGCGGCGTTGAGTTGCACCACTCAACACGCAATGTTTGAAAATTAGGTGGATAGCGGAAACGGAGCGACTTACCACTATAGAAGGCTATAGCCTGTCTTGTTACACGCAGGATACATCAAAAAGCTACAAAAATTATTTATGTCAGCCTTAAGATACACAAAGGGATATCAAACCCTTTTAGATTCAGGTCTTATTGTCCTTTTGTTAAGACTATTTTATGAAAATCTCGTGGACAATTGACTGCAATCAATGTCAAACGTTTTAGATCGGTAGGACCTTGTTGGAAGGAAGTGCCTTGACATGTCTGTCCCTGGTGTTAGACCACCCGGACGCCCAAGCAAGCGATGGCGGGATGTCGTGGGACATGAGAGCCAATAGATTGTCCACTAAGGATGTTAAAGACCGAGCAAAGTAAAGTAAGCTTAGTCGGAAGGCAGACCCTGGCAAACGAAGACGCCGCGTAATTGAAACAACTATCGGTTAATTTAAAGCTAAAAAATTTAGCAATCAGTTAAAACTTTTAGTACAAACAAATAAAACAATTTATAGGTTACTACCTAGTAAGAAAGAAAACGCTTCACAAATTTATTTGTGCAGTACTTTTCATACAAAATGAGTTTATACGACCGCAACTTTATTTTTATTAAGTCATAAATTGTGTTTTTTGTTGGCCTACAATCAATACAAGTTCTCCACCTTAGCGGAGCTTAATGTCGTAACAATAATCACAATAATCGTGCTTATAGGTGGATATTGTACATGAGCCGCGAAGAAGTCTATAATACAAATAAATAATATTTAAATAAAGTATAACGTACTGCAGTACTTTTTGATACATAGTCGCTAATAGTTTCCGTCTGTGTGTCGTCTCCATCTGGAATCTGTAACAAAAATGGTTTGATTAAAGTTACTATGTAATAATTTAATGTATTTGTAATGTTATATATAAATAAAAATATTGATTTTCGATATTCTGTTATGTTCCCACACTGGCTTAGCTAGATTTCGCGTAACTTGTTTACTGTATTCCATCAAATCCAAGAATTGTAACAGTAAGAAATGTAAAACGTAGAGTCATTTATCATCCATTGTTTTAATTCATGTTAGTTTTAATATTAAAATAATTATTTACTCTTGTTTTCTCACATCGAGCAAGTAGTCACCATTTTAGATAATAATTTAAATTGTAATTTTTAATAAAATATTTTAAAGATTTGGATTTTTTTGGATCCTACGCTGCCACCGTACTTAATTACTCTTTCTCTATATAAACTTTTAATAATTTAAATTTCACAGTCACCTGCCCGCTAATTTTTCATTTAATGCCGAAAATTCTCAAAGTTTTATTGTTCATTAATACGTTGATGACTTGTTACGACGATAACTAAGCTTAACCGTCGTATTTATATAGAGCATGTATATATACTACTTCTATTATATAATATATCATTTATTTAATTATTCACTTTTATTACAATATTTATTATAAGATTTACAAAAAAATGTTGACACTTAGCCACTATAAAAACGTCCCACATCGTTCGTATCACATTATTGCGTCTCATCTGTAAAAATATTAATCTCAAGCGCAAAAATTATCCCTAGATAGTTACAAAAGGCTTCAAAAGAATTTGTCTTCAAAAACGATAGTTAGGGCTTTGCACCAGACATATTGAAAAGTTATAAAGGTCAATCAACATGGCATAAAAAAGTTTCAATATAGTATAGTATAGTATATATATATATATATATATATATATATATATATATATATATATATATATATATATATATATATATATATATATATATATATATATATATATATATATATATATATATATATATATATATATATATATATATATATATATATATATATATATATATATATATATATATATATATATATATATATATATTATATATATATATATATATATATATATATATATATATATATATATATATATATATATATATATTCAATATAGTATATATTGTAGACTTAAGTAACGAATCTGAAAATTAATAACGGCTTTACGTTATCAGTTACTTTTAAAATTTATTTAATTATATGTTTGTGGCATTTGTTGGTGTTTAATTACCAATGGCGATTATAAGTTTAAATCCACGTAGATTAAATATTCATAGCTGTTTATGTTTTGGTTAACATTTATTCTAAAATGCAAATTTTGTATTGTAATGAAATTATAGAACTAGTAGAACAAGTTTTTTGTGATAACGTACATCAGAAGGAAAAAATGGACTCCTCTGTCCGTCTGTATGTCTATTAAATCAAAATTATTAAATTATATTATACAAATCAAAATTATTAAATTATATTTCTTTGCATTTTGTATGATATACACTTCGTAAACAAATCCCATATGGTACTTACGGTTAAGCTAGAGTTATGAAATTTGGCAATTAGTTAGAAACCATAATGAATACAAAGGAAATATCCGAAAATAAAAAAAATATATAGGTAGTAGATACATGACAAAGAAAGCCCTTTACAAATTATTAGCCCTTTACTTAGCCCTTTACAATTATTCTCCACTTTTTGGCTAATTGTGTTTAAAGTAGCGGAGCTCAATGTAAGAAATTAATTAACGATTGATCTTATAGGTGGAAATAGCTCATCTATATATACATATATATATATATATATATATATATATATATATATATATATATATATATATATATATATATGTGCATTTACTTATTTACATAACTGAAACATGAACAGATAAAAAAAAAATACTTGTCTGTCTATCTCTATATTTGGCCGGGTTAATCTACGATTTAGCTCGACCGATGTTTATAGGATATAACAATTTTGTGGAACAATTTATGTATACGCTACTTACTATACCGGATTTCCCGCAGGATTGGTCTTTACCTGGCAATAACCACGGTTACCGCTTACGCATCTTTCCGCGCATATAAAATAAATATTTTCGTTTGAAATACCCACATTATTCATTTTTTCTCACAGATCAAGTTATTCGAAAATCAAATTATGTGTGTAATAAGTACATGTAGGCATGTTTTATTATAGTAAGTCCGAGATCAGACGTATGAAGTCACGAACGGGACGCTAGTATGTAAATAAAGTAAAACTTACTGCTGTACTCTTTGGTACATAGTCGCTTATAGCGTCTGGACTTGTGGCGTCTCCATCAAGGATCTATAACAAAAATAGCTGGATTAAAGTTATTAATATGCTTATAATATATAAAAGCATTTTATTAATTAATATTAAATAATATATTGTATATTAGTAAAATATTACAGATTTCTACACCTTTATCTCCATATAAACTTGAAGTGATCTTAATTTCATATTCATCTGTCCGCTATATTTTCATAAAAGGAAATGTCATAAATTATATTTTTATAATAAATAATTTTTTATTTATTTATTTTTTATATAATTTTTTTATTATGATTACTTTTTGAACCTTACCGATATAGGTGTGGTGGTCACATATACATCCTCAGAAACATTGATTGTGGTTATCTGGAACATAATATAACAAATATTTCTTGTTATATATGATGTGATATTATTATTAATTAGATATAATAAAACAAAACAATAATATGGAATTATTACTGAAAGTCATGACACGCTTTTGGTCACTCTAGATCTGTAGAAATTCATCTAGAACCTGTCCTAGTACTTGTCTATATTGAACAAATACGTTCAAATTCAGTTCAAATTAGTTCAATTTTGATGAAGTTGCGTTATTCATCAAGTTAGTTAGGCAGTTCCGTACCATAGCTGCCTACTCCATAATCAGATCAGCTTAATATATTAAAAAGTTAAACTTTTTAATATATGGAGCTGATCTGACGCTTCCGTAAAATAAGACAGAGAGTACCTAATACAGAGAGAACTGTCACTCCGTTACTACACTCTGTTTCTATTATTCACCTGATTTCGAGATATTTTTTGTTATAAAAACATACGTGTAACTACACGATTTATATATATATATATATATATATATATATATATATATATATATATATATATATATATATATATATATATATATATATATATATATATATATATATATATATATATATATGAACAAGTACACTTAGTTATTTTACAAACGGACTGTCTTCAAATTAGGATCGCTCTGCCTACCCTGCGATATACGGGATGCAGTGTGAAGTTATAAAGAGAAAAAAGGACTTACATCATCAATTGTAGGAGTAGCGTCTGTAGAACCGGTTGTAAAATCTGCAGCTGTAGCAGTTTTGCATGTAATCTGTATTAAACAAAAATAAAAGCTATTTAAATAATGTTTTTAATTAAGCAGTTTTATCAAATTAGTGCTGTAATTTGCATATCATACAAAATAATCATCAAGTACTATAGCCGATATGTAGTAATAATGGAAATCGATACGATGCAATTGGGACATGCTGTACGCGAGAATTATGGTTCAAACAGTTATTACATGAATAATATAAGGACACAGTTATTAAGCAGGCAAATAAGGTTCAATAAATGTCTAGGAGTTCTATTTCTATTTTTTATCCGTTTTCAAATATATCATAAAAATTCCTATGAATTTCTTTCTTATCTTTCTTTTATACGTTTCGCTACTTTCTAACAGCTTCGGTATCAACTCTGCATTGTGTTCAAGCTTAGACCAATATTTTGACTCGTTTTTCTATGCCTGCAATTCGCATTCTGATGATGCTATTACCACATCATCACCATCATCACCAATATCCACTCTATGTCGCTTTGTTTAACTCGTTGGAGACGACTATCCATCTACAAATTGAACATCCAAGCCAAGATTGACACCAGATTGAATGTCAAACCAAGGCGACATGCCAGCTCTTGCATACACACTGAATAATTGCTGTTAAGAGACAGCCACTTCCTGTAGAAGCTGACCGTTGACATAGTACTGGACATTAATTCTTACTTACAACCGTGTTGAACGCCTCCCAGACCACAAAAGTATAGAAAACTTTCTGGCTTATGGCAAAAGTTCAGTGATCATATTGATTGAGTGAGGGTTTTATTTGATAAATTTACGCGCTTCCAGACAAAAAAATATTGTTGTGCCTTCTATAATCTTTCAGGTCTCTCTCTTTCTCTTTCATTCTTCTCGTCATTTATGAATAATCTCGCACAGTCTATATTTTAACGATTGCCTTCATACAAAAGGCACAATGTCTGAGTCAGGCCAGTTGTCCGGGACCTCTCGTGTTTTTAACATAAGTTGCTCAAAAACCAGAACAAGTCCTAGAGCCATATTTGACCACCTCGGTGATGACTTTATTTGCTCCCGCTGCTTTACCACATTTCAAACATAATTTCGTTATGTGCCACATCAAGACTCAGCGTATTAATATTACTTATGGCAGGAGTATTATTATATTTGTATGGCTCCCTATAGAATTCCATACTTAACAACAAAAAAAATAATCGTTTACTTCACAGTACTTGGCTTACTTCAAAAATATTTTATATTATTTTTATAATAAGTACTGTACAAAAGCCTGTATATCACTATTGAATATCACGTACGGGCAACTTTCTTCTTCAGTTCTCCATACTAAAAATATACATTTCAAACAAATATGTATTCATCATCATCCATCTCCATTGAATGCCACAAAGACTGATTCTGGGCCGCCCTCATCCATCGGATTCCGGCAATCTTCACCAGGTCGTCAGTCCACGTTGTGGTGGCCCAGCCTACGCTACGTCTCCTGGGTCGTGGTCGACAGTCCAGAACCTTTCTGCCCCAACGGCCATCGGTTCTGCGAACTATGAGCCCTGCTCTGTTGCGAAACTTAATATATATTGCCTATATTGATGACAATCAGGGAATTTGTTAACAGTGTCAATTCTAGCGTAAGTTAAGTATTTGTTTATTTAAGTCCATTGTAAGTATATAAGGTCCTATACGAATTTTAATAAGTTAACGAAGACATTACGATAGTTAATAAGAGGAAACGCACGACTGGGAAGGCCAACTGTGTAACTCGCAATTAATCAATTCGACGATTTTTCCTTTTAGCTTGTTTCATTATTTAAATCAACTTACTGAATTATGAATATACTCGTAGAAATAATATTCAAGTTAACCGTTACAATTTCATGTATCGTTCATATAAGTTTGTGGTATTTATCTTTTTCAATGGTCATAATGGTCATGGTCTTAATGCTCTTCATCACTTTTTTTTTGTTGTACAATCAGATCTAATTGTAGCTTAGGGTGTCATTTTAAAGACTGGCACAAAATAATAAAAATATACCAAGCTACAAGAATATTAAATTATGTCTTCGTTGATCCTGTTTATAGATCTGTTGATAGACAAATGTGTGAAAAATCGTTTACCGTCCAGGCGGTGGGCTTATAGAACTCCCTAAAACTAACTTAACTCGGCTAGAGTTAGTCTAACCTGTGTCTACTATTTTAAATTGATATAGTAGTGTCAACTTCTTAACCCTTAAATTAGGGTTTATTATCAATATTTTTACTATATTATTTTTGTATGTATATTCGTATATAGTTTTTATTAATATAGATAGATATAAGATAATTTACCCGAATCTCGTTAGTTTACAATTTTTCTCATATTCAAGGGTTTCTGGAAGATATTACTCTTAGAGATAAGTAATTCTTTGAACATATTTTGTTATGTGGTACATAGATAAATAAAACAAACGGCAAAAATCTGGAAAATTTGCTTATAATTCACAATTAATATTTTAACTGTCCTATTCTGGTATGGGGAAACGTAACCTTAGCAAAAGTTGTATAGCCTAATGAGCTTTTCTTGGTTATGCTCAACAGATCAGCTAAACTATATGTCAAAATCAATCAGCGAAATCATTTTCTTCAAAATAAGAGGATACAAGCTCCATTTCTTGAACATCCAATAATTCACTACCGGTTCACTACAGTTAATGCCTCTGACCTGACCTGAGAAAAACCGGCGCAAGAAACTCAGTAGCTTTTTTAAATTCATAATTTCTCTTTTCTCTTTATTTCAAATGGGTAATTTACAATTTTTTATTGTATTAATTTGGGCCCAATTTTCAAAGGATAATTTTCAGGACCAGACCAGGGGATGGACAAAATATGACCAAAGTCATAAATTCATTAAAAAAATTATAATATCTTCTGACTACAGCAAAATTGGATGCCGCAACGTTTCGGATAAAATACCTAAGCATCAAAATGCCTGATGTCATAGCAAAATGCAATATTAAAAGTAAGTAATAATTTAAAAAACGTACAAAATAAACCAAACTTTTAATATTTAAAGCTTTTAAATACTAATTTGCAACGAATTAATAAAATAGTACGATTATTGTATTGTTAATACTACTATTAATAAGGTAAGTGTTATACTTACCTTATTACCAAAAAATAAAGTAAAATTAATATACTCTGTAAATTTTAATGTTTTTTTAATGTTAAATAAAAACTTACCAAAAGCACTATAAAGAAATTAATAATAAAATTCATTTTCAACATAACTTGTGTTCACTACACGGATATAATCCGACTATAGGCCACTTTACCAACTGCACTAATTAACACATTCATATAAATATATACATGATTAATTATTCTGCTAATCTGTCCTTTCGTGTTGAAGTTTGTGAGGAAAATAAGAGTGGAATTATTATTTTAAATTTACGTTTAATTTATATTTTAATGGAAAATGTACAATGACTGTATAACCTCGTGACTGTAAGCGCGATGGTTGTGGGTTCGATTCCCAATCGACAAAATTATTTTTTATTCATTTTCTCGCTCTACAAGATAAAACAAAACAAGCCGCTGCGTTGAGTTCCGCGACTCAATACGCGAAGACTCTAAAATTGGCCGGAAAATGTGAAATATGAAATTGATAGTACATATATTATTTTACTATTTTGGTTACTTCTTTACTGTTTTTATAAACATTACAACATGTATTGATAGAATATAATAAGCAATATTTTCATAAAATATGAATTAAAAAAATTATTATTATTAATAATTAATAAAATATTATCATTTTTGTTCTTTCGTTATGATTTCTACACTAGTCGTTTCTTCAACACCCCAAAACAAAAGAAAATCAGTAAGTACGTTTAATCGATATCATAAAGATGGTATGTGAAGAAATCGTCAACGAATAAGAACAGAACAGCAAAATCTGAGCCAATCTTAATTTTTATGTATTTTTTCAAAAAGGTTAATGCTTACAGCAACTTATTTATATAAATAATTGTATAATAAATATTTTTTTACTATAATTTTTTTTTATTATTATTATTTTAATTAATATATTTTTGAAATTAACATATCTTTAAAGTTCTAATATGCTATGCTGTATATATTACTGGCAGCCTATAGATAATGAAACGG
Source organism: Dione juno (assembly GCA_037127375.1). NCBI lineage: Eukaryota > Metazoa > Arthropoda > Insecta > Lepidoptera > Nymphalidae > Dione > Dione juno. Next base: position 5,260,970 of record JAXRJS010000043.1, read on the forward strand.
AAAACAAATAAGAAAAAACAAAGGACGGAAGCGTTTTGTAATTTTTGAATATTAGAATATTTATTCCTTGTTTTAGTAGTTTTACATTTAAATTAGGCAAGTCTTATAATTTTAATTCAATTAAAAATAATAAAAAGACATATTCATGTAAACTACATGATTATGTCCATTTATTATTTTTAATTGAATTAAAATTATAATAATGGCTGAAAGAATAAATTATTCTTAAGCTTTATTGGAACAAGATCACACTATAGGTATCTTGGTAAGTTTTAAATTTGTCATATATTATTAATATACAAGGAATATAATAGTGAAACATATCATTTTAATAAATAATATAAAAATATGAAGTATAAAACGTTTGCATACTAGATAAATGATGTAAGATACCAATTAAAGCAGTTTTACCAAAAGGGAGCCTGTTTGAATTGCGATTTCTATTTATAATATAACAAAAAAAACGATCTGGATCCATAATCAATATCCCTCCACATGATCTGATGACTTTATCTTTTTGGATACAGTGTGTGAGTTAAAATCATATTTCCTATTGTACATAGATGATGTAGATTAAACCATTAGAATGCAAAGTGCAGCGGACTAAATGCGAGTAAAATAGAGATGCTTGCATTGGAAAAAAATGAAAAAAGGACGAAATACAAGATCATTTAATGATCATTAAATGTGACTATCTATTAAATATGTTGTAGTAGGCGTAAAAGGCGTATTGCTGCCTGTAACAACATCAACGGAGCCTTATGTGCATTAATGTGACGGTGAATATATAAAAAGATTTGCAGGTTACAAACAAAAGTATTAATATTACAAGGCAAGTGCTGATTTAAAAACATAATCTGTAGGATTCAGTCGAATTCAATCGCATCAGTATACAATAGATAATCTTCATATATTCTACCCGTAACTTTAAAAGTTTTAAATGATTCACATATTTTGTAAAATATTTGAATAAAGATTAATTTAATTTTAAATATACATTAACTAATTATTATATATAATTATTATGTATGTAGAGATCTTCGTAGCGCAGTAGCGTCTACTTGTAACGTAATAAAGAATTCATTATTGTCATAATATGAAAGCTCTGCACATATATTTTATATTCTACCACACACAATGTCTCGAATTTACGCATAACACGAAGAAAAGAGAGTATTAAGTATTAACACTAGCTTTTCTAATCTCAGTCTCTTATGTGGGATATAGCGTTAAGCGATAGAAACAAAGTAATTTAAATTTATATTATATTGATAAATTGTTACTATATGAATTAAAAATTAAATATATTGGTAATAATATTAATAAAACAATATAATAAAACAGAAGAAAAAAAAAGTGTACTTGTGTTATTTAACAATACAAGTATGCATACATAAATAGATACGTAAATATATACAAACATAAACTCATACATAAATGGATACATAAAAACAAATGAAATAAATATACATACGAAACTATTCATATACAACACAAATACTGAATTATATGTATACATAAGTGATACATATAAACAAAACATAAATAAATAAGGCAAGTTATATAAAAATAAATATAAAATTAGATCTTTAGTATAGGAGTATACATAAGCATAAATTTATTTAATAAATTCAAATTAAACCAGAAGGAAATAACATAACAAAAGAAAATGGAAACTGTGTACAATTAAAAATGTAATCTGAAAAGGTAAAGCATAGGAGTATTTTAAAGAGCTAAGTAATATATTTAAACCGATAAAGATTTGTAGAACTCGTATTGATAGGAAGGGAATTCCACAGCTTTGGCTCTAAAGGAGGTGGTACAAAAGGATGTGGAATGAGAGGGAATTAGAAGAATAAGTTTTCACTGATTTTCAGAGTGGAAGGATAAAACAGCACACAGCACAGAAGAAGTAATGAATATATGGGTATTCCTGTGAAGTCTTATAGGAGCTTGAGCTTTTTTCAACAAATGTGGTCATATTTGCGGAGACCAAATATAAACCGTATACAAAGATTTTAAAGTGGCTCAAGCCTATTTAAATACTCATCTCTAATATTGAGATGACAAATGTCTCGGATCATCTGCACATCCGAGACATTGCGCCGTGGCATTCCCGGACGCGCGTAGATTCCCTAGGGATCTCCTGTCCTCTCCTCCTCCCGACTCCTGAGCTGCTGCCACGGTCGCTGGTCGCCTAAGCCGAGCCTCCCCTGGGAAACCAGGAGACTCACTCGGCTGGGCTGACCGCCCAGGTAGCATATAGCTCTTACTATTCCTGAATCTCCCCCACACACCCCGGTCTCTACTAAAGACACATTGTCTGGGCACATAAGCCCACCCCAAAGACGCGCCCATATTAATGGGCGGAGGATGAACCCAACGGGCAGAGGGCCACGCCCTGGAACCGTTTACCTCTCCCCCCTCGGGGGTCGAGACTGTGAAAACATGATTGATTGAGATAACAAGTATCAGCATAATCAAGAATTGGTGAATTTTAGTAGATATGGGAAAAAAATTCGTAGTCAACGAAGAGAAACGACTGCTCCGACAGTTTTTCTTTTATAATTCTTTATTTGTACAAAATATAAATATAAAAATAAACAATACCAAAGAGAAAAACATTGTACACAAGGCGATATGGCTTTGTGGCCAGAGCCATCTCTTCCAGATAACCTTTAGGGCGAAAAGGAACACTTAATATTATAAATTATAATATAGAAAGAAATATTACAAGTAGATATAATAAAATAAAAATTATATAATAATATATAATTTACCTATAATACGATAAATAATATAGAGTTTCCGACTGAGTTCATTAATTTGCAGCTGCCATTACAAGTGTTCATTCATTTATAATACCTAAATACTACCTACCTACTACAAAAGGTAAAAACTTTTTGTACAAACGGAATTAGTGTACCGTCAAATGTCCCAGATGGTAAGACTACAAATTAAATTTTGATAATAATCATTGGCTAAAATTGTTATAGATGATAGATAATATAATAAAATGGCTTTTAGCAGAGCAAATTGTCAGAACGTAAATTTTACTGCACGCAGGTGTACGAGTAAGATCTTGATTTATTGAATCGATTGTTATAGATAAATTTGATAATGATGTTGTCATCGTCATATATATTGTACGAATAAAAACTGAAAACAGGAGTGGAGATAGCAGGCCACCTTGTGGAACACCTTTATTTATAGCAGAGCAATCAGAAGAAGAATCTTCTATATGTAGTAATAAAAAGGTAGTAACTTACTTAAAATTTAAAACACGGTAAAATATAATAAAGTAATCGTTCTCTTAATGATGAGTAAACAGAAATACGATTGATATCAAAGACTTTCAACAGAAAAGGTCCTGTTTTTTTATAATATATTAAATAATAAATACTTACAAAATATATATATATATATATATATATATATATATATATATATATATATATATATATATATTATATATATATATATATATATATATATATATATATATATATATATATATATATATTTTAAGCTTCGCCCTTTTAATTAATATTAAGTGTGGGCCCAGTATCATATCAGTTAAATATTCCATTCCAATTGGGCGGGTTCAAGGCCAGTGAGTATTCACTATGAGTAACGACCATTTTGTTATCACTAACAACAACTAACAAAGGATATAGTACGCCCTCGATTATCCTCCTGCTGAAATGCTAAATTAAATGTTGACTAAATAATTAGTTTGTTCTTATATATTATTGTAATAAGTTCTGGTGGATTTTATTAAATTAGATCACAAATATAACTTATTAAATATAAAATCTCTTTTATTCTGAACCAATTATGAATTAAATTAATATTAATTAAATTTTAAAATTAAACTATTATTTTAATAAAAAACTAATTAATTGTGATCATATGCTATTAATTATTGACACTTTATTAAATATAACACATACAACATAACATATACAAATTTGGGAACGACGATATGTAATGTAAAAATTGATCTAAAATACTTTCAGAAGCGTACTTGAATAAACAATTATCGATTTCATAGTTTTGTAGTTTACTATTGTAACGTTTCTATATCTAAATTATATGTTTACCAGATTGTGTTGATTTACATTTCAATTGACTTACCGCTAAAAACCGCCAATACCCCAAAAGGTAATATAGGTAATATTAAAATGACAAAAATATAACTTACATTAAAGAACTAAGCAGAATGTAGGACTATTACACTAATTGAAATAGATCAATAAAATACTAAGTAATTGTATTCCTTCAGATAAATCCCATTTAATAGGTTGGCAACTAAGTAATTGCCGATATCAATTATATACTCTATCACTTTCATTTTTAAGATACCACAAAAAGTAACAGCTCTTGTACATGTGAGCTGTCATCCTTGCCTTGATTTACAAGCAAAGTCCTATATCCCCACTATAGTATATTAATATGGAGTATATGGTATTATTCCCCATACCCCATTCCTCAGTATATTAATATGGATTACATTGAGCATTTTCGTCATATTTTTTTTTTATTATTTTCATAGAGGAAAGAACACAGCAATCCTCCCAAAAGTTACAAGTAAATAATGGTAATAAATTACTTTAACAAACGTAATATAGGGCCAAAATACGTTTCTTAATGGAAAATATATTATAGATTAAAGTAAAGCTCGTTCCAAGTAAAATTATAAATTTATTTGATTAACCAAATATGAAATTATTTAGTTGCCAACACATTAATAGAAATGTGATTTCTTTTATTAATGAAATTTATAACGAACAATTATGTTAATTTAGAAGTAAATAAAAGAAAAACGTATATTATAATAAAATTTAATAATGTCACAATAGTTATTGTCACAACGACAGATACCAGTCTTACCGGAAGTCGTTTCTCTATAGATCGTCTAGATAATACATACAAAAATCTATTTACATTTTTGTACTTTAATCTTTAAAATTAAATCGCTAAATATAAATAATTTAAAATTCTATTAACTTATTAATAATTTAAATATTAAAATGTCACAATTTAATTTATTACTTAACTATGCATTTTTGGTTTTGAACCTCAGTTTCGTTTCAATTTTATATATATTCTTGAAATAAATATAAATGATATATCAGAGTTTTTCATGTTCGAATACAATTTTGCTGGCCAATAACTTTTCGGCTGATTGTTCGTCGTCATCTTCGATATCTTCGTAAGGTTCTTCACTCGTTCTTCCCTCTGGGTAGTTTCTATTCATCAACGTGTCAGGAAGGGTATAGACAACGCTACCATATGCGGTCGCTGCTATAACAATTAAATAAAAAAAATTACATCTTTAAAAATTTAAAAGGCTTAAGTAAATAAAAACTTTTTTTTTTAAATTAATCGTAATATTAATAAAATAAAATATATTTAAATATTACAATTTCTAATTTATTAATTTAGCAGCATGTAGAATGGAAATGAAATTTTAATATGAAAAATATAAAGTTAAAATATATTTTTTTTTATTTTATAAACTAAAACTAATTACTTGTTACTTATACTTTATAGTTTTTTATTAGTCTAGTACTGATTTTTATTTAGTTTTTAGAACAAACGCTTTACCTTTATTATTGTCCTTATTGTCATAAATTTTTCGCTTCCTCCACATATGTCCTATCACAATTATGGATAGAGTAAGTAGAACTAAACCCAGACAACCCCACAGCAACCACGTTAACTCCAATCCAGCCAACCTTAAAATGCAACAATCTTTATTCACATTTAAAATCACTAAAAGTTATAAAATTACTTACTTTAGTCGTAAATTATTCGGCTTTTTTGATTGTGTATCATAAAACTCTACATCTCCCTTCTTCAGTTAGAAGAAGACTTCAAAGACTTGAAGAAAGAAAAATCATACTCGTATACCTATGTACCAAAATATTTCTTCGATTGCAATTTAAAACTACAGTACCCTCATTCATTCAAAGACATCTCAAGTGATTTAAGACCGTTATCGTATCTTTTAACAATATTTACTAATACATTTTCTTTTTAAATATTTGATAGCTGACTGTACCGCCGCTAAGTAACTTTGATTTTATACTAACCCTGTTGTCGCCAACACCACTTGGGCTGACTCCACTGAAGGTTCACCTTTCAGACATACATGGCTATCAGAACACAAGATCTCGCCAACTGTACAATTGCTCTCGCAGCAGGTACAATTCACGCTGAAATTTATATAAAATATTAAATTTATATAAAAACATATTTATAGATAATAAATATAAGAACATTTTAAAATAAAATATATATACGGTTGAACTATAATGACTAGAATATTTGGCTATTAAATTTCTTAAATATACTCACGAGAGCTGAGCCGTACAGGTGCCATTGACGTTCACATAACCAGAGTTACAAGTGCATACTCCATGGAGGTCACAACTACCATTTTCACATGTATCAGGACAAGGCTTGAAACATGTAGATGGTTTGGTAGCATCTCTCACATATCCCTCTAAACAAACACACTCGTCAGGTTTTTCACAATATCCATTGATACAACTGTCTGAACACTTTGCTTTACATATACCATTGCTCATTTCATATCCATGATGGCATCGACATTCATTTGGTCTTATACAATGTCCGTTTAAGCAGTTATCACATTTAGGTGCGCATTCATTGGTGCTTATCGATTTGTATCCTGATTCACATTCACAGGTATTTGGGGCAATACATGAAGCATTTACACACGATGGATCACAAGTAGGTGTGCACATAGATGGTTCTGAGGGACTGTTTTGATATCCATCAAAACAAGTGCATGTATTTGGTGCTGTACATTCTCCATTAATACATATTTTAGTACACACAGGCTCACAGATGCCATCCACCAAATCATAGCCCTCGTTACAGCGGCACTCGTCAGGTCCAACACATATACCATTAACACAATTGTTACATCTTGGCTTACAAATAGAAGGAGCTATTCTTTCATATCCAATATGACAAGCACAAGTATTAGGTTTTATACATGTGGCGTTTATACATGTTAATTCACAGACGGGCAAGCATGAAAATGAATCAACAGAGCTGTTGGTGTATCCAGGAAGACATGCGCATGTGTCAGGTGCTATACACTTTCCGTTGGTGCATGTCATAGCACATACAGGTTCACACGACCCTTGTACCATAGCATAGCCTTCATAACAACGACACATATTTGGTCCCACGCAAGCTCCATTAGAACAGTTATCACATTTCGGTTGGCAAATAGATTCACTAACACGTTCGTACCCTTCAAAGCAAGCACAAGTATTTGGTGCTATGCATAAAGCATTTTCACAACTCACTTCGCAGTGAGGACGACAAGTAAGTGGATCAGGTTCACTGTTTCTAAATCCATGGTTGCACGTGCATGTATTTGGGGCAGAACATTCTCCATTGACACAAGATTTATCGCATATGGGTTTACACGCACCATCGACTATGGCATAGCCTTCATGGCACTTACAATTATTGGGCCCAATACAGTCTCCATTAGAGCATGAATCACATTTTGGCTGACAAACCGTTGCGTTAAGGTATTCGTAACCAGCATCACATATACATTGATTTGGTCCATGACATTGACCATTGATGCATGGATCTATACACTTAGGTACACATTTGTATTCACCTTCAGCTGTATATCCTGGGTTACATTTACATGTGTTGTATGCTGTGCACTTTCCATTAACACAGTTTTTTTCGCATATATCCCTTCGTATGATACACCTGCCGCCCTTAGATACGTAAGGTGCACGACATAAGCATTTACCAGGAGCTACACAGATACCACTGCCACAGCCTCGACACTCGGGCTTGCAGCGTTCTGTACTGACATCGTATTCCCAGTCCTTACAACACATTAGTACTACTTCCTGAAAATAAAAATAGTAATCTATTTATGCTCATCGTTTTTAAATGTTCTTTTTCATTAAATACTAAAATCAAGATTTTTGCGATCGATTTTTTTAATAATAAATTGTTGTAATTTTGAATGTAATTATAAACATTGTTTTGCATCTTAAATAAATAATTTGATTTGATTGGTTAATAATAATTTGAAAATTTTACTTCATTCTCACGGCAAATTTGTTGTTTTTGTTGTCTTATTAAAAAAAAAACTAATATATTATAAATAAAAAATCGAATCGAATTCGTACTGAATTTTATACACAGACTTTATTTATCAATACAATTTGTGTATCTGTAAAGATACAACACTAATGTAGAACATCTTTTAATAATATTATGTGAACATGAATGCGACGCAATAACATATACTTTTCAAACTTAAATAAATACATTACGAGTATAAATATATATCATAAATATATTCCGAAGCTTTATCCTTAATTAGAGTTATCGAATGGTATCAAAGCTACCGTTGACTCACATGGCGCGGTCTGAAACAAATAAAATTTTAATTAGTTTACGTAAAGCTTAATCTTGTGTAGATATACATATACATATATATCAATATGTATGAATAATTAAAATCTCAATTTCCTTAAAATAAATGATTGTATTGTTATGTGTTTATAATATAAGTTTATAATATAAGTTAATAAATAATTTATATACATAAAAGTTAAACTGAATAATTATAATAATTAATTTAAATCCTGGTTTAGAAAGGAAGTCTTCGGACTTCTTCTTTTTTCTTTCTTTCTTAAACTAGTTTCAATCGCTTTTGTTATTGAACATGATATTTTACGAAATAAGTTTTATGTTATAAATGTAAAAAATATTTTTAAAAGTACACTTTTTGATATTAAATAAATTTGCAATTGTCTTTTATTTACATTTTTGACTTTCCCTCTTTGTCTACATTCTACACCTAATTTAAAAATTTATCATACTGTTAATCTAAGGAGATTTTTCTAAACCACATACATTCATATTCCACAATCACAACAAAACAATATTAAAAACAGTAGCACTTACTTAAGCGACTTCTTGCAAACTCCCAAATCTCCCTCACGAAGACACAGACAGACAGGTGCCAAAGCGAATATTAATAACAACCGAAGTTTCATTATTAACACCAGATTTCCAATCTGACGGTCACACGTACACGTACACTGTGCAAAGGATATGATTCGCGATACACTTTATCACATCCGTTTGTGCAATAAATTATTCCATACAATATTTTACCACAAATTTATGTATGTATGTATATATGTATACGTCAACTTGATTCCTCACATAACACGATCGTCACCCGCGAAAGCTCATTAGTAACTAAACGGCTATACAGCAAGAACTACCCCGAAAATATGATTGTATACAGGACGTTGTGCGCTGTGAATAATTATTTTGTATCGTAAAATTAGTTAGCGACCTCTTTGTATAATCCGCCGCCTTAAATTTCATATTTACGAGTATAAAAGAAAGTGAACTTTTCGCGTTACTCATTTTTGCACAGATTAGTTAATAGCGGAGACATTATTTATAATTACAATATAACTTAATAGTTCCCAATTTGTCAATTTATAAGATTTGATATCCGTCGTTAATATTTTTATGGTAATACATATATAGCATATTGTATTTAAAACGGTCAATATTATGTACATTTATTTATTATGAAGCTCAAGCGTTCAATCGTTATTTTCCTATGAAAATTTTAACACAGCATATAACTTTTCTACGATAATTGCGACACTGATTTACTTCACATAAACACCCGATCAAATTAATATGTAAAAGCTTAATATTCTTTAAGATAAAATTTTAAAGACTGAAAATAAATTAAAAACTTATATTAAGCGACACTAAATAAAACTCTCTAATACTAAAGTATCTGTGTGAAGAACAATAATATTTTGCATAGCGCCGGCGTGTTTATAGACTTCCGGCGCTGCGTAGTGTATGTACGAGCACGAATAGATAAAGACGAGATGTGAATAAACACACGGTGCAACGCTCTTACCCGCCCGTTATAACTAATATATATTAATAAATCAAATTATAATAAACTTAAGTTAAAAATACAAGTTTTTTGTATATTACATTTATGCTACTTTAACGTTTGTTATTTTTAAATACTGTTTTTAAGATTATAAAAAGGATCTATCATATTTGACATCAGTTTATTTCTAGCATCGTATATCTAAGGTGGGATTAGTAAGAGCATTTCAATATTGTTACGTACAGTGGAGGCAAGATTAATGCGTATTTTAGAGGGGCTCCTTAAACCTACACTCAATCCAACGACGGAACGAGCCAACGGCATCTGCACAGTTAATCCTAGAATGTTAAGTAGTTTATACTCATCATAAAAAATACTGTCCTTCAAAAACTCAAATTTAGATTGATAGATTTACTATAGTTATTGATGTCCATCTTCTGTTTCGATTAGTTTTTTTTTAATTGCAAGTGTTATTTTTTATCTGCGGTAGTAATAAATCTCGAAATTCAACGGTATTTTAACCAGATGCCTCCAAAATTGGCAAATAGTTAAAAACAATTGAATGCCTTTTTTATGTGAGAGAAAAAAAAGGAATGAAGCGTAAGTTTAAGAATTTAGAATTAAAAAAAAAAAGTAAATGAAAACTATATAGTAAATTTAATAATTTCATAAATAGTAGTTATCACATATACATATTCCACGTTCGATGTTTCAATAATACATATAAAAAAAACTAATTACATTTTTGTACTTTTAATTTCAAAATTAAGTCTTTAAATTCTAAGTACTTAATGTAATTAAAAATTAAAATTTCACCATTTAATTTAATATCGTAAAATCCATTTTTGTTTTAGAACCTAATATTTTTTTGATTCGATGTTGATATACGAGTATATTGTTTATATATTCTATACCCGATATATCAGAGTTTTTCATAGTTCGTGTGCTATTTCGCTCGCCAGTAGTATTTCGGCAGATTGTTCTTCGTCATCGATATCTTCGTAAAGCTCTTCATTTACTCGAACCTCTAGACACTTTATATTCACCAAGGTATCAGGTAGTGTGTAAACAACACTGCCATAGGCGTTCACTCCTATTGGAAGATAATAATGGTTTTTATTATTACTTCTCAAGATTACTTACTTAATAAATTTCATATTTCATTTGTTTTGTAGTCCAATGAGACAATAATTTATTTTATACGCGGCTAGAGATAACGAGCACAATACAGTCATCTATATCAATTTAGGCGGGCATCGCCATGATAAGAAATATCCCACTAAAAAAAACTTCCAAACCTACATGTCATGATCTCATATTAAGATTATATGAAAGAAAAAAATCTATTATTTGTTGTGAAATAAATAAATTCTTGCTTATTTACATATATACCGGGACTATATCTCACAAATAGCTTACCTGTACTAACGTTCTTAGCATCATATTCTTTTCGCTTTTTCCACATGTGTCCTATCACAACTATAGATAGAGTGAATAGAACAATGCCCAGGCAAGCCCACAGCACCCACGCTAACTCCAGCCCGGCCAGTCTTAAATAGCAAGCATTTTTAATCATATTTTAAGCATACTGTATATATTTATTAAACAGATAAAATATTTTCATGACCTAACTCGTTTTCAGGTATGAATTTATTATTATTATATTAATATTTTTATTCTTCAAAATGGAAGTTAGGACTACATCAATCAGTAAATAAATTTTATTCTGATTATCAAATGCTTATACTAACCCTGTTGTTGACAAAACCACTTGGGCTGATTCCACTGAAGCATTAACTAAGGGACATAAGCGACGATCAGAGCACAATATCTCACCAGCTGAACAATTACCTTCGCAGCATGAACAATTCGCGCTAAAATTTAAAAAATAATATTAAATGTGGCAAATATTTGATCAATAGAAACAGCTAATTGAATTTCTGTCTTTATTGCCTTAAATACAAGTATACTCACGAGAGCTGAGCCGTACAGGTGCCATTGACATTCACATAACCAGAGTTACAAGTGCATACTCCATGGAGGTCACAACTACCATTTTCACATGTATCAGGACAAGGCTTGAAACATGTAGATGGTTTAGTAGCATCTCTTATATATCCCTCTACACAAGCACACTCGTCAGGTTTTTCACAGTATCCATTGATACAACTCTCTGAACACTTTGCTTTACATATACCATTGCTCATTTCATATCCATGATGGCATCGACATTCATTTGGTCTTATACAATGTCCGTTTAAGCAGTTATCACATTTAGGTGCGCATTCATTGTTGCTTATCGATTCGTATCCTGACTCACATTCACAGGTATTTGGCGCAATACATGAAGCATTTACACACGATGGATCACAAGTAGGTGTGCACATAGATGGTTCTGAGGGACTATTTTGATATCCATCAAAACAAGTGCATGTATTTGGTGCTGTACATTCTCCATTAATACATATTTTAGTACACACAGGCTCACAGATGCCATCCACCAAATCATAGCCCTCGTTACAGCGGCAGTCATCGGGTCCAACACATATACCATTAACACAATTGTTACATCTTGGCTTACAAATAGAAGGAGCTATTCTTTCATATCCAATATGACAAGCACAAGTATTAGGTTTTATACATGTGGCGTTTATACATGTTGATTCACAGACGGGCAAGCATGAAAATGAATCAACAGAGCTGTTGATGTATCCAGGAAGACATGTACATGTGTTAGGCGCTATACACTTTCCGTTAGTGCATGTCATAGCACATACAGGTTCACACGACCCTTGTACCATAGCATAGCCTTCATAACAACGACACATATTTGGTCCCACGCAATCTCCATTAGAACAGTTATCACATTTCGGTTGGCAAATAGATTCACTAACACGTTCGTACCCTTCAAGGCAAGCACAAGTATTTGGTGCTATGCATAAAGCATTTTCACAACTCACTTCGCAGTGAGGACGACAAGTAAGTGGATCAGATTCACTGTTTCTAAATCCATGGTTACACGTGCATGTATTTGGGGCAGAACAGTGTCCATTGACACAAGATTTATCGCATATGGGCTTACACGCACCATCGACCATGGCATAGCCTTCATGACACCTACACTTATTGGGCCCAACACAGTCTCCATGAGAGCATGAATCACATTTTGGCTGACAAACCGTTGCGTTGAGATATTCGTAACCAGCATCACATATACATTGATTTGGTCCATGACATTGACCGTTGATACATGGCTCCGAACATTTAGGTACACATTTGTATTCACTTTCAGCTCTATATCCTGGGTTACATTTGCATATATTTGATTCTGTGCATATACCATTGATACAGGCTCTTTCGCATGTGTTTTTTCGTATGATACACCTGCCACCCTTAAATACATACAGTGGATGACAAAGACATTTGCCAGGTGCTATACATATGCCAATGCCGCAACCGCGACATTCCGGCTTACATTGTTCTGTTTTGACATCATATTCCCAGTCATTGCAGCACATCAGCCCTTCTCCCTGCAAATAAAATATACAAAGGAGTCGTATAAAAGAGATCTGCTACAAAATTAAAATTTATATTCATCGGTTGCATTTTTTTTAATCTGGATGGGTTACTTTATTTCCAACTTTTAAAGTTCGTCCAACAGACATGTTTAATCAATATCAGTCCATAGTCTATATTAAATAAATACGTTACGCGTTTAAACACATATAATTAACATTTCCATATCAAATGCTTCCTCCTTAATTAAAGTTATCGAGTGGTATCAAGACAAGTGTTGACTTACATTGCGCGGTCTGAAACAAATAAAAATTTAGTTAGTTAAAATAAAATCCCATTAAAATTTAATTTAGACGGTCGTGGTGCTTATGCACAGTGTCTGCCTTGAACGCGACGGTTTATGGGTTTGATTCCCACGCAACACGCAATGTCCCAAAAGGTGGAGAGCGGAGAACGGAGTGTCTTAACACAACTTTACCTTCCTTGCTACATGCGTAACAGAGTGAAGAAAATGAATATAATTCACTTTCTCCCACCGATATAGTTAATACCAAATATATATTGACACTGTATAAAGTTTCCTAACAGCTTCATAGTCCATTTACAGTAAGTAATTTACCCATAAATTACTTAAATTGCCAAATTTAACTCTTACGTTAAATGCTACAAAATTAATTCTATGTTAAAATATATAAGTAAAAGAGTATACTACTGTAGTTAAAGAATGTTTAAACATATACAAATACGTTGTAAGCGTCCAGCCATTAAATACTACGATAAATAACAGTGGAAACCAAATGTAAGCTTAATAGAGCTGTCAAGGTAATAATTTATGTTGCATCAAATAAAAAATCTTCTAAAATTGCCTTCGAAATATTATAAAATGTAGAGATGTATGAAACTAAGTTTAAATTCCAAGTCTACATTTCCAAATATATTGTATTAATAGTACAATATCTATGGTATCATCCATGTTTAAATACTACTACTATATCTACAGTAGTAGTATTTAAACATGGATGTTAAATAGTACAATATAATAGGATAATAATGTAGTTATATTACATTCGAAAAGTAAATTTAATACAATTTAATATGGCAACGAGTTATGTGAAAAATTGACTGGCACTAAAACCGGTACCTGAAAGTACCTGAAATTTACTTTCAGAAAATCTCAGGTGATTAATATATTAAAAAAATACTCGAGTAAAAATCAAATAAGAATCACATGACCAATTTATTTATTACTAATTTTAAAATATCCCTAACATTTTCATGAAATAAAAGTTTAATCGAAGAAAACGAAAATAAATGAAGCATTAGTACAATTTTTTTATTATTAATTACAATTGAAAATTAAAATAATACTGTACTTTTTGAAACCAAATCTAATAATATGAAACCTCTCTTACTCACTTAAGAAACCTCTTGCAAACACCCAAATCTCCCTCACGAAGAGACAGGCAGGCAGGTGCCACAGCAAATATTACTAATAACGATCGTAATTTCATCGTTAGCCTCCAAACAATAATCTAACGATTATCCAAAAGCTGTATAAAGATATACACGTATATAGACACTATATATTTTATCGCTTATTTTAAATTATATATAAACGGGATATACGTCCGTTTGTTCAACAAATAATATTATAACATGTATTTTTTCCCACAAACCTTTTCCATGCAACACGATTATCACTCATGTAAATGCATTTGTAACTAAATGGCAATGTCACGAGCGTTATCCCGATAGAATAAACGTTATACAGGACGTTGCGAGATGTGATGTTATTTATATTATTTTATAATAATACATCAGGATTAAAAAAAGTTTTTAAAAATCATCTCAAGTCTTATTCACCCCTTTCTTCAGAGACATGTCCTCAAAAAACGCGCCTCTCCTAGTTCAGTCTCTAGCGAAAACAAAGAGCAATGGCAAATTATCACCATTAAACCGTATTAACCGTTAATAATCGATATAATTAAATTATTAATAAATCGAAGAATTATAATAATAAGCTAAATACTAACTGAATATTTAATTCAGTTAGTATTTTTGTTTCTGCCTTCACAAATTGGAGTAACACTATACCTACACTCAAGAATATATGGTAGGATTTGTGCGTAACCCTGCAATACGTGCGGTATTGCAGGGTTACGCACAAATTACAGCAAGACGCTAGTATATTAACAAGGCTACTTCCTAGCTAATTATGACTACATTACTTTTTAATGAGGACCTAACTTTATTGAAAATTTATAATAGTTACTTGTTTCAATCATTAAGTCCATAATTGCAAAGACAAATATTTGGGTTTCTTTAAAAAATATCGCTATATATAACCCGCTGTCTTATAGACATGTATCTTAAATTTATAATATATATTTTACAAGTTAGTAATAGCTAAGAAGTAAAAAGAAATCCTATATTAATATTTATACAGTAACATTATTAATTAATATATATATTATATATAACATTATATATTATATGTATTTTTAATTTAAAACTACAGTTATAATATATGTAAATCATTCATATATATTGTTTTTAACACATTGTCTGTTTTTGGGAAATTTTTACGTTGAAATTTCCATTTCATGACATAAATATCTTAAAATAATTAATAACTGTATCGCAAACGACAATATTTACACAAAAAATAATATGTAAAATTAAATTTAACACATATAAATACCCATCAGGTCCTGAATGGTTCGTTAGTTCATTGATATTCTGAATACGTCACACTAAATCGTATACCATTAATTGCTCACCATTTAAATTCCGATCGTTTCGAGACGACCTTAACTAAAAAAACAGGACAGCAATAAAAATATAATTTTCATCAATCAAATTTAAACAATGTTTCTGTTTGTCCATTATATATATTATTATGTTACTTGTTTAGAGAAGAAACTACTTAGCATTCCATGGGTTCACCATGCGGATGCTGAACCCATAGCGTTATAGGGAGAGGGACTTACAGTAGTGTTAAGGACTTGTAACCCAAGTGTAGGATTAAGAAGCCTCTCCTCCGCTGCCTGAGCTCCTATGACTACCTGACCAAATTTGAAATGATTCTTCAAGTATCGCGTTTGGGTACAGCAGACAGGCCTGGCATATATTAGCAAATTATACAGATATTTCCCTGTTATAACTCTTGCTCCTGGTTTTGTATATATGGTTTCATATGGTTTCATTAGCAACGTCGTCTCTATAGTGACAAAACACATTAGCAGCAGCGTGTCACCACTACGTCGCAATGAGCGGAGCTCGTAGCAGTGCTTGCAATTCGAACGTAAACAGCCTATTCAAAACTGTTGCCTTGCTATATTATTTATTTTAGATAATGATAAATATAAATTTTCCAAGAAATAGCATTTAATATTATGCATTGTACTAATCTCAACCATCTTATTAATTGTGTAGAAGAACTACTTTCTACAAATAAAGTATGTTTAACTTATTTACTGATTACTTCAAATACATTTAAAAAAACCAAAATTGCAAACGAAGTTTGAAAGTCCCTTCACTTTGGCAAAGTTACGATATTACAATACTAGGTACTACAATATTAGTATCTGCTGTCGAAAAATTAAAAAAAAAAAAACAAAAAATCATTAACAAAAAAATATTAAAAAAAAAACTAAATTTAACTTTTTACAACATCATATATGTATATGTATATACCTATACATTTTCATCCACGCTCTTATCAAATATGATTAGAAATAAATGAACCCTTGTTCATATTTAATTAATGAAGTTTTGTTTAAAATTTAATGATAAATGATTATTTAAACACAACACATTACATAATGATATCATTGTTTGTTACTTTGTCAACTGTACTTTACAAAGTCTTTAGTAGTTACTGTAATTATGAAATTAGTACTTTTTTAAAGTTAAATGATGTATAGAATATTTATTTTAAGCACTTCCTTTGTATTGCATAAAATAAATTAGAAGTCGTTAAGAATATAATTTATTACTGACTAGTTGCCGCTAACAACTTCATTTGTGAGAATTTTGACTAATATGCAAATTATGCAAATTCAAATTCAAATTATCCTTTATAATATTCAAAAAGACTTTTACAAGCACTTTTCAATTGTCTAATGAAAATATGGCTACCACAGGTTCGTAAGGCAGTTCTGCTGATAAGAGCCGATAAAAAGCTCAGCAGTTGCTCTTTTGAATATCAACGGCACAATTTTGTTACTAAATACAATGGGTATTTATTCTTCCATGTCCCATTCCCTGACATTGGAAATTCCAACAGGTATACCAATAGAACCTAATGTCAAGACAGTTTGTTCTCCACTTTCCACCTGTATTGCTTAAAATATGGCTTGGCTATTATTCTTCATCGATTGTCATCATCATTTTTAATAATTTGAATGTCTATGACAAGTATGTATCACATTCAACAAGATTTTATTTATTTCTAAGGTTTTAATCCTAAAGAAAGAAGTCACGGGAAGAAGTCATTTTTGTATTTGATATCAATTCAATTCATTTTTTAATTTGTTTTCTAAAAAGTATAGAGCAACTTAGATAAGTCTCAATTTACATAGACTTAAGGTCCTAAGAGGCATCGCGGTTCGTCAGCTGTGCCAGGGCAAGGATGACGCGGTCAAAAGGCTCATATGTAACGTGGCAGGGGCATTGAGATAATGTATCGTGGAATATAATTTAAAGATGGCCTCGAGAGAACGAAACGGCTTCTACCATAGCGGTCTTGCCCTTATCCTAGAACTTAAGTTACTTTATATCTAAACCTACTTATTAATTGTATATTAATAATAATTATACTGTAAATGTAATAGTAGATAATAATAGTAGATTAAGTGAAATGTTGACGTATGCTCCTTATATAAGTACCTTCTATGTGTGTATAATTAAGTAAGTATATATTATAGTGAAATAGTATAAAGTATATTCATAATCAACTCGCTTAGATATAACCCTAGTTCTTAGTGACAATTAATAAAAAAGAAAGAATTGTAAAGATATTAGTTTCTTATGATCAGTATTATTGCGATACGATACTATTCTATACGAGTAGTAGTGGTATTTCGTATACTTATATATACTGATAAATAAAAATGGAGTGTCTGTTTGTAATATAAAATAACCGCTTTTTACTGTATATACGGTACATTATATTAAAATAAAATTTGTAAGAATTTTGTCGGTCTGTCTGTTTGATCCGGGTAATCTCCGATTTTGATGGAACTTTCACGGACAGTTAGCTGGTGTAATAAGGAGTAATTTAGGCTACTTTTAATTTAGAAAAAAATATATACTAATATATAATTATCAAATGATGTTTTTAGAATATATAAGAGTTTACTATACATGTACAATGTGATTTCGAGTAACATATCCAAACGAACGCAATCCAGTTTACTTAAGCGGCGAAGCCGAGAGCGGGTCGCTAGTTAATAGTATAATTAATATTAATAATAAGAGAATAAAATTATTGTAAGGGCACGGACCAAGAGTCTGTTATATTGTAATTTTAAAAATAACAAAAAAAATCAAGTGTGCCACTCTAACAAATAAATTATAGCCTAGATTATGTTCTAATTATAAAAAAATTCAGTCCGTCCAGTAGCACCAAAGTTGTGCGTCAATGAACAAACGGGCAGATATTTTTTTTATTATCCTAAATAATTCATATAAATATAATATAAATCATATTCTCTAACGAGTTCTCTTATTTAACATTTTCTCGTATGCATTATTTTTCTAAAATTTCAGTTCTTAAATGCTAAATCAAGTATCCTGAATAACTATGGAGGTTAAGAATTTAAATTTTGATAATTTCTCTTTAATAATCCTCCATATATAAGTGAAATACAAATATTTATTAGTTGTTATTACTAGTAAGTAGTTATTTTTACTCTATAGTCTATGTAACGCATTCCTCTTGCATGATAAAAGTATTGCACATTGTTATTCTAACAGAAGCTATGTTTGTTAATTGTACAACTGCATAATGGAATTTTCCTCTCGATATATTAAAATAGAATATATGTATTTATTATGTGTTAATTAATAATTTTATCATACAGCATCATAAGGTAAAACTGCTTGTAAAATGCACAATATTGTTGGAAATCATTTGTAAACAAAATTTAATTAAACGTTTCGGAATATGAACTAAAAATTTTATTAATTGGATGTGCTATCCAAACCAGCCTAGTCAAAAGTACCCTTATCATTGATAAGGGCACTTGTAGTCACAAGTACTTGATAACTAGAAGTTTACACCCGTTAACCATTGGCTTAAAGGGTGTAGGACTAGAAGTCCTCAAGAACGCAATTAAATCCTCTCTGAGTGCTTTCCTATACTTCCTAACCAAGGACTTTATATGTTAGATAGGATCTTTCAAATATAAAAATGTACTGTACAGAGGAAATCTCATTTTTCTCAAAATTTCAAAAGAAATATAACACAAAAAGATAAAGGAAAGAAGTTTAAAATGTATGAACAATCATAGTCAGTGGTGTAACGCTACTCATTAAAAAAAATAAGTCAAAGGCAACAAAAACAAATAGCAAAATAATTGATAGGTACCAATAGCTATAACAATTTTTATTTTACAAAGTTTGTGTTCTTTTCCTCAAATCTGGACTTATGTCACTGTTAAAAAAAACGGAGAGATTTTTACTAAAGTTAGTAAAAGTAATATATAAAAATGTAGGCAACTTATATACTAATGAGAATTTTAAATTACATAAAACATAGGATTTTTTTTGAAATTATATATGGACTAGTTAAATTTAAAAATATACATAAAATTAAACAAGCACATGTGCAATATTTAGTTTCTTTTCAAAATGGTCTGACACCACTTTCAAATATACGGCCCATTTAATAAATGTCTCTCTATAAAATTTACTTTGAAGAATAATCATTTGATGGTCTTTATAATCATTTGATGATTGTTTAATTAAATATATATATAGTAAGTAAGAAGCAATTCGAGGCCGTCATCGTGGCGCTGTGGGACTGCGACTGACTGCAAACACGACAGTTGTGTATACCACTTACAGTCTAGTCCCCCATTCACTATATAATGTCTCGAAAATTGGGCAGAAAACGGAAAACCAATAGACATATTAATAAAGGAATATTTTCAGGTCACATATAGGCATTATGACAAAACACGGTAATTGTGATCAAATCTTAGTGGAGATTTGGGCGGAGAAATAAGCTCTTCTCAGCAGAACCGTTTTCTATACTAGTGGTAGCTTTATGTTCATTCGACGGTTCAATAGAGCTTGTAAAAGTCTATTTGAATAAAAAATAATTTGAATTTTATGAAAATAATACACACATAAATATCAAAGAAAAAAAAATTAAATCAACATTCGCTTGTTTTCATAATACCGTAGTCTGGATACTAAAGTTGAAAACAAACAAGTTGTTGAATGCTAAAACCGTCAAAAAAAAAATTTATACTATTGCCTAATATTTGTAAATTTTAATCTGAATGACGATTCTTAGGAATAGAAATTCTTAAATTAGACGGATTCTTGAAGCCGCGCATTTAATTCTCGCTAAGTTTAACGTTATAACTATTTTAATATTTCCCTTACTTCCAATTACCATAGCAAGATATTATATATATATATATATATATATATATATATATATATATATATATATATATATATATATATATATATATATATATATATATATATATATATATATATATATCTTCTTCTTCTTCCACTTAACATTATCCCGGCCTATTGCCAGGGTTTGCTTTCCTACTTAATCTACTCCACTTTGCACGGTCTTGAGTATCCTCAGTGGTTAGTCCATTGGCTCTCATGTCTTGAGTCACGACGTCCAGCCATCGCTTCCTTGGGCGTCCGGGGGGTCTTACTCCAGGGACAGACATATCAAGGCATTTTCTTCCGACGTAGTTCTTAGGCCGGCGCAAAACGTGGCCATACCATCCCAGACGACGCTCTTGGAGCTTATCCGCTACGTCACGGACCCCAAGACTACCTCGAATGAATGTGTTGCGTATGCGGTCAGCCCGAGTACGCCACACATCCACCTCAGCATCTTCATCTCCGTTACGTGAAGCTCCTGAGTGTGCCGAGATAATGCTGGCCAACATTCGCTGCCGTATAAAAGAACTGGTCGGATCATGCTCTTGTATATCAGCCCCTTGAGTATGGGCGGTATTCTGCGATCGCAGACCACACCAGTGACCTCCCGCCATTTGGCCCAAGCAGCGCTAACCCGGGCGTGGACATCGTAGTCGATGCCTCCGGACTCGTGCATAATGGATTCAAGGTACCTGAACTTCTCCGACTTAACGGCTGGCTCAGGCCCAATGTGGATGGTGCTCGAATCTGGGTTCCCGCAAGCCATGTACTCGGTCTTTGACACATTCAGTTTAAGACCACCGTTCTCAAGCGCACCCTCCCAGGCATTCACTTTACGCTCCAGCATCAGTCGGTTCTCGTCAATGAGTACTATGTCATCGGCATACATCATCAGCCATGGAGGCAGGTCCTCAATGTGAGCCGTGACAGTATCTAGCACTACATTAAACAAAAGTGGACTAAGAGCTGAGCCTTGGTGAACCCCTACTGTAATTGGGAAGGGTTTGGTATCGCCAACAGCGGGCCTAACTGTAGAAACAGAGTCGTTGTACATGTCTCTGATAATAGCAACATAGGATTCAGGGATTTCTTTGGATCGCAGTACCTACCAGATACACTGACATGGCACACAGTCAAAGGCCTTCTGCAGGTCTAAGAATGCCATATGCAGAGCTCTCCTCTTTTCCCTGTGTGCCTCCATCAAAATTCTGAGGGCAAAAATGGCGCCCGTAGTGCCTGATCCTGGCTGAAATCCATATTGACACTCAGAGACAGTACACTCTCGGCGGAGCCTGAGGGCAATCACGCGCTCGAAGAGATATAGATATATATAGAATATATATATATATATATATATATATATATATATATATATATATATATATATATATATATATATATAATATTATATATATATATATATATATATATATATATATATATATAAGAAAAAACGCTTTATTTATACATCAAGCGTACAAAAGACAAAGACGCCGTCCGTCAAAAGTCACGCACGGGAGAGGATACACGTATCGATCTTCCGTACACCAGCTCATAAATCCGGATACAATATACATACCTATAGAGAAATCTACTTTATCCTATTATTTAACATGAACAAGCAAACATTTTCATAAATGTTATAAATATGTAGTAAAGTAAGTTGAACATCAATTGATAATTTTTTATTAAAAGTATATATATTTGTATACAATATATTATTATTTAATATATTATTAATTAATATATTATTAATTAAGAGTATAGTCTTCAGTAATAAACAATATGTTACTAGATAAGATACCTACTTGTAGATAGTAATAGTCAACTATAGTACAATTTTGTGGTTTTGATCGACCAAGCAGTGGTCAAAACAATTGCAATTGATATATATATATATATATATATATATATATATATATATATATATATATATATATATATATATATATATATATATATATATATATATATATATATATATATATATATATATATATATATATATATATATATATATATGTGTGTCATAACATATAATTAAAAACGTGAAAGTAAATTTAAAAAATGAAGAGATTAGTCACTATTTACTTTGTCTGTATATAAAGGTAGAAATGTATCTAAGCTTGATTTATCCAATATGTTCATCAAGTAAATATCAATTCATATTTTTAGAAAAAATCCACTCTGAGACTAGATTAACAAACAACTAACATTTATTCATAATAAAATTTAAGTTGCTATCCGAATTTGCATAATTCATGAGAAAAAGGTTGCCAGTATTATTAAATGGCACCTACACAAAAAAATAATTTAAACAAAGTTGATTTTTCTTATTTTACCTTCATAGTTTAAGAAGGTTATACTTCAACTTCATGCATCTATGACACTAATTATTAAGTGAAGACCGTACACCACTAAGTACTTTCTACTGACGAGAAACATAGAGAGAACAAGAATATAAAAGATATTACTTTATTTATAAGTAATAAGTAAGTATAAGTATAAGTATTTTTTTATAACATATATAAAAAAAATACTTATAGAAATAATATCATAAAGTAATATCTTTTATATTCTTTTAATGGTATGCATACCCTGCTTGGCAACTGAAGCGAATTGCATAAATCATTCATTTAACATCAAATGCGTCAACTTGATTACGCACACGGCGCACAATAAACATCCTGCCCTGATACTGAGCCTGACCTGAATACAACTATATATAATATCGTTGAATATCTTATTGTCGCGTAAAGCTTTTTAATATAAAAATCGTGTAATAAGTAACTATCGCAGAAAAATAGAGTTGAGACACTCCATCCCCGATTTTTCATCCATTTTATATATAAAGCGTTTTGGAGAGTGAAATCTAACGCTTTATAACCTACCTACCACTAGCTAGGATCAATTCTGAGAACAACTGATATGGTATACAATTTGTACAGTGCCTAATTATAATTAAAATTTAGAACACTGGCTCAAAATGTTATGCAATCTTATCAATATATTGTGCAATATATCGATAAATTTAATATTCTATATATCTCTTGCGGGGTAGTCTGAGAGAATGGACCACAGCGTTTGGTACATTCTACCATTCTGTCATCACTCATTCCCTCGACATGCCCAAACTATCTGAGCACGCTCTCATTCTCACTGTGACATCTACGTTGGTCCTAACCTAACATATTATTCTTTGTATTTCTTCGTTGCGGATTCGGTCAGTTGAACATGACTCCGTATATCCCCAGATGAGATTACATATCCACAACATTCGTCTTTCTTCACCAACGTTTCACGGCCATATAACTGCATCGGTACGGCCAAAGGTGCAGTTACACTGAGGTTTCGCCGTCATTAAGCAAAAATATCAATATCAATAAAATATAATATTTGTCAACCAAAACGTTAAATATATAAATATGTCAATTATTTTTGACATTCAATTCCAATTTTCGGAAAAAATCCTAGCGTGAAAATAAAAATTGCAGTATAACATGGCGCCTTGTCTACATGATATCATTTAATTTTTTTATATAAATAGTTAATTAAAAATACTTTTTTTTCGTATAACTAAGAACAAAACATATAAATACATATAAATATTTTTACGTTTTCTTTTTGCAACATATTAATAAATAAAATATTTTATGAGTTGTTAAGTCGGGAGCTTAAAAAGCTGTGCTTTTTCTTAATTACACATAAAAATTAAGTAATTAATTTTATTTTTAAGTTCACGTTTTCCGCATATAGCGGGTAGACATAGGGAATGTAGAGTTAAGACACTTCATGTCCCACGTTCTGCCTTTGTCACATTAAATGTTTTATTTGTTTCTGCATTCAATTATTCGTAGTTACCATTGCTTCCTACTAACACAATCGGTTCAAATAGAAAAATAAAAAAAATAATGTAACATTAAATTGTATGCCAAGGTTTGTCCAGTTAAAGTAAAGAACATGTTAACAAATCTATATTTGTTAACATGTTCATTTTGGGGCATCATTTTTGGGCCACTATTTACATACTGCCCCAAAAATTTTAAGTTACAATAAATGTAACTTCTATATAAACGATATCGTTTACATTAAGAAAGGTCTATCGTTACTTATAGTGCACTTAAATTTACCATTTCCGCCGCATAACCGCCTTTTTATAATTAAGACAAATGTGTAATAACTTACCCACAGACACCATCTAGGCACAGGCCTGTAGGATCACAAGATTGGCAATTTTCTGGACAACACACGCCTTTCTCATTTCTCTGGTAACCTTCTCTGCATACGCAATTTCCAGGTGCTGTACAGTTACCGAAGTCACATCCTTGACACGCTGGCTCACATTTATCGTCACGTTTTGTATATCCCACCAAACATTCACACACATTTGGGCTTTTGCAGATCCCATTATTACAAGACTCGCAGGCTGGTGAGCAAGTATCGTTAACTTTCTCATAGCCTTCATTACAGACGCATGTGTTATTAGCTGTACAAATTCCGTTTTGGCATGGTGGGTCACAGACTGGGGTTATACAGTTTTTCTGAACAGCATCAAGAAGAGCTGGAGGTTCACAATGGCATTGTTCTGGTCTAATACATATGCCTCCTTTGCAACCCATAGTACACTGGGGCGAGCACTTGTCACTCTCACTCCTATACTCCCAACCCTTGCAGCAAACTGCTTGGTTTACAGTTGATTTGAATGTCTGAAAGTATACAAGTATATTTTTTACATAAAATTTAATTTTATTTTATATGACAAGATTTTAAGTATATTTAAAATAATTAACGTTATGGGTCTCTCTCTAATTATTATCTATATATCTTTAATATATTATAAATATAAGTAAGTCTACTATGATAATAAAGTCGACTACATATTTAGTTAATAAATAGCTTTACGCTGTATCCCGCACATAGTTATGTTAAGAGACTCGGTTGCCCACTTTCCTCCGCCTTTCAAGGCATTGCGTGCGGCATGTTATTTTATTTAAAGATCTTTTGATTATATTTATTTTATCATTTGATACAAAGATTTAATTATTAATTATATCATTTCATATAAAATTTTCCTATCAGCTAATTTATGGCGGCCATATTTGATTATTTTATAGACAATACTGATTACATATAATAATAACATTGTCACCAGCATTAAAAGTGCATGCGAAATTTTAGCTCAATCTGATACTGAGAAATAGGTCGAATTTAGCTTATGAGATTTCTCCCTCACTAAAAACCTCTAATATGATAATTTTATAAAAATATGTAAATCTGAAACTTTTCTGTCGGAAAGAACTTAATACGTCTTACATAAAATTTATTTCACTTTTATGAATAGTACCTATGTTAAAAACAATTAGTATTATTAGTTTTTTCTGACACTATGAATAATATTTACCTCAGTTACTTTCTTTTTGACTGTACATCTTTTCCCTTGACATTTCGTTCTAAAAGTTTTATATCTTAGTCTTGATTTTTGAACGCTGGAAAAGAGACGGCAAGGATTAAACAAAATATTCAAAGATTAATTAAAGTTACGAAAAAGTGGTTTAGTATGACTTAAATATAGTATCTATATTCTATAGTATTCTTATATTTACATATAGGATACTATTTCCAGCCACCATACGAGTTGTGTAAGCACAGATAAAAAGTGTATTCTCTCTCCAAAACATTCTCCTGATCATAATATTAGACACAAGACAATAGAGTGTCACTTTATAGAACATCACTATCTTGCGAATGTGTACATGTGTGAGTACATGTGTTTACAACAACTCTTTAACACTATACATTTCTAACGTGTGTCCTAAAGTTTATAAAAATAATTATTTAAAATGTAAAATTTAATTTTTATGTAATTGTTAATGTTAATGTAGGTACATGATGCAATTCATGAGTAGAAATTATAGCACATGAACAAATACATAATTGTATTTATTTTAAAATAGTTTGGATTACGTTACGTTAGAAATTACGTTAAATTCTACTATTTATCTATATTGAGGGAAAAAATCACAGATGACCCCATAGTTAGGCTTTATTATCCAGTTTTCTTTAAAAAACCGATATTTCTTTTAAAAATATCAAGATATCATCAGAGATATACAATCGCTCTACATACATGGGAACTAAATGAATGGGATTTTACATCGTGAGATCTACGTGGGACGCCGCTGATCCAACATCACCGACATCGTCGTTCAAGTTAAACTCAGTACATTAATTAGTTATATGATTAATTTGCATACAAATTACACAAGATTGTCTGAAGGAAAATTCTTCTGAGCTTTTATTATAACAACTATGTATGGTTTTATCTGAATTTAAATAGGTAAAACTTTTAAGTAATGGTTACCTATTAAAGTGCAATTTACAATTAGCAAGCTATACTAAATTTTATAATTCTAACATCTAACTTCTCTAACGTTTTCAACTTTCGAAACGTTAGACTGAGTCGATAGACTGAGGTTGCCACCTCAGTCTAGTTCATGTGTCAATCGATACCAATTTTATGTCGAACTACTGTCGACGTCTTAGTTATCTCGCGTACGTTATCGTCTCATAGAAGATACTTTAAAGCTTTAAGAAATTTCTCATATGTGGTATTTCAGCTTTTATTTAATCGCAAAGTTTTGGGCTATACGTCCGTTTAAAATAGTATTGCTTATGAATAGATAAAAATCGCGAAAATTTAAGGGCTCAAAATGTCATCTATGTATATGTTTGTTAATAATAACCAAAGGAAACATTAAACAAAATTTGAAATATATTTATTTTACGGGCTGAATATATAAAAAATTTTCACACAATATTTACCTCACCGGTACCACACACACACCCGTATCGTTTACGTTCAAAGTGTAAGCCGGAACTAAAAGCTCTTGGACCATCACTATTATAAAACACAAACTTTTTAAATGCACGTTCATTTTTTCTACTTGGAAATATGATAATAAAAACAATGTACAAAATTAAACTTTCGTCGCTCTTGATATGTATTGACAATTTTTTTTTATTGCATTTTCTTTTTAAATTAATATTTTTTTTTAGTGGCACACTACCACTTCTGTATAGCCGGGAATACAATATGAATACAATATACTTTAAATCACAACGCCTTCGTATCCTTTGAATATTAAAAAGCGTTTACAAATAAAAGCTTTATTCTATTAGAATTAAGATTTAAATTGTATTGTTGTATATAAGAGAAAATAGATAAAGTATTCGTGAAATCATTATCTGTATTATTCTAGTTTAGTCCGCAATTCTACCCATTGACAGATCTCACGCTCTAAAAATAAAAGGATAATTAACTGATAGCAAATATATGTATTTATTTATTTTTATTGCAAATATGGGCCAACGCGCTTTAGCTTAGGAGAACTGCATTAATCATTAGGCTAAATTTAATAAATTTACAACAATTAGGATATTTTTAAGCACGCTTAAAAATTATTGAAAACGGGCAATAAAAGCTTTTGTATTTCTATAATATTTAATATATAGTCTCTTACTAGTTTTAAGCCTTTCTCAACGTTTCAATTCTAGTGGCTGAAATAAACGTCATACTTTGTGATTTTTTTAGCTTCACGTTGTTTCCAGCACATAGAAGGCATTGGTATCCGTAGGGTCAAGAAACCTAGTGTAAAGACACTCCGTTCCCCACTTTCCACCTTTTGAGATACATTGCGTGTTAACCACGACGGTACTTTATAATGAATGTTGAAAATATTTCACTACCCAAAGGGCGAATAGAACCCATTACCAGTAGCCAGACGCTATTCTACTACGCCGACGATAGCCACAAGAGAAAATTACTGTTATTTGGTATTTCACAAAAATACTCAATTTTAGTTTCTAACGCGATAAGCTTAAACCAAATTGCATATACCTAGTGTACATATGTACATAGACTGTAATCTACATCCGCGCTTTAATTTGGACAGCGTTACAAATGTGATTCAAAACAAATTTATCTCTTGTCCTATATATGAATACTTTAAAAATTAAACTTCAAACGATGAATTACAAAATAATATAATTTCGATAGCGGCCCAGGATCTAGGCGATTGAGGTGTCATTCGAAATTGAGACGTTTGTATCACTGTCAAATATTGTACTAATAAATCGCTTAGTGCCCCTAACGTTTTTTCTCGTTGACTAGTATATAAACTGACCGACTATTTTGCCGAATAAATTCATCCGATTTTGTATACCGGTCCTAATTTTGCATATATCGATTCCTGACAAATCGAACGCCACTGTATCGATACAAAAATCGGATGTATCGTATTCCTTTCCATCCCTACTTCTTTCCCCACTATGCACCCAATTTTCAAGACATTGTGCGCTTAGTGGCGGAATTTAACGCCGTGCTTTGCTCTTACAAGAGCGAGGAAATGCAAATAATTTATTTCCCTGTATGGGAATTGAACCGACAACCGTTGTGTTTACTGTCAGCCGAGGTGCCACTGCGTCACGACGGTTTCAAGCTAAGCCGATGTGAAAACAAAAAAAATACACTGATATACAGTATTATACAATTATTATAAGACCGTGAACTACACTAAAATGTTATTTAAAAAAAACGTCGTTATATTTTTATTATAATTTAAAATATTATTCCTCGTTAATGTAAAGAAAATTTATTTACGTATAAAAAATTCAAACAATGCAAAATTCGAACCCGCAATCTTGCAAATCCATACCAAACCCAGTTACGTTTAGTTATAAATATATGACTTTAAGCTTGTATTTAAAAAAAGAACATTTTGAACATATGAAAGTTTCTGTCAATCACTATAAATAAATAAACAGACGTGCTTTGTTTTATATATGCAGCTTACAAACTACTTGTCAATTTAAGATCAATGACACACATTGTGGTGTGAAATGATGCGGATATCACTTTCCAAAGGAAGAAAGCTACATGTATTTATATAGATATGGAATTTAAAACTCTAATTTTAATGTAATTAGGTCGAATATACTGTACAAGTGGCTAATAATAACGACTATCGGTAAAACATAATGTAATCAGAGTAGTTCCGGACTAGATTTTATAAATCTTTACAATAATAAATAGTGTAGAAAATTAAGCTTTTGTCTGTTTTTGAAGATATATATATATATATATATATATATATATATATATATATATATATATATATATATATATATATATATATATATATATATATATATATATCTAACGGTATTATGTCGGTAACGGTATTAGGTATGTCTGTTTAATGAGACAAAGCAAAAATTATATGTACAATACATACATATTTGGAGTAAATCCGAGAACATTGATCAAGCGAGCGGATTGCTAGCTCGTATAACATAAACACATAACAAATTATTAGAGATACAATTTTATTACAAACGGCTGCCATGTTAACAAGCAAAAATGGCGGT